>QXEO01000698.1:0-425118 GCA_007115705.1 Dactylis glomerata
GCCCAAGAGCAAAAACAGCCCAAGAGCATATCATTATACCGGCATTGTCAAAGCAGACATGCGATGAGACATAGCCTGAGAGGCAAAGTGTCGTATAGGCCCGAGAGGCAAAGTAGCCCGAGAGGCATTCAGTATCCGGCATTGTCAAAGCGACAATGTCGATGAGAATAGCCTGAGAGAGCAAAGTGTCTATATAAAGCCCAGAGGCAAAAGTAGCCTAAGAGGCAAAGTAGCCCGAGAGGCAAAAGCCCAAGAGGCAGAGTAGCCAAGAGGCAATAGCCAAGAGTAAAGATCTATATGGCCAAAGAAGGCAAAGCATATTCCGGCATTGTCGAAGCAGACGATGTCGATGAGACTAGCAACAAGAGGCAAAGTGTCGATATAGCCAAGAAGGCATAATAGTATTTTGAGATAGCCCGCGAAGGCTAGCATATCACGTATAGGAGTATATATCAACAGGACATTGTCTATGATGGCATGAGTAGAATTTGGCCAGTGCAGGCCAACGTATCAGCTTCGTGAGTATGAGTTTTGGGACTTTGGTATATTTCTTGTTGAAGGCCTGTGCACGACTCTGCGAGTCCTCCACAGCCCGGGGCTAATGTCGGGGATATAAACCCGGATATACCAAAGTACCCCACTTTTTCTATATGTCTATATATGTTATATATGATGAGTTATGTGTGCAGGATATTAAAAAGCGAGTAACACTAGCTGGGCGGATTATAAGTCTCCCAGGCCGGATTAATGAGCTAACGGGCCGGTATAAAGAAGGCTAGGCCGGCATCCTAGGCCCACGCCGGCAAAGCAAAGCCATATCCCGGCTGGCTGCTTCATCCCCCCCAGGCCGGGATCTCCCCTCCTGGCCGCGTCTGTCCCGGCGTGACCTCCTGGCGAATTCCACCCGGCTGGGCCGGATTACAGTGTTTCCGGCCGGGCCAGGCTGGGATCCCTGGCCCAGGCCGGATTATCCCCTTGGTAGGCCGGGATATTCACTCCCAGGCCGGATTATTCCTCTCCAGGCCGGGATTTACTACCTCCGGGACATATTCCCCTTCGTCTAGCATCAACTCCACGCATCGTTGCCAGTCCTAGGACGCCTCCAGGCGGACTGGCACATCATCCACCATCGTATGCTGGTCTTTTGGGACGCCCCTTGGCTCAGACTAGCATATCCCTCCCTCCTCCCTAGTCGTCTTATCCTCAGGAGAGGATAAGACTGATGACACGGTGATCCTGAAGACAGACGCTAGAAGACGAAGGCAAGGACTCCTAGTACAGACATCGATGGGACTAGCCCAGACCGTGACGCATCGCACAGTACCAAGGCGGTACCGTGCTGCTGCAGGCTACAGTATGACAAGACCCGTAGTCAACTCAGCACCAGTATGTGCATAGTATATTTGTGGGGCATCCCTTGTCCCCTGGGCTCCCTATATAAAGGGCACCAGGGGATCGATCACCCTAAGCCTCCGAAGGAGGCTCATTCTCTCTCGCTCCATGGGAGCTCTCTAGCACTAGCTCTTTAGCTCCTGCCCAGTGCAGCCTCAGATAGGCAATGAACAGCTCAAGGAGCACCATTGTAGCTCCATGTGAAGCTCATATAGATCAGACATGCAGGAGTAGGGGTGTTACCTCCTCACGAGGGCCCCGAACCTGGGTAGCTCGATGGTTAGCAGTGACTTCTGTGCTCGGTCTCTACCGACCGAGCTTCCCCTCTCCCGGATCCCCAGCCAGCGTACAGTCGGCCCCCATTTAAGCCATCCTATGGCATATGTTTTTCACCACGACGACAAGTTAACTCGCGTGAGTATGCTGAAGAAACTGTATGTGGTGTTCAAACTATTTACTAATTTTTAATAATTAGCATGTTTAAATGATACTAATACATGCTCTTAGGGTGCACATATGGATGAACAATACAAAATAGTTAGATCCGGAAAGATGAGTGCATCTTTAATTTGGTAACAATATATTTAGTAGAACGCTAGAAAACATGCATACATACACACCTCGTCTTTTAGTCCCATGTCAGGGAGTGAATATGCATTATTATAGGATGAGTCCAAATCTTTTCTTCACTGGTCGGCTGGAGACACTCCGAGGACAAAATACTTGGACCACCTCATGTACGTACAGTCGGGGCACCTGTGACAGGGACCATATATAACCAATGATTATTTCAATGCACTGACTTGTAATTACTTTTACTACTATAATTATAGGTATAATACCAATCGGTTCAACAATAAAAAACAAAAGAGTTCGGTAGTTCAGTTAAAATCTTACCTATCAAATATGTATTTGCATGTTTTTCGTTCTTCAAATATCTCCTATGTTTTCTGAAATTTATGATGATGATATAAAATTTGAAATGTTTTTAGGCATTTATTTATATTTATCGGTGAGATCCAGATCTATCTAAAGTTAAATTTAGTTGGGCATTATTAAATGTTCTATACTCCACTTCTTAACGCTTAGTACCGTTGAAAAATAACGTCAAATATAGCTATTTAAGCCAGCTAATTATCCTTCCATGTGTTCATGATGTTGGACATAAGAAAATAATTCTATCCTACTTCCAAAATCAACATGCAGCTAAAATTTCAGCTGCAAAAAAAGAGGCGCAAATAAACGTATTCTTCCAATATGTTACCATAAGAGCTAATTTAAAATTAAAACTTGCTAGGAGTAGTTGCTCCTTAAGAAGTGTATACATAAATTAACTTAAGTATGTTGAAGATATTACATTTGGTGTTCAAACTATTTACGATTTTTTTGAAAATTACCTTCCTTAAATGAACTAATACATGCTCTTATGGTGCACAAATGGATGGACAATACATATTTAGATCCGGAGAGATGAGTGCATCTTTATTTTGGTAACAATCTATTCAGTAGCAGACTGGCAAACATGCATACATGCACACCTTGTATTTTAGTCCAACGTTTGGGTGTGAACATGCATTATGATTGGATGAGTCCAAATCTTGCTTCAGTACGATCACTATTGACACTCTGGCGACAAAAAATACTTGGATCACCTCCTGTACGTAGGGTCGGGGAACCTGTGATCATGACCATATATAACAAATGATAGTTTTCAATGCACTGACTTGTAATTGCTTTTAGTATTATAATTATAGAAACAATACCAGTCGGTACTAACAATAAAAAGGAATTTGGTAGCCATTAAGTTAAAATTTTACTTGTCAAATGTGTAAAAGAAGTATATATTTCATATTATTTAATTATTTAATATTTCCTATGTTTTCAGAAATTTATGATGATGATATAAAATTGAAATGTTTTTAGGCATGTATTTCATATGTCTTATATGGCTAAAAAATTCCTAATCAGAGAACTTTGTCTTTTGGTCGCTGTTTGATTCACATACCCCTTAAAGTTTTTGACCATTTTTTATCGGCGAGGTCCATATCTATCTCACATGTGGACTGAGATTTAACAAAACCTCCATAAAAAATCACGGTGTTTGAGCTCGAACTCTATGTACCGATCCAGTATCACCATTTTTGGATCACTCAAACCAATCATTGGTTTGAATGTATTGTATGATTTAAAGTTAAAGATACAATTTTGTTGGGAATTATTAAATTTCCTATACTCCACTTCTAAATGTTTAGTACCATCGAAAAATAACGTCAAAGATAGCTCTTTAAGCAAGCTAACTATCCATCCATCGGTTCATGATGTTGGACATGAAAATTCTTCTATGCTACTTCCAAATCAATATGCATAAAAAATTTCAGCTGCAAAAAGTACGCACATACTTTAAATATGTCAACCCCTAGAGCTCATTTCAAAATTATACTTCCTAGGAGTATAGTTGCTCCTTAAGATGTGTATATGTAAGTTAACTTGAGTCTGCTGAAGAAACTACATTTGGTGTTCAAACTATTAATGAATTTTTAACAATTAGCATCGAAAATTGACACCAATATATGCTCTTACGGTGCATATATGATGGATAATACAAAATAGTTAGATCCGGATATATGAGTGCATCTTTAATTTTGTAACATCTATTTCAGGAGCAGGCTGGCAAACATACATGCATACACACCCTCGTCTTTTAGTCCCACGGCAGGAGTAAATATGTATTATTATTGGATTAGTCCAAATCTGTCTTCACCGCTCGGCTAGAGACACTCTGACAATAAAGTACTTGGAGCAGCCTCATGTACGTAGGGTTAGGGCACCTGTGACGGACCATATATAACAATGAATTGTTTTTAGTGCACTCACTTGTAATTAATTTTACTCTTATAATTATAGGCATAGTAGCAATCAGTTCAACAATAAAATACAAAAGGAATTTGGTAACAATCAAGTTAAAATTTTACCTATCAACGTGTAAGTGAAGTATATATTTTCATATTTTTCATTCTTTGAATATTTCCTACGTTTCCAGAAATTTTTGATGATGATATAAATTGAAATGTTTTTAGACATGCATTTGATATTTCTTAGATGGCTGAAAATATCTTACTTGATTGAACTTGTCTTGGGTTTTGCCGTTTGATTCACACATCGTATACTACTTGAATTTTTTCATCTTTTGTTTTTATCGGCGAGATCCAGATCTATCTCGCATGTGGAATGAGATTTAACAAAATCTTCCCAAAAAATTAGCTCGGTGTTTCGAGATCTAACTCTATGCACCGATCCAATATCACCATTTTGATCACTCAAATCCATTGTGTTTGTATGTTTTTTTTATGATTTAAAGTTAAAAATGCAATCTAGTTGGGCATTATTAAATGCCTTATACACCACTTCTTAACGCTTAGTACCATCTAAAAACAACGTCAAAGACAACTCCTTAAGCCAGCTAATTATCCGTCCATGAGTTCATGATGTTTCAAATATGTCACCATCAGAGCTAATTTTAATTTGAAATGCATATGTAAATTAACTTGAAATTAGCTCTGGTGGTGATATATTTGAAATTAGCTCGGATGGTGACATATTTGAAGATATAACATTTTATGTTCAAACTATTTTCGATTTTTTAACAATTAGCATGCTTAATGAAACTAATACATGCTCTTAGGGTGCACATATGGATGAGCAATACAAAACAGTTAGATCCGGAGAGATGAGTGCATCTTAATTTGGTAACAATCTATTCAGTAACAGACATGCATGCATACACACCTCTTCTTTTAGTCCCACATTGGATAGTGAACATGCATTATTATTGATTGAGTCCAAATCTTGCTTCAGTGATCAGCTAGAGACCCTCCGGCGCGGCGACGAAGTACTTGGACCACCTCCTGTACGTATGGTCGGGGCACCTGGGACCATAATAACCAATGATAATTTTCAATGCACTGACTTGTAGTTACTTTTACTACTATAATTATAGGCATCCTACCAGTCGGTTCCAAGAACAAAAAATAATGGAATTTATTAGCCATCAAGTTAATTTTACCTCTCAAAAGTGTAAATGAAGTATATATTTGCATTTTTTTCATTCTATGAATATTTCCTATGTTTTTAGAAATGTATGAGATGATATAAAATTGAATTGTTTTAGACATGTATTAGATATTCTTAGATGGCTGCAAAATTCTTAGTCGACGGGACTTTATCTTTGGTTTCATCGTGTAATTCACACATCATATACTGCTTGGATTTTTTTCACCTTTTTTTTATCGGCGAGATTCAGATCTATCTCACATATGGACTGAGATTTAACAAAATCTTCATAAAAAATCAACTCAGTGTTTCGAGCTCTAACTCTATGCACCGATTCAATAGCACCGTTTTGGATCACTTTACTGTTTGAAAATTTAAAAATACAATATAGTTGCGCATTATTAAATGCCATATACTCCACACCTTAACACTTAGTACCAAAGAAAAATTACATGAAATATAGCTATTTAGGCCAGCTAATTATCTGTCCATATATTCATAATGTCTGACGTAAAAAAAACTTCTATCTTCGAAATGGGGTGCATGCATGTTTTCCAGTCTATGCTAATGCTACTTCCCCAAATCATCGATCCTTGTTGCATATCATCTTCCTTGGACTGAGCTAGTGTAACAACAAATATGGAATGTGGGCAGCGTTATAAAAGAAATCGGGGAAAATGTAATATTTTTTTCAGTTGAGAAGCACCTCCACGGTGTATCGAGAATGGGTAGGAAATTGTAATCAAAACTATATCCTAGAAATATTTTCTCTTCTTCATCCTCACAGCGATGCCCGTTGATTGCCTCCCACGCTGGAATTGCATCCGATTACTACGCTAGTGCGCGGAATCGAGTGAAGGGATCTCACACATGCAAGCACCTCGTCTTTTAGCCCACGTCGCGGAGTCGACATGCATTATTTTTAGACGATTTTGTGAAGTATTTTCAAATCTTGATTCAGTGATCCGCTTGAGACACCCGGCGATAAAGTATTTGGACCACCTCCTATACGTAGGGTTTGGGGGGGGGGGACCATATATAACCAGTGATGGAAGAGATCCGGATTAATATCGTGCTATGTCTTAATCTGTTGCTTGCAACTTAATACCCAACGGTTGCTCGGATGACATCCGGCGGGTGGATTATTAGTCATAGATGTAGTTGGATTACGGGCTATGTATTATGTTGTAATGCCCAAGTGAATCTCATAGTGATCCTCATGACTTTTGTATGCTTTCTTTATTCTATCAATTGCCCAACTGTAATTTGTTTACCCAGCATGTTATTTATCTTATGGAGATACACCACTAGTGTACTATGGACCCCGGTCCATTGTTTACATTCTTATTGCCGTTTTACTATTTACTCGCATTATTTACATTCTCGCAAACTACTATCTTTTACCACACGATATGTCTAATCCTTTGTTTACAGCAAACCGGTGAGATTGACAACTTCACTATAAGTTGGGGCAAAGTACTTTGGTTGTGTTGTGTGTAGGTTCCACGTTGCTGCTGGTGCAAAGCTACGCCCCAGATAAGGCGCCAAATTGTCTAGAGCTATCGCCAAGCCAGCGAGCATCAACCTTCGGAAGTTGGTTCTTTCTCCTACTGGTTCGATAAACGTTGGTTTCATACTGAGGGGAGACTTGCTACTGTGCTCATCATACCTTCCTCTTGGGGTTCCCAACTGGGCGGTCAACTACACGCCATCACCTCCTGATCATATTGTAGTCAAACTTGTAATGGATGTTTCTACTACTTAAATATATCACAGAGCTTTTCTAAAAAAAAAGCACCGACTTGTAATTACTTTTACTATTATAATTATAGGCATAATACAAATCGGATCTAACAATAAAAGAACAAAGGAATTTGATAGCCATCAAGTTAAAATTTTACCCATAAAAATGTAAATGAAGCATATATTTTCATTTTTTCATTCTTTGAATATTTCCTACTTTTTAAGAAATTTATGATGATGATATAAAATTGAAATGTTTTTACACATGTATTTGATATTTCTTTGATGGCTAAATAATTCTTAGTCGACAGAACTTTGTCTTTAGTTTCACCATTTGATTCACACATCGTATACTGCTTGAAGTTTTTTCACCTTTTGTCTTTATCGGCGAGATTCAGATCCATCACACATGTGGACTGATATTTAACAAAATCTTCATAAATAATCAGCTCGATATTTTGAGCTCTAACTCTATGCACCGGTGCAATATCACTTTTTTGGATCACTCAAACCATCGTTGGTTTCTATGTTTTTTATGATTTAAAGTAAAGAATAAAATTAGTTCGGTATTATGAAATGCCCCTATAATCCACTTCTCAGCGCCATAGAAAAATAATGTCAAAGATAGCTCTTTGAGCTAGCTTATTATCCATTCATCAGTTCATGATGTTTGACATAAAAAAAAATACTTGCAAGTACTTCCAAAATCAACATGCTAGCAAAATTTCAGGTGCAAAAAAATGGAAATAAGCACATACTTTAAATATGTCACCCCTAGTGCTCATTTCAATTTATACTTTCCACGAGTGGTTTCTCCTTAATAAGTTTATATGTAAGTTAACTCGTGAGTATGCTGAAGAAACTGTATGTGGTGTTCAAACTATTTACTAATTTTTAATAATTAGCATGTTTAAATGATACTAATACATGCTCTTAGGGTGCACATATGGATGAACAATACAAAATAGTTAGATCCGGAAAGATGAGTGCATCTTTAATTTGGTAACAATATATTTAGTAGAACGCTAGAAAACATGCATACATACACACCTCGTCTTTTAGTCCCATGTCAGGGAGTGAATATGCATTATTATAGGATGAGTCCAAATCTTTCTTCACTGGTCGGCTGGAGACACTCCGAGGACAAAATACTTGGACCACCTCATGTACGTACAGTCGGGGCACCTGTGACAGGGACCATATATAACCAATGATTATTTTCAATGCACTGACTTGTAATTACTTTTACTACTATAATTATAGGTATAATACCAATCGGTTCCAACAATAAAAAACAAAAGAGTTCGGTAGTAATCAAGTTAAAATCTTACCTATCAAATATGTATTTGCATGTTTTTTCGTTCTTCAAATATCTCCTATGTTTTCTGAAATTTATGATGATGATATAAAATTTGAAATGTTTTTAGGCATTTATTTAATATTTATCGGTGAGATCCAGATCTATCTAAAGTTAAATTTAGTTGGGCATTATTAAATGTTCTATACTCCACTTCTTAACGCTTAGTACCGTTGAAAAATAACGTCAAATATAGCTATTTAAGCCAGCTAATTATCCTTCCATGTGTTCATGATGTTGGACATAAGAAAATAATTCTATCCTACTTCCAAAATCAACATGCAGCTAAAATTTCAGCTGCAAAAAAAGAGGCGCAAATAAACGTATTCTTCCAATATGTTACCATAAGAGCTAATTTAAAATTAAAACTTGCTAGGAGTAGTTGCTCCTTAAGAAGTGTATACATAAATTAACTTAAGTATGTTGAAGATATTACATTTGGTGTTCAAACTATTTACGATTTTTTTGAAAATTACCTTCCTTAAATGAAACTAATACATGCTCTTATGGTGCACAAATGGATGGACAATACAAAATATTTAGATCCGGAGAGATGAGTGCATCTTTATTTTGGTAACAATCTATTCAGTAGCAGACTGGCAAACATGCATACATGCACACCTTGTATTTTAGTCCAACGTTTGGGTGTGAACATGCATTATGATTGGATGAGTCCAAATCTTGCTTCAGTACGATCACTATTGACACTCTGGCGACAAAAAATACTTGGATCACCTCCTGTACGTAGGGTCGGGGAACCTGTGATCATGACCATATATAACAAATGATAGTTTTCAATGCACTGACTTGTAATTGCTTTTAGTATTATAATTATAGAAACAATACCAGTCGGTACTAACAATAAAAAAGGAATTTGGTAGCCATTAAGTTAAAATTTTACTTGTCAAATGTGTAAAAGAAGTATATATTTTCATATTATTTAATTATTTAATATTTCCTATGTTTTCAGAAATTTATGATGATGATATAAAATTGAAATGTTTTTAGGCATGTATTTCATATGTCTTATATGGCTAAAAAATTCCTAATCAGAGAACTTTGTCTTTTGGTCGCTGTTTGATTCACATATACCCCTTAAAGTTTTTGACCATTTTTTTATCGGCGAGGTCCATATCTATCTCACATGTGGACTGAGATTTAACAAAACCTCCATAAAAAATCACGGTGTTTTGAGCTCGAACTCTATGTACCGATCCAGTATCACCATTTTGGATCACTCAAACCAATCATTGGTTTGAATGTATTGTATGATTTAAAGTTAAAGATACAATTTTGTTGGGAATTATTAAATTTCCTATACTCCACTTCTAAATGTTTAGTACCATCGAAAAATAACGTCAAAGATAGCTCTTTAAGCAAGCTAACTATCCATCCATCGGTTCATGATGTTGGACATGAAAAATTCTTCTATGCTACTTCCAAAATCAATATGCATAAAAAATTTCAGCTGCAAAAAGTACGCACATACTTTAAATATGTCACCCCTAGAGCTCATTTCAAAATTATACTTCCTAGGAGTATAGTTGCTCCTTAAGATGTGTATATGTAAGTTAACTTGAGTCTGCTGAAGAAACTACATTTGGTGTTCAAACTATTAATGAATTTTTAACAATTAGCATGCTAAAATGACACCAATATATGCTCTTACGGTGCATATATGGATGGATAATACAAAATAGTTAGATCCGGATATATGAGTGCATCTTTAATTTTGTAACAATCTATTCAGGAGCAGGCTGGCAAACATACATGCATACACACCTCGTCTTTTAGTCCCACGGCAGGGAGTAAATATGTATTATTATTGGATTAGTCCAAATCTGTCTTCACCGCTCGGCTAGAGACACTCTGACAATAAAGTACTTGGAGCACCTCATGTACGTAGGGTTAGGGCACCTGTGACGGACCATATATAACAATGAATTGTTTTTAGTGCACTCACTTGTAATTAATTTTACTCTTATAATTATAGGCATAGTAGCAATCAGTTCCAACAATAAAATACAAAGGAATTTGGTAACAATCAAGTTAAAATTTTACCTATCAAACGTGTAAGTGAAGTATATATTTTCATATTTTTCATTCTTTGAATATTTCCTACGTTTCCAGAAATTTTTGATGATGATATAAATTGAAATGTTTTTAGACATGCATTTGATATTTCTTAGATGGCTGAAAATATCTTACTTGATTGAACTTGTCTTGGGTTTTGCCGTTTGATTCACACATCGTATACTACTTGAATTTTTTTCATCTTTTGTTTTTATCGGCGAGATCCAGATCTATCTCGCATGTGGAATGAGATTTAACAAAATCTTCCCAAAAAATTAGCTCGGTGTTTCGAGATCTAACTCTATGCACCGATCCAATATCACCATTTTTGATCACTCAAATCCATTGTGTTTGTATGTTTTTTTATGATTTAAAGTTAAAAATGCAATCTAGTTGGGCATTATTAAATGCCTTATACACCACTTCTTAACGCTTAGTACCATCTAAAAACAACGTCAAAGACAACTCCTTAAGCCAGCTAATTATCCGTCCATGAGTTCATGATGTTTCAAATATGTCACCATCAGAGCTAATTTTAATTTGAAATGCATATGTAAATTAACTTGAAATTAGCTCTGGTGGTGATATATTTGAAATTAGCTCGGATGGTGACATATTTGAAGATATAACATTTTATGTTCAAACTATTTTCGATTTTTTAACAATTAGCATGCTTAATGAAACTAATACATGCTCTTAGGGTGCACATATGGATGAGCAATACAAAACAGTTAGATCCGGAGAGATGAGTGCATCTTAATTTGGTAACAATCTATTCAGTAACAGACATGCATGCATACACACCTCTTCTTTTAGTCCCACATTGGATAGTGAACATGCATTATTATTGATTGAGTCCAAATCTTGCTTCAGTGATCAGCTAGAGACCCTCCGGCGCGGCGACGAAGTACTTGGACCACCTCCTGTACGTATGGTCGGGGCACCTGGGACCATAATAACCAATGATAATTTTCAATGCACTGACTTGTAGTTACTTTTACTACTATAATTATAGGCATCCTACCAGTCGGTTCCAAGAACAAAAAATAATGGAATTTATTAGCCATCAAGTTAATTTTACCTCTCAAAAGTGTAAATGAAGTATATATTTGCATTTTTTTCATTCTATGAATATTTCCTATGTTTTTAGAAATGTATGAGATGATATAAAATTGAATTGTTTTAGACATGTATTAGATATTTCTTAGATGGCTGCAAAATTCTTAGTCGACGGGACTTTATCTTTGGTTTCATCGTGTAATTCACACATCATATACTGCTTGGATTTTTTTCACCTTTTTTTTATCGGCGAGATTCAGATCTATCTCACATATGGACTGAGATTTAACAAAATCTTCATAAAAAATCAACTCAGTGTTTCGAGCTCTAACTCTATGCACCGATTCAATAGCACCGTTTTGGATCACTTTACTGTTTGAAAATTTAAAAATACAATATAGTTGCGCATTATTAAATGCCATATACTCCACACCTTAACACTTAGTACCAAAGAAAAATTACATGAAATATAGCTATTTAGGCCAGCTAATTATCTGTCCATATATTCATAATGTCTGACGTAAAAAAAACTTCTATTTTCGAAATGGGGTGCATGCATGTTTTCCAGTCTATGCTAATGCTACTTCCCCAAATCATCGATCCTTGTTGCATATCATCTTCCTTGGACTGAGCTAGTGTAACAACAAATATGGAATGTGGGCAGCGTTATAAAAGAAATCGGGGAAAATGTAATATTTTTTTCAGTTGAGAAGCACCTCCACGGTGTATCGAGAATGGGTAGGAAATTGTAATCAAAACTATATCCTAGAAATATTTTCTCTTCTTCATCCTCACAGCGATGCCCGTTGATTGCCTCCCACGCTGGAATTGCATCCGATTACTACGCTAGTGCGCGGAATCGAGTGAAGGGATCTCACACATGCAAGCACCTCGTCTTTTAGCCCACGTCGCGGAGTCGACATGCATTATTTTTAGACGATTTTGTGAAGTATTTTCAAATCTTGATTCAGTGATCCGCTTGAGACACCCGGCGATAAAGTATTTGGACCACCTCCTATACGTAGGGTTTGGGGGGGGGGGGGGGGGACCATATATAACCAGTGATGGAAGAGATCCGGATTAATATCGTGCTATGTCTTAACCAATGTACTGCTCCACCTGTACTGCACCACGATATAGTGCATGCCTACATCAATCTATCAGAGATGCCAAACCCAAGAAAGAATCCTCTTGTAGCAGGTGGCCAGGCAACATATTGTAGATCTTTTCTTCTACAAAGAGAGAACATGGTGAGATATTATGATCTACCAGCTAATGAATCTTATAGCTAGATGCTAACCCGTTTTTACAATTTTGGCCGCAAACGAAACATGTTGCTCTCTTGGTACTTCACAAAATATGTTTCATATAATTTTCTAGTTAGAGCCAAACTTTATAGTTATAGTATCAAACTTGTATTACGGGAACCACCATGAAATATAGTCTTAAAGCACAAGCTGTGATTGCCTAGGGTCACATTTCTAGAAAATTTACAACTAAAATGCGATCCCACGTACTTATCCCCGAACTCTAACTAACTGCAATCAGCGCATCCCCTAAAACCAATGCACACCCTAAAAGCATGGTTTGTTGATCAATAGATCCAAAAATAGATGTGGAGAAATAGAACAGTCTGCGTACGTGAACCTGCTATTCTGGACGTGGAGGGTTGGTACTTTGAGATGTCCCGCCGGACGCCGAGGTAGCAGCCCTGCACGGCTTCGTCATGGACAGCAGGTGCAGCGATGCAGCCGACGAGATCCTCTCGCGCTCATGGACCTCATCCTCGTTTGATGTATGTTCAGTTAACAACTAATAACGATGTTTTTAAACGGGGGCTAACAAAGTCAGGACAATACACAGTCAAGTCCATGTATCTAGACTATATGGATGACCATACGAAGTATCTTCACAAGTATCTTTGGAAAATAAAAGTCCCACTTAAAATAAGAGTTTTTATGTGGTTCTTAAATAACAAAGTCCTACTAACAAAAGATAATTTGATTAAAAGGAAATGGCAAGGCACTGAAAAATGTTGTTTCTGTGATCAGAAGGAGACAGTTCAACACCTCTTTATTCAATGCCCCTTAGCAAAAATAGTGTGGCACATTGTTCATATGACTTTTAGCATTTCCCCACCAAAAAATATCAAGAACTTGTTTGGTAATTGGTTGATGGGTGTGCCTAAAAAAGAAAAGGCATACATTCGAGTGGGTGTATGTGCTTTAACTTGGGCCATTTGAAGGGTCCGAAATGACTATATTTTTAACAATGCAAAGTCTAATTCATTTATGCAGGTTATTCCGTTGGCTTCGCACTGGATTCGTAAGTGGTCCTACCTACAACCAATGGAGAAACGTGAGGATTTGGTTACTGGGTGCAACCAGCTAGAGAGGGTTGCACGGGATTTATACAGCCGGTGCAACTGGCGTTTTGATCTCCGATTACCATGGTGATGCTTAGGAGTTTTTCAGTTTCAGGCTTATTTCGCTGGTTGATTCATGTATCGACTTTGAGTGATCCATGATGTAATACTCTAATACTGATTATCAATAAGTTAATAAAGAGCCGTATGCATCCCTCGATGCAGAGGCTGGGGCAAAGTCCTCCTTTTCTAAGAAAAAATCCAACCGCAAGCACATCTCTGGCAAGCACATCCTCAATCGTCGTCTTCTTCGACTGCTAGGTTGTTCTGGGCCGACCGCTCTTAGTGTTTTTCATGGTGCTAAATTGTTTTACGTTAACTCCTCTGATTCATTGAGCTGCTATGGCCGACGGCTTTGTTTTTTCATGTCAGAGCTGCGTGCGCTGGGGTTTAGGAGTTGGCGCCTCACAAATAAAGGAAAGGCACCAGATGAGAGGATCCAACAAGTATAATAAGAGCTTTGATTTGAGCTACCCGATCTGATCCAGGTAAATAGCACATTCAAATTCAATTCTTGTTTAGAGTTGATGTGCATGCGTTTGATGGTGCCATGCTAGGATTTTTGGCAAGGGAGTAAGTTAAGAGATAGTAAGACATAAGAGGTTTGGTGTGTGCGTGTGTTGACGCATGATCACAGTGTCGTGTACGAGAGTGGTTTTCCCGTATCTATATCACACATACTTGCATCAAGATTTGTACTAGCTCCTTTTCTTTTCACTTCGTAGCAACTTTTTTTTTGTTGCTCTTATAAAAAAACATTTGAACTTGAAACTTTACAGATCACTGGAGCATTAAAACTAGAATGTCTAAAAAAATAGTTTGAGATTTGTTTGATACCGTATAATTTTTTTTAACATATTAAAATTGTAGAATTTTTTTTGCGAATGGACATTCTATTGTACTGTACATGTACCAAAATTTTTGGGGATGCTTGATACGTCTCAAACGTATCTATAATTTTTGATGCTCCATGCTTGTTTATGCACCATTTGCTTTGTGTTTTGTTACACTTTGTGGCATTTTTATGCATTTTCCGGAACTAACCTATTAGCGAGATGCCACAGTGTCAGTTCTCTGTTTTCTGCTGTTTTCGTGTTTTACAAAAGTACACAGCAAATATTCTCGGAATTGGACGAAACAAAAGCCGAAGTTCCTATTTTTCCCGACACGAGACGGAGTCCAATGTAGAGATGGAGGGGAGCCAAGGCCAGCCACACCATAGGGTGGTGCGGCCCAGCCCCTGGCCGCGCCACCAGGTGGTGGGGCCACCTGGCCCACATCCTGACGCCGCCCTTCCGGCTATATATTCTCCTCGGCGAGAAAACCCTATGGACCTGATCAATTTTCCAGAAAACATACTGCAAGCCGCCGCCGTCGTCGAAGCGAGATCGGGAGGGTCTAAAAGCTCTTCCCGGAACCCTGCCGGACAGGGGAATCACCACCGGAGGCCTTCTTCATCACCATGCCAGCCTCCGGAGTGATGTGTGAGTAGTCTACCTTGGACTACGGGTCCATAGCAATAGCTAAATGGTTGTCCTCTCCTCCATGTGCTTCATGTTTAGATCTTGTGAGCTGCCTATCATGATCAGGATCATCATTGTGTAATTCTAGATGTTGTGTTTGTTGGGATCCGATGAATATTGAGTACTTTGTCAAGTTTATTTATTGATTTATCATCTCTATGTTGTTTATGATCTTGCATGCTCTCCGTTGCTAGTAGATATCTTGGCCGAGTAGATGCTAGTGACTCCAAGAGGGAGTATTTAGGCTCGATAGTGGGTTCATGCCTCTAGTAATCTGGGGGAGTGACAGAAACCTCTAAGGTTGTAGATGTGCTGTTGCTACTAGGGAGAAAACAACAATCTTGTGTTCAAGGATATTTGTATTATTTACATTACACACTTTCCTTAAGGCGATAATCTGTTGCTTGCAACTTAATACCCAACGGTTGCTCGGATGACATCCGGCGGGTGGATTATTAGTCATAGATGTAGTTGGATTACGGGCTATGTATTATGTTGTAATGCCCAAGTGAATCTCATAGTGATCCTCATGACTTTTGTATGCTTTCTTTATTCTATCAATTGCCCAACTGTAATTTGTTTACCCAGCATGTTATTTATCTTATGGAGATACACCACTAGTGTACTATGGACCCCGGTCCATTGTTTTACATTCTTATTGCCGTTTTACTATTTACTCGCATTATTTACATTCTCGCAAACTACTATCTTTTACCACACGATATGTCTAATCCTTTGTTTACAGCAAACCGGTGAGATTGACAACTTCACTATAAGTTGGGGCAAAGTACTTTGGTTGTGTTGTGTGTAGGTTCCACGTTGCTGCTGGTGCAAAGCTACGCCCCAGATAAGGCGCCAAATTGTCTAGAGCTATCGCCAAGCCAGCGAGCATCAACCTTCGGAAGTTGGTTCTTTCTCCTACTGGTTCGATAAACGTTGGTTTCATACTGAGGGGAGACTTGCTGCTGTGCTCATCATACCTTCCTCTTGGGGTTCCCAACTGGGCGGTCAACTACACGCCATCACCTCCTGATCATATTGTAGTCAAACTTGTAATGGATGTTTCTACTACTTAAATATATCACAGAGCTTTTCTAAAAAAAAAGCACCGACTTGTAATTACTTTTACTATTATAATTATAGGCATAATACAAATCGGATCTAACAATAAAAGAACAAAGGAATTTGATAGCCATCAAGTTAAAATTTTACCCATAAAAATGTAAATGAAGCATATATTTTCATTTTTTCATTCTTTGAATATTTCCTACTTTTTAAGAAATTTATGATGATGATATAAAATTGAAATGTTTTTACACATGTATTTGATATTTCTTTGATGGCTAAATAATTCTTAGTCGACAGAACTTTGTCTTTAGTTTCACCATTTGATTCACACATCGTATACTGCTTGAAGTTTTTTCACCTTTTGTCTTTATCGGCGAGATTCAGATCCATCACACATGTGGACTGATATTTAACAAAATCTTCATAAATAATCAGCTCGATATTTTGAGCTCTAACTCTATGCACCGGTGCAATATCACTTTTTTGGATCACTCAAACCATCGTTGGTTTCTATGTTTTTTATGATTTAAAGTAAAGAATAAAATTAGTTCGGTATTATGAAATGCCCCTATAATCCACTTCTCAGCGCCATAGAAAAATAATGTCAAAGATAGCTCTTTGAGCTAGCTTATTATCCATTCATCAGTTCATGATGTTTGACATAAAAAAAAAATACTTGCAAGTACTTCCAAAATCAACATGCTAGCAAAATTTCAGGTGCAAAAAAATGGAAATAAGCACATACTTTAAATATGTCACCCCTAGTGCTCATTTCAATTTATACTTTCCACGAGTGGTTTCTCCTTAATAAGTTTATATGTAAGTTAACTCGTGAGTATGCTGAAGAAACTGTATGTGGTGTTCAAACTATTTACTAATTTTTAATAATTAGCATGTTTAAATGATACTAATACATGCTCTTAGGGTGCACATATGGATGAACAATACAAAATAGTTAGATCCGGAAAGATGAGTGCATCTTTAATTTGGTAACAATATATTTAGTAGAACGCTAGAAAACATGCATACATACACACCTCGTCTTTTAGTCCCATGTCAGGGAGTGAATATGCATTATTATAGGATGAGTCCAAATCTTTCTTCACTGGTCGGCTGGAGACACTCCGAGGACAAAATACTTGGACCACCTCATGTACGTACAGTCGGGGCACCTGTGACAGGGACCATATATAACCAATGATTATTTTCAATGCACTGACTTGTAATTACTTTTACTACTATAATTATAGGTATAATACCAATCGGTTCCAACAATAAAAAACAAAAGAGTTCGGTAGTAATCAAGTTAAAATCTTACCTATCAAATATGTATTTGCATGTTTTTTCGTTCTTCAAATATCTCCTATGTTTTCTGAAATTTATGATGATGATATAAAATTTGAAATGTTTTTAGGCATTTATTTAATATTTATCGGTGAGATCCAGATCTATCTAAAGTTAAATTTAGTTGGGCATTATTAAATGTTCTATACTCCACTTCTTAACGCTTAGTACCGTTGAAAAATAACATCAAATATAGCTATTTAAGCCAGCTAATTATCCTTCCATGTGTTCATGATGTTGGACATAAGAAAATAATTCTATCCTACTTCCAAAATCAACATGCAGCTAAAATTTCAGCTGCAAAAAAAGAGGCGCAAATAAACGTATTCTTCCAATATGTTACCATAAGAGCTAATTTAAAATTAAAACTTGCTAGGAGTAGTTGCTCCTTAAGAAGTGTATACATAAATTAACTTAAGTATGTTGAAGATATTACATTTGGTGTTCAAACTATTTACGATTTTTTTGAAAATTACCTTCCTTAAATGAAACTAATACATGCTCTTATGGTGCACAAATGGATGGACAATACAAAATATTTAGATCCGGAGAGATGAGTGCATCTTTATTTTGGTAACAATCTATTCAGTAGCAGACTGGCAAACATGCATACATGCACACCTTGTATTTTAGTCCAACGTTTGGGTGTGAACATGCATTATGATTGGATGAGTCCAAATCTTGCTTCAGTACGATCACTATTGACACTCTGGCGACAAAAAATACTTGGATCACCTCCTGTACGTAGGGTCGGGGAACCTGTGATCATGACCATATATAACAAATGATAGTTTTCAATGCACTGACTTGTAATTGCTTTTAGTATTATAATTATAGAAACAATACCAGTCGGTACTAACAATAAAAAAGGAATTTGGTAGCCATTAAGTTAAAATTTTACTTGTCAAATGTGTAAAAGAAGTATATATTTTCATATTATTTAATTATTTAATATTTCCTATGTTTTCAGAAATTTATGATGATGATATAAAATTGAAATGTTTTTAGGCATGTATTTCATATGTCTTATATGGCTAAAAAATTCCTAATCAGAGAACTTTGTCTTTTGGTCGCTGTTTGATTCACATATACCCCTTAAAGTTTTTGACCATTTTTTTATCGGCGAGGTCCATATCTATCTCACATGTGGACTGAGATTTAACAAAACCTCCATAAAAAATCACGGTGTTTTGAGCTCGAACTCTATGTACCGATCCAGTATCACCATTTTGGATCACTCAAACCAATCATTGGTTTGAATGTATTGTATGATTTAAAGTTAAAGATACAATTTTGTTGGGAATTATTAAATTTCCTATACTCCACTTCTAAATGTTTAGTACCATCGAAAAATAACGTCAAAGATAGCTCTTTAAGCAAGCTAACTATCCATCCATCGGTTCATGATGTTGGACATGAAAAATTCTTCTATGCTACTTCCAAAATCAATATGCATAAAAAATTTCAGCTGCAAAAAGTACGCACATACTTTAAATATGTCACCCCTAGAGCTCATTTCAAAATTATACTTCCTAGGAGTATAGTTGCTCCTTAAGATGTGTATATGTAAGTTAACTTGAGTCTGCTGAAGAAACTACATTTGGTGTTCAAACTATTAATGAATTTTTAACAATTAGCATGCTAAAATGACACCAATATATGCTCTTACGGTGCATATATGGATGGATAATACAAAATAGTTAGATCCGGATATATGAGTGCATCTTTAATTTTGTAACAATCTATTCAGGAGCAGGCTGGCAAACATACATGCATACACACCTCGTCTTTTAGTCCCACGGCAGGGAGTAAATATGTATTATTATTGGATTAGTCCAAATCTGTCTTCACCGCTCGGCTAGAGACACTCTGACAATAAAGTACTTGGAGCACCTCATGTACGTAGGGTTAGGGCACCTGTGACGGACCATATATAACAATGAATTGTTTTTAGTGCACTCACTTGTAATTAATTTTACTCTTATAATTATAGGCATAGTAGCAATCAGTTCCAACAATAAAATACAAAGGAATTTGGTAACAATCAAGTTAAAATTTTACCTATCAAACGTGTAAGTGAAGTATATATTTTCATATTTTTCATTCTTTGAATATTTCCTACGTTTCCAGAAATTTTTGATGATGATATAAATTGAAATGTTTTTAGACATGCATTTGATATTTCTTAGATGGCTGAAAATATCTTACTTGATTGAACTTGTCTTGGGTTTTGCCGTTTGATTCACACATCGTATACTACTTGAATTTTTTTCATCTTTTGTTTTTATCGGCGAGATCCAGATCTATCTCGCATGTGGAATGAGATTTAACAAAATCTTCCCAAAAAATTAGCTCGGTGTTTCGAGATCTAACTCTATGCACCGATCCAATATCACCATTTTTGATCACTCAAATCCATTGTGTTTGTATGTTTTTTTATGATTTAAAGTTAAAAATGCAATCTAGTTGGGCATTATTAAATGCCTTATACACCACTTCTTAACGCTTAGTACCATCTAAAAACAACGTCAAAGACAACTCCTTAAGCCAGCTAATTATCCGTCCATGAGTTCATGATGTTTCAAATATGTCACCATCAGAGCTAATTTTAATTTGAAATGCATATGTAAATTAACTTGAAATTAGCTCTGGTGGTGATATATTTGAAATTAGCTCGGATGGTGACATATTTGAAGATATAACATTTTATGTTCAAACTATTTTCGATTTTTTAACAATTAGCATGCTTAATGAAACTAATACATGCTCTTAGGGTGCACATATGGATGAGCAATACAAAACAGTTAGATCCGGAGAGATGAGTGCATCTTAATTTGGTAACAATCTATTCAGTAACAGACATGCATGCATACACACCTCTTCTTTTAGTCCCACATTGGATAGTGAACATGCATTATTATTGATTGAGTCCAAATCTTGCTTCAGTGATCAGCTAGAGACCCTCCGGCGCGGCGACGAAGTACTTGGACCACCTCCTGTACGTATGGTCGGGGCACCTGGGACCATAATAACCAATGATAATTTTCAATGCACTGACTTGTAGTTACTTTTACTACTATAATTATAGGCATCCTACCAGTCGGTTCCAAGAACAAAAAATAATGGAATTTATTAGCCATCAAGTTAATTTTACCTCTCAAAAGTGTAAATGAAGTATATATTTGCATTTTTTTCATTCTATGAATATTTCCTATGTTTTTAGAAATGTATGAGATGATATAAAATTGAATTGTTTTAGACATGTATTAGATATTTCTTAGATGGCTGCAAAATTCTTAGTCGACGGGACTTTATCTTTGGTTTCATCGTGTAATTCACACATCATATACTGCTTGGATTTTTTTCACCTTTTTTTTATCGGCGAGATTCAGATCTATCTCACATATGGACTGAGATTTAACAAAATCTTCATAAAAAATCAACTCAGTGTTTCGAGCTCTAACTCTATGCACCGATTCAATAGCACCGTTTTGGATCACTTTACTGTTTGAAAATTTAAAAATACAATATAGTTGCGCATTATTAAATGCCATATACTCCACACCTTAACACTTAGTACCAAAGAAAAATTACATGAAATATAGCTATTTAGGCCAGCTAATTATCTGTCCATATATTCATAATGTCTGACGTAAAAAAAACTTCTATCTTCGAAATGGGGTGCATGCATGTTTTCCAGTCTATGCTAATGCTACTTCCCCAAATCATCGATCCTTGTTGCATATCATCTTCCTTGGACTGAGCTAGTGTAACAACAAATATGGAATGTGGGCAGCGTTATAAAAGAAATCGGGGAAAATGTAATATTTTTTTCAGTTGAGAAGCACCTCCACGGTGTATCGAGAATGGGTAGGAAATTGTAATCAAAACTATATCCTAGAAATATTTTCTCTTCTTCATCCTCACAGCGATGCCCGTTGATTGCCTCCCACGCTGGAATTGCATCCGATTACTACGCTAGTGCGCGGAATGGAATCGAGTGAAGGGATCTCACACATGCAAGCACCTCGTCTTTTAGCCCACGTCGCGGAGTCGACATGCATTATTTTTAGACGATTTTGTGAAGTATTTTCAAATCTTGATTCAGTGATCCGCTTGAGACACCCGGCGATAAAGTATTTGGACCACCTCCTATACGTAGGGTTTGGGGGGGGGGGGACCATATATAACCAGTGATGGAAGAGATCCGGATTAATATCGTGCTATGTCTTAATCTGTTGCTTGCAACTTAATACCCAACGGTTGCTCGGATGACATCCGGCGGGTGGATTATTAGTCATAGATGTAGTTGGATTACGGCTATGTATTATGTTGTAATGCCCAAGTGAATCTCATAGTGATCCTCATGACTTTTGTATGCTTTCTTTATTCTATCAATTGCCCAACTGTAATTTGTTTACCCAGCATGTTATTTATCTTATGGAGATACACCACTAGTGTACTATGGACCCCGGTCCATTGTTTTACATTCTTATTGCCGTTTTACTATTTACTCGCATTATTTACATTCTCGCAAACTACTATCTTTTACCACACGATATGTCTAATCCTTGTTTACAGCAAACCGGTGAGATTGACAACTTCACTATAAGTTGGGGCAAAGTACTTTGGTTGTGTTGTGTGTAGGTTCCACGTTGCTGCTGGTGCAAAGCTACGCCCCAGATAAGGCGCCAAATTGTCTAGAGCTATCGCCAAGCCAGCGAGCATCAACCTTCGGAAGTTGGTTCTTTCTCCTACTGGTTCGATAAACGTTGGTTTCATACTGAGGGGAGACTTGCTACTGTGCTCATCATACCTTCCTCTTGGGGTTCCCAACTGGGCGGTCAACTACACGCCATCACCTCCTGATCATATTGTAGTCAAACTTGTAATGGATGTTTCTACTACTTAAATATATCACAGAGCTTTTCTAAAAAAAAAGCACCGACTTGTAATTACTTTTACTATTATAATTATAGGCATAATACAAATCGGATCTAACAATAAAAGAACAAAGGAATTTGATAGCCATCAAGTTAAAATTTTACCCATAAAAATGTAAATGAAGCATATATTTTCATTTTTTCATTCTTTGAATATTTCCTACTTTTTAAGAAATTTATGATGATGATATAAAATTGAAATGTTTTTACACATGTATTTGATATTTCTTTGATGGCTAAATAATTCTTAGTCGACAGAACTTTGTCTTTAGTTTCACCATTTGATTCACACATCGTATACTGCTTGAAGTTTTTTCACCTTTTGTCTTTATCGGCGAGATTCAGATCCATCACACATGTGGACTGATATTTAACAAAATCTTCATAAATAATCAGCTCGATATTTTGAGCTCTAACTCTATGCACCGGTGCAATATCACTTTTTTGGATCACTCAAACCATCGTTGGTTTCTATGTTTTTTATGATTTAAAGTAAAGAATAAAATTAGTTCGGTATTATGAAATGCCCCTATAATCCACTTCTCAGCGCCATAGAAAAATAATGTCAAAGATAGCTCTTTGAGCTAGCTTATTATCCATTCATCAGTTCATGATGTTTGACATAAAAAAAAATACTTGCAAGTACTTCCAAAATCAACATGCTAGCAAAATTTCAGGTGCAAAAAAATGGAAATAAGCACATACTTTAAATATGTCACCCCTAGTGCTCATTTCAATTTATACTTTCCACGAGTGGTTTCTCCTTAATAAGTTTATATGTAAGTTAACTCGTGAGTATGCTGAAGAAACTGTATGTGGTGTTCAAACTATTTACTAATTTTTAATAATTAGCATGTTTAAATGATACTAATACATGCTCTTAGGGTGCACATATGGATGAACAATACAAAATAGTTAGATCCGGAAAGATGAGTGCATCTTTAATTTGGTAACAATATATTTAGTAGAACGCTAGAAAACATGCATACATACACACCTCGTCTTTTAGTCCCATGTCAGGGAGTGAATATGCATTATTATAGGATGAGTCCAAATCTTTCTTCACTGGTCGGCTGGAGACACTCCGAGGACAAAATACTTGGACCACCTCATGTACGTACAGTCGGGGCACCTGTGACAGGGACCATATATAACCAATGATTATTTTCAATGCACTGACTTGTAATTACTTTTACTACTATAATTATAGGTATAATACCAATCGGTTCCAACAATAAAAAACAAAAGAGTTCGGTAGTAATCAAGTTAAAATCTTACCTATCAAATATGTATTTGCATGTTTTTTCGTTCTTCAAATATCTCCTATGTTTTCTGAAATTTATGATGATGATATAAAATTTGAAATGTTTTTAGGCATTTATTTAATATTTATCGGTGAGATCCAGATCTATCTAAAGTTAAATTTAGTTGGGCATTATTAAATGTTCTATACTCCACTTCTTAACGCTTAGTACCGTTGAAAAATAACGTCAAATATAGCTATTTAAGCCAGCTAATTATCCTTCCATGTGTTCATGATGTTGGACATAAGAAAATAATTCTATCCTACTTCCAAAATCAACATGCAGCTAAAATTTCAGCTGCAAAAAAAGAGGCGCAAATAAACGTATTCTTCCAATATGTTACCATAAGAGCTAATTTAAAATTAAAACTTGCTAGGAGTAGTTGCTCCTTAAGAAGTGTATACATAAATTAACTTAAGTATGTTGAAGATATTACATTTGGTGTTCAAACTATTTACGATTTTTTTGAAAATTACCTTCCTTAAATGAAACTAATACATGCTCTTATGGTGCACAAATGGATGGACAATACAAAATATTTAGATCCGGAGAGATGAGTGCATCTTTATTTTGGTAACAATCTATTCAGTAGCAGACTGGCAAACATGCATACATGCACACCTTGTATTTTAGTCCAACGTTTGGGTGTGAACATGCATTATGATTGGATGAGTCCAAATCTTGCTTCAGTACGATCACTATTGACACTCTGGCGACAAAAAATACTTGGATCACCTCCTGTACGTAGGGTCGGGGAACCTGTGATCATGACCATATATAACAAATGATAGTTTTCAATGCACTGACTTGTAATTGCTTTTAGTATTATAATTATAGAAACAATACCAGTCGGTACTAACAATAAAAAAGGAATTTGGTAGCCATTAAGTTAAAATTTTACTTGTCAAATGTGTAAAAGAAGTATATATTTTCATATTATTTAATTATTTAATATTTCCTATGTTTTCAGAAATTTATGATGATGATATAAAATTGAAATGTTTTTAGGCATGTATTTCATATGTCTTATATGGCTAAAAAATTCCTAATCAGAGAACTTTGTCTTTTGGTCGCTGTTTGATTCACATATACCCCTTAAAGTTTTTGACCATTTTTTTATCGGCGAGGTCCATATCTATCTCACATGTGGACTGAGATTTAACAAAACCTCCATAAAAAATCACGGTGTTTTGAGCTCGAACTCTATGTACCGATCCAGTATCACCATTTTGGATCACTCAAACCAATCATTGGTTTGAATGTATTGTATGATTTAAAGTTAAAGATACAATTTTGTTGGGAATTATTAAATTTCCTATACTCCACTTCTAAATGTTTAGTACCATCGAAAAATAACGTCAAAGATAGCTCTTTAAGCAAGCTAACTATCCATCCATCGGTTCATGATGTTGGACATGAAAAATTCTTCTATGCTACTTCCAAAATCAATATGCATAAAAAATTTCAGCTGCAAAAGTACGCACATACTTTAAATATGTCACCCCTAGAGCTCATTTCAAAATTATACTTCCTAGGAGTATAGTTGCTCCTTAAGATGTGTATATGTAAGTTAACTTGAGTCTGCTGAAGAAACTACATTTGGTGTTCAAACTATTAATGAATTTTTAACAATTAGCATGCTAAATGACACCAATATATGCTCTTACGGTGCATATATGGATGGATAATACAAAATAGTTAGATCCGGATATATGAGTGCATCTTTAATTTTGTAACAATCTATTCAGGAGCAGGCTGGCAAACATACATGCATACACACCTCGTCTTTTAGTCCCACGGCAGGGAGTAAATATGTATTATTATTGGATTAGTCCAAATCTGTCTTCACCGCTCGGCTAGAGACACTCTGACAATAAAGTACTTGGAGCACCTCATGTACGTAGGGTTAGGGCACCTGTGACGGACCATATATAACAATGAATTGTTTTTAGTGCACTCACTTGTAATTAATTTTACTCTTATAATTATAGGCATAGTAGCAATCAGTTCCAACAATAAAATACAAAGGAATTTGGTAACAATCAAGTTAAAATTTTACCTATCAACGTGTAAGTGAAGTATATATTTTCATATTTTTCATTCTTTGAATATTTCCTACGTTTCCAGAAATTTTTGATGATGATATAAATTGAAATGTTTTTAGACATGCATTTGATATTTCTTAGATGGCTGAAAATATCTTACTTGATTGAACTTGTCTTGGGTTTTGCCGTTTGATTCACACATCGTATACTACTTGAATTTTTTTCATCTTTTGTTTTTATCGGCGAGATCCAGATCTATCTCGCATGTGGAATGAGATTTAACAAAATCTTCCCAAAAAATTAGCTCGGTGTTTCGAGATCTAACTCTATGCACCGATCCAATATCACCATTTTTGATCACTCAAATCCATTGTGTTTGTATGTTTTTTTATGATTTAAAGTTAAAAATGCAATCTAGTTGGGCATTATTAAATGCCTTATACACCACTTCTTAACGCTTAGTACCATCTAAAAACAACGTCAAAGACAACTCCTTAAGCCAGCTAATTATCCGTCCATGAGTTCATGATGTTTCAAATATGTCACCATCAGAGCTAATTTTAATTTGAAATGCATATGTAAATTAACTTGAAATTAGCTCTGGTGGTGATATATTTGAAATTAGCTCGGATGGTGACATATTTGAAGATATAACATTTTATGTTCAAACTATTTTCGATTTTTTAACAATTAGCATGCTTAATGAAACTAATACATGCTCTTAGGGTGCACATATGGATGAGCAATACAAAACAGTTAGATCCGGAGAGATGAGTGCATCTTAATTTGGTAACAATCTATTCAGTAACAGACATGCATGCATACACACCTCTTCTTTTAGTCCCACATTGGATAGTGAACATGCATTATTATTGATTGAGTCCAAATCTTGCTTCAGTGATCAGCTAGAGACCCTCCGGCGCGGCGACGAAGTACTTGGACCACCTCCTGTACGTATGGTCGGGGCACCTGGGACCATAATAACCAATGATAATTTTCAATGCACTGACTTGTAGTTACTTTTACTACTATAATTATAGGCATCCTACCAGTCGGTTCCAAGAACAAAAAATAATGGAATTTATTAGCCATCAAGTTAATTTTACCTCTCAAAAGTGTAAATGAAGTATATATTTGCATTTTTTTCATTCTATGAATATTTCCTATGTTTTTAGAAATGTATGAGATGATATAAAATTGAATTGTTTTAGACATGTATTAGATATTTCTTAGATGGCTGCAAAATTCTTAGTCGACGGGACTTTATCTTTGGTTTCATCGTGTAATTCACACATCATATACTGCTTGGATTTTTTTCACCTTTTTTTTATCGGCGAGATTCAGATCTATCTCACATATGGACTGAGATTTAACAAATCTTCATAAAAATCAACTCAGTGTTTCGAGCTCTAACTCTATGCACCGATTCAATAGCACCGTTTTGGATCACTTTACTGTTTGAAAATTTAAAAATACAATATAGTTGCGCATTATTAAATGCCATATACTCCACACCTTAACACTTAGTACCAAAGAAAAATTACATGAAATATAGCTATTTAGGCCAGCTAATTATCTGTCCATATATTCATAATGTCTGACGTAAAAAAAACTTCTATTTTCGAAATGGGGTGCATGCATGTTTTCCAGTCTATGCTAATGCTACTTCCCCAAATCATCGATCCTTGTTGCATATCATCTTCCTTGGACTGAGCTAGTGTAACAACAAATATGGAATGTGGGCAGCGTTATAAAGAAATCGGGGAAAATGTAATATTTTTTTCAGTTGAGAAGCACCTCCACGGTGTATCGAGAATGGGTAGGAAATTGTAATCAAAACTATATCCTAGAAATATTTTCTCTTCTTCATCCTCACAGCGATGCCCGTTGATTGCCTCCCACGCTGGAATTGCATCCGATTACTACGCTAGTGCGCGGAATCGAGTGAAGGGATCTCACACATGCAAGCACCTCGTCTTTTAGCCCACGTCGCGGAGTCGACATGCATTATTTTTAGACGATTTTGTGAAGTATTTTCAAATCTTGATTCAGTGATCCGCTTGAGACACCCGGCGATAAAGTATTTGGACCACCTCCTATACGTAGGGTTTGGGGGGGGGGGGGGGGACCATATATAACCAGTGATGGAAGAGATCCGGATTAATATCGTGCTATGTCTTAACCAATGTACTGCTCCACCTGTACTGCACCACGATATAGTGCATGCCTACATCAATCTATCAGAGATGCCAAACCCAAGAAAGAATCCTCTTGTAGCAGGTGGCCAGGCAACATATTGTAGATCTTTTCTTCTACAAAGAGAGAACATGGTGAGATATTATGATCTACCAGCTAATGAATCTTATAGCTAGATGCTAACCCGTTTTTACAATTTGGCCGCAAACGAAACATGTTGCTCTCTGGTACTTCACAAAATATGTTTCATATAATTTTCTAGTTAGAGCCAAACTTTATAGTTATAGTATCAAACTTGTATTACGGGAACCACCATGAAATATAGTCTTAAAGCACAAGCTGTGATTGCCTAGGGTCACATTTCTAGAAAATTTACAACTAAAATGCGATCCCACGTACTTATCCCCGAACTCTAACTAACTGCAATCAGCGCATCCCCTAAAACCAATGCACACCCTAAAAGCATGGTTTGTTGATCAATAGATCCAAAAATAGATGTGGAGAAATAGAACAGTCTGCGTACGTGAACCTGCTATTCTGGACGTGGAGGGTTGGTACTTTGAGATGTCCCGCCGGACGCCGAGGTAGCAGCCCTGCACGGCTTCGTCATGGACAGCAGGTGCAGCGATGCAGCCGACGAGATCCTCTCGCGCTCATGGACCTCATCCTCGTTTGATGTATGTTCAGTTAACAACTAATAACGATGTTTTTAAACGGGGGCTAACAAAGTCAGGACAATACACAGTCAAGTCCATGTATCTAGACTATATGGATGACCATACGAAGTATCTTCACAAGTATCTTTGGAAAATAAAAGTCCCACTTAAAATAAGAGTTTTTATGTGGTTCTTAAATAACAAAGTCCTACTAACAAAAGATAATTTGATTAAAGGAAATGGCAAGGCACTGAAAAATGTTGTTTCTGTGATCAGAAGGAGACAGTTCAACACCTCTTTATTCAATGCCCCTTAGCAAAAATAGTGTGGCACATTGTTCATATGACTTTTAGCATTTCCCCACCAAAAAATATCAAGAACTTGTTTGGTAATTGGTTGATGGGTGTGCCTAAAAAAGAAAAGGCATACATTCGAGTGGGTGTATGTGCTTTAACTTGGGCCATTTGAAGGGTCCGAAATGACTATATTTTTAACAATGCAAAGTCTAATTCATTTATGCAGGTTATTCCGTTGGCTTCGCACTGGATTCGTAAGTGGTCCTACCTACAACCAATGGAGAAACGTGAGGATTTGGTTACTGGGTGCAACCAGCTAGAGAGGGTTGCACGGGATTTATACAGCTGGTGCAACTGGCGTTTTGATCTCCGATTACCATGGTGATGCTTAGGAGTTTTTCAGTTTCAGGCTTATTTCGCTGGTTGATTCATGTATCGACTTTGAGTGATCCATGATGTAATACTCTAATACTGATTATCAATAAGTTAATAAAGAGCCGTATGCATCCCTCGATGCAGAGGCTGGGGCAAAGTCCTCCTTTTCTAAGAAAAAATCCAACCGCAAGCACATCTCTGGCAAGCACATCCTCAATCGTCGTCTTCTTCGACTGCTAGGTTGTTCTGGGCCGACCGCTCTTAGTGTTTTTCATGGTGCTAAATTGTTTTACGTTAACTCCTCTGATTCATTGAGCTGCTATGGCCGACGGCTTTGTTTTTTCATGTCAGAGCTGCGTGCGCTGGGGTTTAGGAGTTGGCGCCTCACAAATAAAGGAAAGGCACCAGATGAGAGGATCCAACAAGTATAATAAGAGCTTTGATTTGAGCTACCCGATCTGATCCAGGTAAATAGCACATTCAAATTCAATTCTTGTTTAGAGTTGATGTGCATGCGTTTGATGGTGCCATGCTAGGATTTTTGGCAAGGGAGTAAGTTAAGAGATAGTAAGACATAAGAGGTTTGGTGTGTGCGTGTGTTGACGCATGATCACAGTGTCGTGTACGAGAGTGGTTTTCCCGTATCTATATCACACATACTTGCATCAAGATTGTACTAGCTCCTTTTCTTTTCACTTCGTAGCAACTTTTTTTTTGTTGCTCTTATAAAAAAACATTTGAACTTGAAACTTTACAGATCACTGGAGCATTAAAACTAGAATGTCTAAAAAATAGTTTGAGATTTGTTTGATACCGTATAATTTTTTTAACATATTAAAATTGTAGAATTTTTTTTGCGAATGGACATTCTATTGTACTGTACATGTACCAAAATTTTTGGGGATGCTTGATACGTCTCAAACGTATCTATAATTTTTGATGCTCCATGCTTGTTTATGCACCATTTGCTTTGTGTTTTGTTACACTTTGTGGCATTTTTATGCATTTTCCGGAACTAACCTATTAGCGAGATGCCACAGTGTCAGTTCTCTGTTTTCTGCTGTTTTCGTGTTTTACAAAAGTACACAGCAAATATTCTCGGAATTGGACGAAACAAAAGCCGAAGTTCCTATTTTTCCCGACACGAGACGGAGTCCAATGTAGAGATGGAGGGGAGCCAAGGCCAGCCACACCATAGGGTGGTGCGGCCCAGCCCCTGGCCGCGCCACCAGGTGGTGGGGCCACCTGGCCCACATCCTGACGCCGCCCTTCCGGCTATATATTCTCCTCGGCGAGAAAACCCTATGGACCTGATCAATTTTCCAGAAAACATACTGCAAGCCGCCGCCGTCGTCGAAGCGAGATCGGGAGGGTCTAAAAGCTCTTCCCGGAACCCTGCCGGACAGGGGAATCACCACCGGAGGCCTTCTTCATCACCATGCCAGCCTCCGGAGTGATGTGTGAGTAGTCTACCTTGGACTACGGGTCCATAGCAATAGCTAAATGGTTGTCCTCTCCTCCATGTGCTTCATGTTTAGATCTTGTGAGCTGCCTATCATGATCAGGATCATCATTGTGTAATTCTAGATGTTGTGTTTGTTGGGATCCGATGAATATTGAGTACTTTGTCAAGTTTATTTATTGATTTATCATCTCTATGTTGTTTATGATCTTGCATGCTCTCCGTTGCTAGTAGATATCTTGGCCGAGTAGATGCTAGTGACTCCAAGAGGGAGTATTTAGGCTCGATAGTGGGTTCATGCCTCTAGTAATCTGGGGGAGTGACAGAAACCTCTAAGGTTGTAGATGTGCTGTTGCTACTAGGGAGAAAACAACAATCTTGTGTTCAAGGATATTTGTATTATTTACATTACACACTTTCCTTAAGGCGATAATCTGTTGCTTGCAACTTAATACCCAACGGTTGCTCGGATGACATCCGGCGGGTGGATTATTAGTCATAGATGTAGTTGGATTACGGGCTATGTATTATGTTGTAATGCCCAAGTGAATCTCATAGTGATCCTCATGACTTTTGTATGCTTTCTTTATTCTATCAATTGCCCAACTGTAATTTGTTTACCCAGCATGTTATTTATCTTATGGAGATACACCACTAGTGTACTATGGACCCCGGTCCATTGTTTTACATTCTTATTGCCGTTTTACTATTTACTCGCATTATTTACATTCTCGCAAACTACTATCTTTTACCACACGATATGTCTAATCCTTTGTTTACAACAAACCGGTGAGATTGACAACTTCACTATAAGTTGGGGCAAAGTACTTTGGTTGTGTTGTGTGCAGGTTCCACGTTGCTGCTGGTGCAAAGCTACGCCCCAGATAAGGCGCCAAATTTTCTAGAGCTATCGCCAAGCCAGCGAGCATCAACCTTCGGAAGTTGGTTCTTTCTCCTACTGGTTCGATAAACGTTGGTTTCATACTGAGGGGAGACTTGCTGCTGTGCTCATCATACCTTCCTCTTGGGGTTCCCAACTGGGCGGTCAACTACACGCCATCACCTCCTGATCATATTGTAGTCAAACTTGTAATGGATGTTTCTACTACTTAAATATATCACAGAGCTTTTCTAAAAAAAAAGCACCGACTTGTAATTACTTTTACTATTATAATTATAGGCATAATACAAATCGGATCTAACAATAAAAGAACAAAGGAATTTGATAGCCATCAAGTTAAAATTTTACCCATAAAAATGTAAATGAAGCATATATTTTCATTTTTTCATTCTTTGAATATTTCCTACTTTTTAAGAAATTTATGATGATGATATAAAATTGAAATGTTTTTACACATGTATTTGATATTTCTTTGATGGCTAAATAATTCTTAGTCGACAGAACTTTGTCTTTAGTTTCACCATTTGATTCACACATCGTATACTGCTTGAAGTTTTTTCACCTTTTGTCTTTATCGGCGAGATTCAGATCCATCACACATGTGGACTGATATTTAACAAAATCTTCATAAATAATCAGCTCGATATTTTGAGCTCTAACTCTATGCACCGGTGCAATATCACTTTTTTGGATCACTCAAACCATCGTTGGTTTCTATGTTTTTTATGATTTAAAGTAAAGAATAAAATTAGTTCGGTATTATGAAATGCCCCTATAATCCACTTCTCAGCGCCATAGAAAAATAATGTCAAAGATAGCTCTTTGAGCTAGCTTATTATCCATTCATCAGTTCATGATGTTTGACATAAAAAAAAATACTTGCAAGTACTTCCAAAATCAACATGCTAGCAAAATTTCAGGTGCAAAAAAATGGAAATAAGCACATACTTTAAATATGTCACCCCTAGTGCTCATTTCAATTTATACTTTCCACGAGTGGTTTCTCCTTAATAAGTTTATATGTAAGTTAACTCGTGAGTATGCTGAAGAAACTGTATGTGGTGTTCAAACTATTTACTAATTTTTAATAATTAGCATGTTTAAATGATACTAATACATGCTCTTAGGGTGCACATATGGATGAACAATACAAAATAGTTAGATCCGGAAAGATGAGTGCATCTTTAATTTGGTAACAATATATTTAGTAGAACGCTAGAAAACATGCATACATACACACCTCGTCTTTTAGTCCCATGTCAGGGAGTGAATATGCATTATTATAGGATGAGTCCAAATCTTTCTTCACTGGTCGGCTGGAGACACTCCGAGGACAAAATACTTGGACCACCTCATGTACGTAGTCGGGGCACCTGTGACAGGGACCATATATAACCAATGATTATTTTCAATGCACTGACTTGTAATTACTTTTACTACTATAATTATAGGTATAATACCAATCGGTTCCAACAATAAAAAACAAAAGAGTTCGGTAGTAATCAAGTTAAAATCTTACCTATCAAATATGTATTTGCATGTTTTTTCGTTCTTCAAATATCTCCTATGTTTTCTGAAATTTATGATGATGATATAAAATTTGAAATGTTTTTAGGCATTTATTTAATATTTATCGGTGAGATCCAGATCTATCTAAAGTTAAATTTAGTTGGGCATTATTAAATGTTCTATACTCCACTTCTTAACGCTTAGTACCGTTGAAAAATAACGTCAAATATAGCTATTTAAGCCAGCTAATTATCCTTCCATGTGTTCATGATGTTGGACATAAGAAAATAATTCTATCCTACTTCCAAAATCAACATGCAGCTAAAATTTCAGCTGCAAAAAAAGAGGCGCAAATAAACGTATTCTTCCAATATGTTACCATAAGAGCTAATTTAAAATTAAAACTTGCTAGGAGTAGTTGCTCCTTAAGAAGTGTATACATAAATTAACTTAAGTATGTTGAAGATATTACATTTGGTGTTCAAACTATTTACGATTTTTTTGAAAATTACCTTCCTTAAATGAAACTAATACATGCTCTTATGGTGCACAAATGGATGGACAATACAAAATATTTAGATCCGGAGAGATGAGTGCATCTTTATTTTGGTAACAATCTATTCAGTAGCAGACTGGCAAACATGCATACATGCACACCTTGTATTTTAGTCCAACGTTTGGGTGTGAACATGCATTATGATTGGATGAGTCCAAATCTTGCTTCAGTACGATCACTATTGACACTCTGGCGACAAAAAATACTTGGATCACCTCCTGTACGTAGGGTCGGGGAACCTGTGATCATGACCATATATAACAAATGATAGTTTTCAATGCACTGACTTGTAATTGCTTTTAGTATTATAATTATAGAAACAATACCAGTCGGTACTAACAATAAAAAAGGAATTTGGTAGCCATTAAGTTAAAATTTTACTTGTCAAATGTGTAAAAGAAGTATATATTTTCATATTATTTAATTATTTAATATTTCCTATGTTTTCAGAAATTTATGATGATGATATAAAATTGAAATGTTTTTAGGCATGTATTTCATATGTCTTATATGGCTAAAAAATTCCTAATCAGAGAACTTTGTCTTTTGGTCGCTGTTTGATTCACATATACCCCTTAAAGTTTTTGACCATTTTTTTATCGGCGAGGTCCATATCTATCTCACATGTGGACTGAGATTTAACAAAACCTCCATAAAAAATCACGGTGTTTTGAGCTCGAACTCTATGTACCGATCCAGTATCACCATTTTGGATCACTCAAACCAATCATTGGTTTGAATGTATTGTATGATTTAAAGTTAAAGATACAATTTTGTTGGGAATTATTAAATTTCCTATACTCCACTTCTAAATGTTTAGTACCATCGAAAAATAACGTCAAAGATAGCTCTTTAAGCAAGCTAACTATCCATCCATCGGTTCATGATGTTGGACATGAAAAATTCTTCTATGCTACTTCCAAAATCAATATGCATAAAAAATTTCAGCTGCAAAAAGTACGCACATACTTTAAATATGTCACCCCTAGAGCTCATTTCAAAATTATACTTCCTAGGAGTATAGTTGCTCCTTAAGATGTGTATATGTAAGTTAACTTGAGTCTGCTGAAGAAACTACATTTGGTGTTCAAACTATTAATGAATTTTTAACAATTAGCATGCTAAAATGACACCAATATATGCTCTTACGGTGCATATATGGATGGATAATACAAAATAGTTAGATCCGGATATATGAGTGCATCTTTAATTTTGTAACAATCTATTCAGGAGCAGGCTGGCAAACATACATGCATACACACCTCGTCTTTTAGTCCCACGGCAGGGAGTAAATATGTATTATTATTGGATTAGTCCAAATCTGTCTTCACCGCTCGGCTAGAGACACTCTGACAATAAAGTACTTGGAGCACCTCATGTACGTAGGGTTAGGGCACCTGTGACGGACCATATATAACAATGAATTGTTTTTAGTGCACTCACTTGTAATTAATTTTACTCTTATAATTATAGGCATAGTAGCAATCAGTTCCAACAATAAAATACAAAGGAATTTGGTAACAATCAAGTTAAAATTTTACCTATCAAACGTGTAAGTGAAGTATATATTTTCATATTTTTCATTCTTTGAATATTTCCTACGTTTCCAGAAATTTTTGATGATGATATAAATTGAAATGTTTTTAGACATGCATTTGATATTTCTTAGATGGCTGAAAATATCTTACTTGATTGAACTTGTCTTGGGTTTTGCCGTTTGATTCACACATCGTATACTACTTGAATTTTTTTCATCTTTTGTTTTTATCGGCGAGATCCAGATCTATCTCGCATGTGGAATGAGATTTAACAAAATCTTCCCAAAAAATTAGCTCGGTGTTTCGAGATCTAACTCTATGCACCGATCCAATATCACCATTTTTGATCACTCAAATCCATTGTGTTTGTATGTTTTTTTATGATTTAAAGTTAAAAATGCAATCTAGTTGGTCATTATTAAATGCCTTATACACCACTTCTTAACGCTTAGTACCATCTAAAAACAACGTCAAAGACAACTCCTTAAGCCAGCTAATTATCCGTCCATGAGTTCATGATGTTTCAAATATGTCACCATCAGAGCTAATTTTAATTTGAAATGCATATGTAAATTAACTTGAAATTAGCTCTGGTGGTGATATATTTGAAATTAGCTCGGATGGTGACATATTTGAAGATATAACATTTTATGTTCAAACTATTTTCGTTTTTTTAACAATTAGCATGCTTAATGAAACTAATACATGCTCTTAGGGTGCACATATGGATGAGCAATACAAAACAGTTAGATCCGGAGAGATGAGTGCATCTTAATTTGGTAACAATCTATTCAGTAACAGACATGCATGCATACACACCTCTTCTTTTAGTCCCACATTGGATAGTGAACATGCATTATTATTGATTGAGTCCAAATCTTGCTTCAGTGATCAGCTAGAGACCCTCCGGCGCGGCGACGAAGTACTTGGACCACCTCCTGTACGTATGGTCGGGGCACCTGGGACCATAATAACCAATGATAATTTTCAATGCACTGACTTGTAGTTACTTTTACTACTATAATTATAGGCATCCTACCAGTTGGTTCCAAGAACAAAAAATAATGGAATTTATTAGCCATCAAGTTAATTTTACCTCTCAAAAGTGTAAATGAAGTATATATTTGCATTTTTTTCATTCTATGAATATTTCCTATGTTTTTAGAAATGTATGAGATGATATAAAATTGAATTGTTTTAGACATGTATTAGATATTTCTTAGATGGCTGCAAAATTCTTAGTCGACGGGACTTTATCTTTGGTTTCATCGTGTAATTCACACATCATATACTGCTTGGATTTTTTTCACCTTTTTTTTATCGGCGAGATTCAGATCTATCTCACATATGGACTGAGATTTAACAAAATCTTCATAAAAAATCAACTCAGTGTTTCGAGCTCTAACTCTATGCACCGATTCAATAGCACCGTTTTGGATCACTTTACTGTTTGAAAATTTAAAAATACAATATAGTTGCGCATTATTAAATGCCATATACTCCACACCTTAACACTTAGTACCAAAGAAAAATTACATGAAATATAGCTATTTAGGCCAGCTAATTATCTGTCCATATATTCATAATGTCTGACGTAAAAAAAACTTCTATTTTCGAAATGGGGTGCATGCATGTTTTCCAGTCTATGCTAATGCTACTTCCCCAAATCATCGATCCTTGTTGCATATCATCTTCCTTGGACTGAGCTAGTGTAACAACAAATATGGAATGTGGGCAGCGTTATAAAAGAAATCGGGGAAAATGTAATATTTTTTTCAGTTGAGAAGCACCTCCACGGTGTATCGAGAATGGGTAGGAAATTGTAATCAAAACTATATCCTAGAAATATTTTCTCTTCTTCATCCTCACAGCGATGCCCGTTGATTGCCTCCCACGCTGGAATTGCATCCGATTACTACGCTAGTGCGCGGAATCGAGTGAAGGGATCTCACACATGCAAGCACCTCGTCTTTTAGCCCACGTCGCGGAGTCGACATGCATTATTTTTAGACGATTTTGTGAAGTATTTTCAAATCTTGATTCAGTGATCCGCTTGAGACACCCGGCGATAAAGTATTTGGACCACCTCCTATACGTAGGGTTTGGGGGGGGGGGGGGACCATATATAACCAGTGATGGAAGAGATCCGGATTAATATCGTGCTATGTCTTAACCAATGTACTGCTCCACCTGTACTGCACCACGATATAGTGCATGCCTACATCAATCTATCAGAGATGCCAAACCCAAGAAAGAATCCTCTTGTAGCAGGTGGCCAGGCAACATATTGTAGATCTTTTCTTCTACAAAGAGAGAACATGGTGAGATATTATGATCTACCAGCTAATGAATCTTATAGCTAGATGCTAACCCGTTTTTACAATTTTGGCCGCAAACGAAACATGTTGCTCTCTTGGTACTTCACAAAATATGTTTCATATAATTTTCTAGTTAGAGCCAAACTTTATAGTTATAGTATCAAACTTGTATTACGGGAACCACCATGAAATATAGTCTTAAAGCACAAGCTGTGATTGCCTAGGGTCACATTTCTAGAAAATTTACAACTAAAATGCGATCCCACGTACTTATCCCCGAACTCTAACTAACTGCAATCAGCGCATCCCCTAAAACCAATGCACACCCTAAAAGCATGGTTTGTTGATCAATAGATCCAAAAATAGATGTGGAGAAATAGAACAGTCTGCGTACGTGAACCTGCTATTCTGGACGTGGAGGGTTGGTACTTTGAGATGTCCCGCCGGACGCCGAGGTAGCAGCCCTGCACGGCTTCGTCATGGACAGCAGGTGCAGCGATGCAGCCGACGAGATCCTCTCGCGCTCATGGACCTCATCCTCGTTTGATGTATGTTCAGTTAACAACTAATAACGATGTTTTTAAACGGGGGCTAACAAAGTCAGGACAATACACAGTCAAGTCCATGTATCTAGACTATATGGATGACCATACGAAGTATCTTCACAAGTATCTTTGGAAAATAAAAGTCCCACTTAAAATAAGAGTTTTTATGTGGTTCTTAAATAACAAAGTCCTACTAACAAAAGATAATTTGATTAAAAGGAAATGGCAAGGCACTGAAAAATGTTGTTTCTGTGATCAGAAGGAGACAGTTCAACACCTCTTTATTCAATGCCCCTTAGCAAAAATAGTGTGGCACATTGTTCATATGACTTTTAGCATTTCCCCACCAAAAAATATCAAGAACTTGTTTGGTAATTGGTTGATGGGTGTGCCTAAAAAAGAAAAGGCATACATTCGAGTGGGTGTATGTGCTTTAACTTGGGCCATTTGAAGGGTCCGAAATGACTATATTTTTAACAATGCAAAGTCTAATTCATTTATGCAGGTTATTCCGTTGGCTTCGCACTGGATTCGTAAGTGGTCCTACCTACAACCAATGGAGAAACGTGAGGATTTGGTTACTGGGTGCAACCAGCTAGAGAGGGTTGCACGGGATTTATACAGCTGGTGCAACTGGCGTTTTGATCTCCGATTACCATGGTGATGCTTAGGAGTTTTTCAGTTTCAGGCTTATTTCGCTGGTTGATTCATGTATCGACTTTGAGTGATCCATGATGTAATACTCTAATACTGATTATCAATAAGTTAATAAAGAGCCGTATGCATCCCTCGATGCAGAGGCTGGGGCAAAGTCCTCCTTTTCTAAGAAAAAATCCAACCGCAAGCACATCTCTGGCAAGCACATCCTCAATCGTCGTCTTCTTCGACTGCTAGGTTGTTCTGGGCCGACCGCTCTTAGTGTTTTTCATGGTGCTAAATTGTTTTACGTTAACTCCTCTGATTCATTGAGCTGCTATGGCCGACGGCTTTGTTTTTTCATGTCAGAGCTGCGTGCGCTGGGGTTTAGGAGTTGGCGCCTCACAAATAAAGGAAAGGCACCAGATGAGAGGATCCAACAAGTATAATAAGAGCTTTGATTTGAGCTACCCGATCTGATCCAGGTAAATAGCACATTCAAATTCAATTCTTGTTTAGAGTTGATGTGCATGCGTTTGATGGTGCCATGCTAGGATTTTTGGCAAGGGAGTAAGTTAAGAGATAGTAAGACATAAGAGGTTTGGTGTGTGCGTGTGTTGACGCATGATCACAGTGTCGTGTACGAGAGTGGTTTTCCCGTATCTATATCACACATACTTGCATCAAGATTTGTACTAGCTCCTTTTCTTTTCACTTCGTAGCAACTTTTTTTTTTGTTGCTCTTATAAAAAAACATTTGAACTTGAAACTTTACAGATCACTGGAGCATTAAAACTAGAATGTCTAAAAAAATAGTTTGAGATTTGTTTGATACCGTATAATTTTTTTTAACATATTAAAATTGTAGAATTTTTTTTGCGAATGGACATTCTATTGTACTGTACATGTACCAAAATTTTTGGGGATGCTTGATACGTCTCAAACGTATCTATAATTTTTGATGCTCCATGCTTGTTTATGCACCATTTGCTTTGTGTTTTGTTACACTTTGTGGCATTTTTATGCATTTTCCGGAACTAACCTATTAGCGAGATGCCACAGTGTCAGTTCTCTATTTTCTGCTGTTTTCGTGTTTTACAAAAGTACACAGCAAATATTCTTGGAATTGGACGAAACAAAAGCCGAAGTTCCTATTTTTCCCGACACGAGACGGAGTCCAATGTAGAGATGGAGGGGAGCCAAGGCCAGCCACACCATAGGGTGGTGCGGCCCAGCCCCTGGCCGCGCCACCAGGTGGTGGGGCCACCTGGCCCACATCCTGACGCCGCCCTTCCGCCTATATATTCTCCTCGGCGAGAAAACCCTATGGACCTGATCAATTTTCCAGAAAACATACTGCAAGCCGCCGCCGTCGTCGAAGCGAGATCGGGAGGGTCTAAAAGCTCTTCCCGGAACCCTGCCGGACAGGGGAATCACCACCGGAGGCCTTCTTCATCACCATGCCAGCCTCCGGAGTGATGTGTGAGTAGTCTACCTTGGACTACGGGTCCATAGCAGTAGCTAAATGGTTGTCCTCTCCTCCATGTGCTTCATGTTTAGATCTTGTGAGCTGCCTATCATGATCAGGATCATCATTGTGTAATTCTAGATGTTGTGTTTGTTGGGATCCGATGAATATTGAGTACTTTGTCAAGTTTATTTATTGATTTATCATCTCTATGTTGTTTATGATCTTGCATGCTCTCCGTTGCTAGTAGATATCTTGGCCGAGTAGATGCTAGTGACTCCAAGAGGGAGTATTTATGCTCGATAGTGGGTTCATGCCTCTAGTAATCTGGGGGAGTGACAGAAACCTGTAAGGTTGTAGATGTGCTGTTGCTACTAGGGAGAAAACAACAATCTTGTGTTCAAGGACATTTGTATTGTTTACATTACACACTTTGCTTAAGGCGATAATCTGTTGCTTGCAACTTAATACCCAACGGTTGCTCGGATGACATCCGGCGGGTGGATTATTAGTTATAGATGCAGTTGGATTACGGTCTATGTATTATGTTGTAATGCCCAAGTGAATCTCATAGTGATCCTCATGAATTTTGTATGCTTTCTTTATTCTATCAATTGCCCAACTGTAATTTTTTTACCCAGCATGTTGTTATTTATCTTATGGAGAGACACCACTAGTGAACTATGGACCCCGGTCCAATTTCCTTTACATTGCTATTACCGTTTACTTTTACTCGCATTGTTTACTTTCTTGCATACTATTACCCTTTTACCACTCGATACGCTCAATCCTTTGTTTACAGCAAACCGATGAGATTGATAACCTCATCGTAAGTTGGGGCAAAGTTCTTGGTTGTGTTGTGTGCAGGTTCCACGTTGCTACTGGTGCAAAGCAAAGCCCTGGACGAGGCGCCTTATAAATTGTCTGGAGCTATCGCGAAGCTAGCGAGCATCAACCTTAACTGAGGGAAGACTTGCTGATGTGCTTATCATACCTTCCTCTTGGGGTTCCCAACGGGGTATTACTTACACGCCATCAGGGATCAGCACGGTTTTCTAGAACCGATTGTTGGTCATTGATTGGAGAGGGTTCTCGATCATGTCTAGCGTATTCATCGACCCATAGGGTGTCAAACTAAAGGGTATGTGACTCTTAATTAGGGGTAGATTCGAATTACTAGAAGTTGTAGGGAGGTATCCGAGAAAGTTCCAGGAAATACCGGAAAGGTTCTGGAGACACCAGAAACATTCCAGACTTTATCAAAGTTGTATCAGTGAAGGAATTATGCCAAGGACTTAATTAATTAATGTGTTTAGTATTTAATTATAGTAATTAAATATTAAAAGTAAATTAATTAATTAATAAAGAAAGAAAAAATGGGAAAAACGCAAAATGGGCTAGGCCCATAGGCCAGGCCGGCCAAGGCCACCAAGCCCAAGGCACCCTAGGGCAGCCCTAGGGCCTGCGGCAGCCTCTAGGTGGGAGCCGGGGCGCCCTAGATTTTCCCCTAGGGGCCGCCGGCCACCAACCCCCCTCTCCCCACTATATAAACCGTTGTGGGGGCTCCTTAGATCATTCATTCCCTCCTCCTCCTATCTTCCTCCTAACTTGGTTCCCACGTTTGGAACTGTGTCAGCGGGTTGAAGGAAACCTCTAGTCCTGGACGCTGTCGCGCTACCAAATTTCCAATTCAAATCTACCTTCTTCCATTGTTCTACTGGACCGGAGCCCGGATGACGTCTATACACCATACGTGTGTCATCCCTCGGAGGCACCACTTGTGTGGTGCTGGTCTTCCTCGACTGGTATGCCTACATGACCTTGAGGTCGGCTTCGGTTGTCTTTATCGACAACGTTCATGCGGGAATGTTCCCGTGCACTCGGTCTTCAAGGGTATGAATTCTGTCGCTGTTACCGTTACTGTTCAACTACGTAGATAGATCATGGGCTATGGGTGTAGGAAATCCCCCGAGTGGTTTGGTAATCCTGTACTCTTGGTCATGTTGACTGACCAAGATGAACCTGCTACCTACACAGAAGCGATGGAAGGCCTCGAGTCCAAGAAATGGCTAGAAGACATGAAATCTGAAATAAGGTCTATGTATGACAACCAATTATGGACCTTGGTAGATATTCCCAGCAACTGTAAGGCTGTTGAGAATAAATGGATCTTTAAGAAAAAAACTCATGCAGATGGTAATGTAACCGTCTACAAAGATCGGCTTGTCCCAAAAGGTTTCTGACAAATTCAAGGAGTTGACTACGAGGCGACATTCTCTCCCGTAGAGATGCTAAAGTCAATTCAGATTTTATTAGCTATTACTGCTTATTTCGATTATGAATTATGGTATATGGACGTTAGAACCGCCTTTTGCAATGGCAACATTGAAGAGGAGTTGTACATGGTACAACCAGAGGGTTTTATCAATCCTAAGGATGCTAATAAGGTATGCAAGCTTCAAAGGTCCATCTATGGACTAAAGCAAGCATCTCGGAGCTGGAATCTTCGTTTTGATGAAGTCATCAAAGATTTTGTATGTGTCCAGAACACTAAAGAGTTCTGCATTTACAAGAAGATGAGTGGGATCTCAATTTCATTCTTGGTACTATATGTGGATGACATATTACTGATAGGGAATGATATGCAAATGCTTAACAGTGCGAAGGAATACTTGAATAACAACTTTTTAATGAAAGATATGGGTAAAGCTGCATACGTATTAGGCAGTAAGATCTATAGAGATACATCTAGACTCCTATTTAGCATTGAGTCAAAGTACTTACCTTGACAAGGTTCTGAAGAGGTTCAGCATGGAAAATTCCAAGAAGGGAGATTTTCCAGTTGTCAAGAGATTTTTGTTGAGTGTGACTCAAAGCCCAGAAATAGGAATGGAGAAGAGTGTGATGTTAAGCATCCCCTATGCCTCAGCCATAGGCTCCATCATGTATGCTATGCTAAGTACTAGACCTGATGTAGCATTGGCTCTTAGCTTGACGAGGCACTATCAAAGTAACCCAGGTATGAGTCATTGGACTGCGGTTAAGAATATCCTGAAGTTCCTTAAAAGAACAAAGAATATGGTCCTAGTGTATGGAGGAAGGAATGTAGAGCTTGATGTAAAAGGTTATGTTAGCACAAACTATAAAGCTGACTTAGATTACGAGAAATCTCATATATGATATGTATTCTTGCTCAAAGCTAAGTCTACAATGGAGTTGGAGTACATTGCCACTGATGATGTGGCAAATGAAGCTGTTTGGCTACAGAAGTTCGTCCTCGAGCTTGGAGTGCTCCCTAGAATGTGCGACCCTGTTCACATTCATTGTGATAACAAGGCTCCCATTACAAAAATTAGGGAGTTAGGGACTCACTCTGTAGACAAACCTGTACTACGACAATACCATGTCATAAGAGAATATGTAAAGGATGGTAGAATTAGTATTTGCAAAGCACACATGGATCTGAATGTTGCAGAACCATTGGTGAAGCCTCTTCCACTGGCTAAGTTTGATCCACACCAGCATGCAATGGGTGTTAGATAATTACCAAAGGTAAACTACATTATTTATACTTTAGTGCAAGTGGGAGACTGAAAGAGATATGCCCTAGAGGCAAATAATAAAGTGTATTTTTGTGCCATATCTCAATTGTTCATAAATATTATATGTCATGCCATAACTGTATTAAGCGGAAACATTAGTACATGTGTGGCATATAAGTAAGAGGTCATGGATATCTCTAGTTAACCAGCTCATGTGTCTTCTGATGATCAAAGTTTCCTGATCATGGGCAACTACATTATTGAATAGTGAGGTCATGTTCTGACATGATGGACACATACCCAAAGTACTGTTAATGCAATTTAGATCAGTCGCAAAAGTTCAACATTGCATATAACTAAGAAACAAAGTAATCTGTTCCTTAGACCGTGAGGTCACAACATAATCACTACATCTGGAGGTTGCTTTGATTGCATCAACCGTCATCACATAACTGGGTGACTAAAAAGGTGTCTCTTGGGTATGCCAAAGGAGTAGGATGAGGCGTGTGCACCAAGAGCGGGATTTGTCCTTCCACGTGACGGATAGATACTCTGGGCCCACTCGATGACAATTGCATCTACGAGCTTGCAAGCGTGTGACTAGTTCACAGAGGATGCAATGTCATGGATGAGTTAAAAGACTTGTTAGACGAGGGTGAACACAATATAGTGATATCAGTGATCTGACCTCGGACAAGATCTAGTATCGCATGACAAAGGTAATGGGATACTGTGTTTACGGATCAACAAAGAGTTTTGTGGAATGCACAGGGATCAGCGCGGTTTTCCAAAACTGATTGTTGGTCATTGATCAGAGAGGGTCTCAATCATGTCTGGCATATTCCTCGACCCGTAGGGTGTCACACTTAAGGGTATATGCCGCTTAGGGGTAGATTTGGAATTACTGGAAGTTATAGAGAGGTATCTAGAAAAGTTCCAAGCAATATCAGAAAGGTTCCGGAGACACCAGAAACATTACAGACTTTATTGAAGTTGTATCAGTGAAGGAATTATGCCAAGGACTTAATTGATTAATGTGTTTAGTATTTAATTATAGTAATTGAATATTAAAAGTAAATTAATTAGTAATTAAAAAAATGGGTAAAAGGCAAAATGGAGTAGGCCCGTAGCCCAGGCCGGCCAAGGCCACCAAGCCGAGGGCACCCTAGGGTAGCTCTTGGGCCAGCGGCAGCCTAGGTGAGGGTGGTGGCGCCCTAGGGTTTCCACTAGGGGCCGCCAGCCACCAACCCCCTCTTCCCACTACATAAACCCCCCAGGGGGCTCCTTGGATCATTCATTCCCTCCTCCTCCTCTCTTCCTCCTGAGTTGGTGCTGCTGATGATGGCGCCAGGAAATTACTGATGGTGCCGAGTTGATGTGGGAGCAGACTGTCCTTGTGCGTGGTGAATAACCAGCCCGTTGGGAACCCCGAGAGGAAGGTATGATGAGTATAGCAGCTAGTTTTCCCTCAGTTAAGATACCAAGGTTTATCGATCAGGAGAGGACAGACGGCGACGACTGAAGGTGTTGCGGAACCTACACACACACAACCAAGTACTTTGTTCCCAACTTGCGATGAGGTTGTCAATCTCACCGGTTTGCTTGAAACAAAGATTATGAGCGTATCGAGTGGAAAACAATATAGTATGCGAGTAAAATAAACAGTACGAGTAAAGTAAACAGGTGATAACAATATGATGGAAATAGGACCGGGGTCCACAGTTCACTAGTGGTGTCTCTCCATAAGATAAATAACACATGCTGGGTAAACAAATTACAGTTGGGCAATTGATAGAATAAAGATAAACGTGATATGTCAAGAAGATCACTATGAGATTTACTCTGGGCATTACAACAAAATACATAGACCGCCATCCAACTGCATCTATGACTAATAATCCACTCCCGGGGATATCAATCCGAACACCCCAGTAGTATTAAGTTGCGAACAACAGATAATTGCATTAAGCAAAGTGTGTAATGTAAACAAAGCATATGCCCTTGAGCATATGAATGTTGTTTTCTCCCTAGTAGCAACAACACATCTACCACCTTAGAGGTTTATGTCACTCCCCCAGGTGAAATAGAGACATGAACCCACTATCGAGCATAAATACCCCCTCTTGGAGTCACTAGCAACTACTCGGCCAAGATAGCTACTAACAACGGAGAGCATGCAAGATCATAAACAACATAGTGATAACAAAAGATATAATTCAGTACAGCAACTTAATCATAAACACCAATATTCATCGGATCCCAACAAACCAAACATGTAGAATTACATAACGGTGATCTCAATCATGTAGGGCAGCTCATGAGATCTAAACATGAAGCACATGGTGGAGAAGACAACCATCTAGCTACTGATATGGACCCATAGTCCAAGGTAGACTACTCACTCATTGCTCTGGAGGCAAGCATGGCGATGAAGAAGACCTTCGGTGGCGATTCCCCTCTCCGGCAGGGTGCCGGGAAGAGCTTCTGGACCCTCCCGATCTTCGGGTCGACGGCGGTGGCGGATCGCGATGTGTTCTGGAAATCTGATCGGGTACTTAGGTTTTTTCTGTCGGGGGGTCTTTATAGGCGAAGGGTCGATGTCAGAGGAGGGTCCAGGCGCCCTCACACGGGGCCCGCGTGGCCAGGGGCCTGGCCGCGCCGCCCCTGTGTGTGGGGCCCTGGTGACCCCCCCCCTCCTACTTCTCTTCGGATCTCTGGAAGCTTCCGGGTAAAATAAGACTTCAGGAACTTGTTTCGTCCAATTCCGAGAATATTTCCTGTGTATCACTTCTGAAACACAAAAACAGCAGAAAACTGGCACTGTGGCACTTGTTAATAGGTTAGTTCTGGAAAATGCATAAAAGTGCCACTAAGTGTAACGAAACAATAGGCAAATGGTGTAAAAACAAGCATGGAGCATCAAAAATTATAGATATGTTGGAGACGTATCAAGCATCCCCAAACTTAACTCATGCTAGTCCTCGAGTAGGTAAGTGATAACAAAAGAATAATTTTTGAGGTGACATGCACCTACACAATCTTGATCATATATGTAAGCATTGGTGAGCTGGGATCATAAGAACTTAGAACATGGGCATGAAGATATAATCATGACAATAAGAACTTAGCAACCATGTTGTAAACATGCAGATGAACACAAACAGAAGATCATGATAATGAAATAATGAAAGTCAAACGTGTGTTCAAATCATAAGGATAAACATACAAATGGTTTTCAGCTTGTCCTTCAAAGAGAGCAAAACATAAATGCATAGGACACCTTCAAGTTTAAGAGGGCGACTAGATACAAATAATTTAAGAACAAGTGAAACCAATCATCATGAATCAATCAATGAACTTTGGGACAATGCATATCACACTAAGAATGACAACTATGCTCTCTTAACGGTGCATAAAGAAAGAAGGTGGTGACTCAACATAAAAGTAAAAGAAAGGCCCTTCGCAGAGGGAAGCAGTGATTGCAAGTTTTATAACCTTCAAAAATTATGGTACTTACCGGCTTTGAGCTCTCATTGCCCCCATCATAAGCATCTTGAATGGTTAAAGTTAATGCGAGAACAATTATGATGCATATGCTTGACAAATCATAAGTTGAAAACCTCGTGCCCCGTGAATACGAGTACCCAAACCTCATGCTACTTTACTTAGAGTCCCAAGCAAGGCTCTTGTCATTGTAAGTATATGCATATCATTGAGAACCGCCAATGGGGTACCTCCGTGCCCGATGACATGGAACAAGCCCACACCAAAATGACAGGACAAGTAGACAATGAACACCTCGACATCTCTTTTATTTGCCTTTTGTTTAGCTTTTTATTGTGAGATGCGTCGTCGAATGTTCACCATGGGTATGCTGCAAATTTCCACCATGAATTATGCATGGCTTAGATTGGCGGCCCGGCGTTTCCCTAACACATATACAAACTCCATGATCCCCACAAGATTCCCAATTCATTTCACACCGCGGGCATCCATAGACAAAAGATCACGATATCAACTCAAATAAGAAGTGCAATGTTGAAAGCTTGCCCCATGATAGCATGGATGGGCTAGAATCCAACTTACAACTTGCAAGCATAACAACTCAACATAAGAGACCACAATGTCAAATTTTTAAGAACAGGAAAAAGTAAAGTGTGCCTTCCGGTTCGTGAGAGCTTTACTGACCGAATTTCGCATAACACTGGTAAGAGTTTAATTTGAAGAGAAAATAAAAGCAAGTCAAATTTACTTGGAATAGCAAATTGCTAGTAGGTATGTATGGTGGACACAATGGCAAACTTTGGCTTTTAGGAGTTGGATGCACGAGTAGAGCTCATACTCAGTACAAGGCGAGGGGTAGCAAAAGACTGGGAGCGACCAACTAAGAGAGCAATAATGGCCATAATCATGCAAAGCGACAAAGCGACATTAAAAGAAGCATAAGATGGCATCAAAAGTCAAAAACTAAATGATCATGAAGGCTATTGGCGACTTTGTAAGAGTCTAACATGTGTGAGCATGCGCCAAGTCAACCCAAATAAAGCATCAAGGAGAAAACCAAAATAATGCATCCATACAATAAAAACAACGCATGATTTTTTCAGAGGCTCATTAAGGAATCTCAGTTATTTGAGACAAGTCATGCTACAGCAAAACCACTAAGCATACTATCAAAAAGACATCAAGCATGACATGAAAAAGCCTAAGCCGCAGTCTACACAAGCTCCTTCTTGTACCACTATTTTGCACAAAGCTTTTTCTCTTTTCCAACACCATTTGAAATTTTTATAAACACCTCTTTTGATGAAAACCAATAAAGATCAGAGGCAAAAATACACCTTGATGAAAAGATATAACAAGATCTGACCGCAAATCAAGGCGAAAACGAAAACCAAAAGCAGTAGCGGAAAAAGAAGAACGCTCGATGAACGATAAGAGTGAAAAACTGAGCGTTCTTTGCAAATGAAAACGAGTACATCTCCTCCAAAGGAAATTTGTTGGGGTCCAACCATTTATTACAGCAAACAAACAAACTAAACTAACCAAGAAAACTAAAACAACTGACGCTCCAAGAAAAACACATAGTGCATGAAGCAATAAAAATATAGTGTTTTGAAAGGTGACCTGATTTTTGCCGATGAAGAAGGGGTGCCTCGGGGGCATCCCCAAGCTTTGATGCTTGTACTTCTTGGATATTTCTTGGGGTGATTCATGGGCATCCCCAAGCTTGAGCTTTTGTCCATTCTTCAACTCATCTCATCATTCTCCAATCCCTACACTTGAAAACTTCCTTCATACAAAACTAAACACAATTCTATTACACTAGTAGGAAAACCCTTATAGGTGGGATGTATTTTTGTGGCGCACTAGCCAGCAGTGCGCCACAGAAAATAATTCTGTGGCGCACCTATCCTAGTGCGCCACAAAAATACAACATTTCTGTGGCGCACCAGAAGGACATGCGCCACAGAATTTTGGTGGGGCCCACTCCCTGCCAGCCCCAACCATTGGTTCCACTAATTCTGTGACGCACCAGACCAGATGCGCCACAGAATTTGTACATTCTGTGGCGCATCTGGTCTGGTGCGTCACAGAATTAGCACATTCTGTGGCGCATCTGGTCTGGTGCGTCACAGAATTAGCACATTCTGTGGCGCATCTGGTCTGGTGCGCCACAGAATTAGTGGAATGGGGTCACCGCAAGGGTTGTCGTGGAATGGGGTCACCGCCAGCAGATGGCCGCATTGTATGGCCTTACAACCTACCCCCGTGGCTGTGCACCTGTTGGTCTGCCCGTCAACAAGCACCTTGACAGGATCGATGGATGGGGTCACCGTGAGGGTCGTCGTGAAATGCATATCAACTTCACTGGTCGACGCGCCGACTTTGATAGAGCAAACCTAGTCGCGCATGCAACTGATCGACCCTTGGGTAGAAGAGCACATGCCAAGTGGACCAATGCTTCTTCATTACCGACCCGCCAAAGCCTACCCGGGTTGTCGTGAGAAGAGGCAAAAGGAACATCATCGAAATGGATGGAGTCGCCAACGAGCAATACTTTGACATGTATGTGTGTGGGCATATTATTACTATGTATCACTTATCCAACGGTAGCATATTATTACTATATTATTTGTGCTTATTTACTTTATAAAATATATTATAATGTATAAGAATGTAATAGCATTCTAAAAAGTTAATTAAAAAATAAAATAAAAATATATTTTTGGCATGATACAAAAATATTATTTGTGCTTATTTACTTTATAATATATATTATAATGTATAAGAATGTAATAACATTCTAAAAAGTTAATTAAAAAATAAAACAAAAATGTATTTTTGGCATGACACAAAAATATTATTTGTGCTTATTTACTTTATAATATATATTATAATATATCATAATGTAATAACATGCTAAAAAGTTAATTTTAAAAATAAAATAAAAAGTTAATTAAAATATATCATAATGTAATAACATGCTAAAAAGTTAATTTTAAAATAAAATAAAAAGTTAATTAAAATATATCATAATGTAATAACATGCTAAAAAGTTAATTTTAAAAATAAAATAAAAGTTAATTAAAATATATCATAATGTAATAACATGCTAAAAAGTTAATTTTAAAAATAAAATAAAAAGTTAATTAAAATATATCATAATGTAATAACATGCTAAAAAGTTAATTTTAAAAATAAAATAAAAAGTTAATTAAAATATATCATAATGTAATAACATGCTAAAAAGTTAATTTTAAAAATAAAATAAAAAGTTAATTAAAATATATCATAATGTAATAACATGCTAAAAAGTTAATTTTAAAAATAAAATAAAAGTTAATTAAAATATATCATAATGTAATAACATGCTAAAAAGTTAATTTTAAAAATAAAATAAAAGTTAATTAAAATATATCATAATGTAATAACATGCTAAAAAGTTAATTTTAAAAATAAAATAAAAAGTTAATTAAAATATATCATAATGTAATAACATGCTAAAAAGTTAATTAAAAAATAAAATAAAAAGTTAATTAAAATATATCATAATGTAATAACATGCTAAAAGTTAATTTAAAAATAAAATAAAAAGTTAATTAAATATATCATAATGTAATAACATGCTAAAAAGTTAATTTTAAAAATAAAATAAAAAGTTAATTAAGATATATCATAATGTAATAACATGCTAAAAAGTTAATTTTAAAAATAAATAAAAAGTTAATTATAATATATATTATAATGTATAAGAATGTAATAACATTCTAAAAAGTTAATTAAAAAATAAAACAAAAATGTATTTTTGGCATGATACAAAAATATTATTTGTGCTTATTTACTTTATAATATATATTATAATATATCATAATGTAATAACATGCTAAAAAGTTAATTTTAAAAATAAAATAAAAAAATTTGGGTCCCAGGACTCGAACCTAGAACCACAGGGGGTTTGAATAGGTTGGCTAGCTGAAGCCAAGGTAGAGAGGTGCTTGTGTCTTACACAGGTTCGTTTGTTTTTAACTGTATCTCAGCGCATCATTTCACCGTGCGTGCGCTACGCGTATCCTCATTTAGGTTAAAGTGCCCCTTCTTTTCCCCCGCCGCCGCCCCCTTCTTTTCCTCATCGATTCAGATCGCCATCGTCGTCGCAGAGGAGCCCCGGCCGCCGCCATCCCCGAAGAGGCGCCCCGGCCACCGCCGTCGCAGAGGAGCCCCGGCCGCCGCCATCCCCGAAGAGCCGCCGCCATCTGCCGCAGGTACGCTCCCGCGCCGCTCCCTCAGCTTGCTCTCTGTGCGATAGTAGCAGGAGAGGAGAGCTCGAATCGGTTCATACGGGCGGGGGATGGATCTTTTTTTAGGAGACTCCGGGGCGGGATCGATTAGGCCGCGGGGGTTGGGGATCTTGCGAATCTTTTTCTATCAGTGGATGAAATTGATCGACCCAGGAGTTCTCCATTCCAGGTTACCCAGACAGTCTCTTTCAACAATCAGTAGTTGATCCATGCCAGCAAAGGGTTCCCCAAACTGGCCTTCAAAATTTATGCATATAAGTACAGGATCCGAGTTATGTTGCCGCACATAGTTTTTTGTGTTGATATTTTGTCAGAGACTGCTGGGCGGCTTGTAGGATTTCCAGTACAGTTTACATTTCTTCTTGTTGAGTTCACAAAATTTACTTAGTTAGGGATTTTTGACGTGGAACTGATCGAAAGGAAGAAGATGATTTAGATGGCTTTGATCTCAGTAGTAGCATCTTATTTTTTTGAAGCACACTATTAGTGCTCAGATTTGGTTTGAATTGATTGAGTGTTGTGTCACGACTGGCTGCATGTTCAAATCCCATAATATAATTTCTGTTTTTTGCGCTTCACCCTTTGTTTCTGTTCAAGTGTTGGTGCCAGGAGAGATTCACTGCAGCAGTGATTAATTCAATTGATTTAAAAACATATTCTAATTGAACGAATTGTTCTGTGCTAGGAAACTCTTAGGTAATAACTATTCTATTATACAAGATTTTACAACACCTGCTAAACAGTACCAACTTCATGCAGCTAAACATTCATCAAAAGGCGAGGCAAATAAAGCTTTTCTCCGAGTATTGAAATATTCATCAGGGGCAGTTCTCGAGGTTAGTTTCCTCACTGTAAATTCTTCCCGGCTACTACTACTACTCAAGTACATCACATGAATTAGCACATTGTCTTGTGTAGTGACATTAGTTACGTGATAGCTTTCACCTACATAGATACACTGTTGTCCACTAGATGGAAAATATGTTTGATTTGTCTAGTTTTATTTGTTAATGGTACATATGCACATTTATCTTTCAATCATTGTCTACCTCATGATACATAATATATGCATGGATATATATAACTAGAACCTCATTGTCTACCTCATGATACATAATATATGCATGGATAATATATGCATGCATGGTATATATGCATTTATCTTTCAATCATTGTCTACCTCATGATACATTTATCTTTGTTAGTTAACAACATGTTCTTCTGGATATATATAACTAGAACCTGTGTGTTCTTCTGGATATATTATTATTCACATGCTCAATACTCTGTCTGACCTACTTTTTCTCTCTGCTTTTAGGTACGCCATGGTGCGCCGCAAGATCACCACCTACGCGATGATGAGCCGACGCCCACCACCACCCCCTCCCCCTCCGACGCCGCCTCCAACGCCGCCACCTCCAGCGTCCGACGGCGAGGAGGAGGAAGTCCCCGAGGTGGACTACCCGGAGGACGAGGAGGAGAACGACCGCCTGGAGGCGGAAGTCCAGGCGGAGATCGACGACATGGAGTGGGCCATCTCGGACCCCGAGAATGAAGAACAGGCGGCCATCCACGCCTCGTGGCGTTCTCTGCGGATGGAGAACAAGGAGGCGGCGCGCGACGACGAGATGGACGGCCTGCTTCTTGAGTCGGGGCTCAAGGAGTCCCGCGACCGCCACGCGACGGAGGAGGGAGCGCGCAGCTTCATGGAGTTGGAGCGGCGGCGCCTCTTGGCGCTGCTCACAGAGGACTCCGGTCGCCTCCACAAGATTGTGGAGGATGACTTCCTCCCCGCCCCCGCCCCCGCCCCCGCCGCCACCCCCGCGACGAGGAAGCGCGTGAGGGCCAACGACGACGAGGCGGGACCCTCTAGGCGCTAGAACTTTTTTTTCGTATTATGAACTGCTTATATATGATCATATGAACTGCTATGTTTTATTCTAGGCTTATGAATCCTTGCCATAGTATTTGTGATCATGCAAGCATGCTTTTGAACTTTGTCATTCCTTTTCGTTGCATATATAACATATATAATCCATTCTAGGCTTATATATGATCAATCGTCATCCATGCTATGTTTTATTCTAGGCTTATGAATCCTTGCCATAGTATTTGTGATCATGCAAGCATGCTTTTGAACTTTGTCATTCCTTTCGTTGCATAACATATATACTCCATTCTAGGCTTATATATGATCGATCGTCATCCATGCTATGTTTTATTCTAGGCTTATGAATCCTTGCCATAGTATTTGTGATCATGCAAGCATGCTTTTGAACTTTGTCATTTCTTTCGTTGCATAACATATATACTCCATTCTAGGCTTATATATGATCGATCGTCATCCATGCTATGTTTTATTCTAGGCTTATGAATCCTTGCCATAGTATTTGTGATCATATGCAAACATGTTTTTTAACTTTATCATTCCTTTCGTTGCATAACATATATACTTCATGTCTATACAGAGATGTCTTGTGGTACGTGGTGTACAGTGGTCGGGTTCTAGGAGTCTACGAGGAGTGGGAGGACTGCCAGGCACAGGTGACCAACTTCAGCGGCAACTGCTACAAAGGGTACAAGACAAGAGAGCTCGCGGTCTCCAAGTGGAGGAGACACGTGTGGAAGAAGAATCGGATGAAGTTCTTGATCATGGTCTCGATCTTGCTCATCGTCGTCGCCGGTGTGATCTATTCGAACTTTTTTTTCGATGTTGGACTTGCTTATATATGATCGATCGTCATCCATGCTATGTTTTATTCTAGGCTTATGAATCCTTGCCATTGTATTTGTGATCATGCAAGCATGTTTTTGCACTTTGTCATTCCTTTCGTTGCATAACATATATACTACATGTCTATAGAGCTACAGGTAGAGCTACAGGTAGAGCTACCTTTCTCTACATGTCTATAGAGAAAGGTGTTGTTATATGCCTTGTGTCCATAGAGATGACGTGGTACGTCGTGTTCGAGGGGCGGGTTCCAGGAGTCTATGAGGAGTGGACGGACTGCAAGGAACAGGTGCACAAGTTCCAGCGGCAACTGCTACAAAGGCTACCCGACTCAACAAGAGGCGGTTGCCAAGTGGACGAAGCACCAGTCGAACAAGAGCAAGATGAAGACCTTCATTGTGCTCTCGCTCTTGCTCACCATCGTCGGAGCGGTACTCTATTTCATCCTAGTGTAGGCGGCGGCCGGTGTCACTTCATTTGTATCTTGAGATGATGCACTTAATTTGCATGGATTATGAGCTGTATGGAGATCTATATATGTATGATGAGTTGTATATGCATGGAGCTATATGAAATCTGTTAATATTCTATATGAAATGAGTTTTATATGGAGATATATAATTGTGCTATATGAAATCTGTTGATATATCTGTATACTGCTATATTATATCTGTTAATACATGTATATATACACCAGACAGAATAAGTTATGTATAAAACCTGTAATATTTCTGTGGCGCACTAAAATGAAATTCTGTGGCGCACCTAATTCTGTGGCGCACCAAACCATAATGCGCCACAGAATTTCTTATTTCTGTGGCGCATTAGGGCTTAGTGCGCCACAGAATTTCTTATTTCTGTGGCGCATGTACTGGTGCGCCACAGAAAGCTTATTTTTGTGGCGAAGATTCTGTGGAGCACCACCCATGCGCCACAGAATGCATATTTTGGTGCGCCACAGAAGAGGTTTTCCCTACTAGTGTTAGCAACATTAGTGCAAGCATAACATATAATCAATCCTCTATTTGCTTCAGGTTTCAACTCAAAACCACCACATATATAGCAAATACTACTGTAGCAACCTCCCCAAAAGTTCCATGATCAAAAGAACTCAAAAGAAAGCGATAAAGTGGCAAACACAAATATTGGCAAAAATCTGTCAAAACTGAACAGCTGACAAAGGTCGAATTTTTGAGGGATTTTCTGTTGCTCAAATCAAAAAGTGTTCAACTAAGAAAAGTTTGGATATAACCTGGGGCATATGCACAAGAAATCGCAGGTCCAAAAGATAAACAGACAATTTTCACGAATTTTTACGGTGCAGCACCGAAAACAGTTTCAGGACAGCAACATCCCCAAATCTTTACCTCACTCAAATTAGAGGCTTCTCTTGGCACAAAAACGAAATAAACAAGATAAAGAGCGGTCATTACAGTAGTAATGACTTCCAAGACTCAAATAAAAGAAAAAGTACTGAAAAGAAAACATTGGGTTATCTCCCAAGAGTGCTTTTCTTTAACGCCTTTGAGCTAGGCGCAGAAAATTGCGAATCAAGTATTTTCAGCAGAAGCATTAAGATCAACAACAGAGGTCTTGTCAATAAGGCATTGTATTTCATCAACATAAGTTTTTGAAGACCCTTTGTGATCATGCTTTGGTACACTATTCTCATCAAAAAGATTTTCAGGACAAATCCAGTCAAAATTATTTTCGAAAGCTTCACTCAATCCCAAAAGCTTGCAAGGTATAGGTATCTCGGCCCCTTCATCATTTGTACTAATAACCGTTATAGGTGAACCAAGTTTATTAAAACGTTTAAGAACTTTCCTAGCTTCAATAACGACATCCTTAAATTCTAGGCGCAAAGTTTCCAAGATAAAAGCTTTCTTTTCGGGATCCTCAATTTCATGAAGCTTAAGGAACATATATTGCATAAAAGGATTAAGACTAGCAAACCTAGTTTCCAACATGTCAATTAAATAAACAGAAGCAACTTCAATGCTAGGAGCAAGCTCAACCCAAGACTTTTCCTCAACTTCCTCATGCATACTAATGTGATAAAAGAACTCCTCAATGTTACTTTTGCCAATAATCGAACCACTACCTACTGAGAGGTCCTCCAGAACGAACTTAGGGAACAACATGATAAACTAAAGTAAAGAAATAACAACTACCAAGGATTCTAATTTTTTTTTGGGTTTTTGATAAAAAGCAATGCTGGTAAAATAAAGTAAAGCAAAACAATAACAAAGTAAAGGATGTGTGTGCGAAAAACTCCCCTCGTAGAAGTCTTCTCTTCCTCCCCGGCAACGGCGCCAGAAAATTAGCTGCTGGCGCTAAGTTGACGCGGGAGGTTTTCTTCAATCTTTGGAAGTATTCTTCTTTAGTCGCCGGCAACGGCGCCAGAAAATTAGCTGCTGCTGATGATGGCGCCAGGAAATTACTGATGGTGCCGAGTTGATGTGGGAGCAGACTGTCCTTGTGCATGGTGAATAACCAGCCCGTTGGGAACCCCAAGAGGAAGGTATGATGAGTATAGCAGCTAGTTTTCCCTCAGTTAAGATACCAAGGTTTATCGATCAGGAGAGGAGAGACGGCGATGACTGAAGGTGTTGCGGAACCTGCACACACACAACCAAGTACTTTGTTCCCAACTTGCGATGAGGTTGTCAATCTCACCGGTTTGCTTGAAACAAAGATTATGAGCGTATCGAGTGGAAAACAATATAGTATGCGAGTAAAATAAACAGTACGAGTAAAGTAAACAGGTGATAACAATATGATGGAAATAGGACCGGGGTCCACAGTTCACTAGTGGTGTCTCTCCATAAGATAAATAACACATGCTGGGTAAACAAATTATAGTTAGGCAATTGATAGAATAAAGATAAACGTGATATGTCAAGAAGATCACTATGAGATTTACTCTGGGCATTACAACAAAATACATAGACCGCCATCCAACTGCATCTATGACTAATAATCCACTCCCGGGGATATCAATCCGAACACCCCAGTAGTATTAAGTTGCAAACAACAGATAATTGCATTAAGCAAAGTGTGTAATGTAAACAAAGCATATGCCCTTGAGCATATGAATGTTGTTTTCTCCCTAGTAGCAACAGCACATCTACCACCTTAGAGGTTTCTGTCACTCCCCTAGGTGAAATAGAGACATGAACCCACTATCGAGCATAAATACCCCCTCTTGGAGTCACTAGCAACTACTCGGCCAAGATAGCTACTAACAACGGAGAGCATGCAAGATCATAAACAACATAGAGATAACAAAACATATAATTCAGTACAGCAACTTAATCATAAACACCAATATTCATCGGATCCCAACAAACTAAACATGTAGAATTACATAACGGTGATCTCAATCATGTAGGGCAGCTCATGAGATCTAAACATGAAGCACATGGTGGAGAAGACAACCATCTAGCTACTGCTATGGACCCATAGTCCAAGGTATACTACTCACTCATCGCTCCGGAGGCAAGCATGGCGATGAAGAAGACCTCCAGTGGCGATTCCCCTCTCCGGCAGGGTGCCGGGAAGAGCTTCTGGACCCTCCCGATCTTCGGGTCGATGGCGGCGGCGGATCGCGATGTGTTCTGGAAATCTGATCGGGTACTTAGGTTTTTTCCGTCGGGGGGTCTTTATAGGCGAAGGGTCGATGTCAGAGGAGGGGCCAGGCGCCCTCACACGGGGCCCGCGCGGCCAGGGGCCTGAACGCGCCGCCCCTGTGTGTGGGGCCCTGGTGGCCCCCCTCCTACTTCTCTTCGGATCTCTGGAAGCTTCCGGGTAAAATAAGACTTCAGGAACTTGTTTCGTCCAATTCCGAGAATATTTCCTGTGTATCACTTCTGAAACACAAAAACAGCAGAAAACAGGAAACTGGCACTATGGCACTTGTTAATAGGTTAGTTCCGGAAAATGCATAAAAGTGCCACTAAGTGTAACGAAACAATAGGCAAATGGTGTAAAAACAAGCATGGAGCATCAAAAATTATAGATACATTCGAGACGTATCAGTTGGTTCCCACGTTTGGAACTATGTCAGCGGGTTGAAGGAACCTGTAGTCCCGGATGCCGTCTCGCTACCGGATTTCTAGTTCAAATCCACCTTCTTCCACTGCTCTGCTGGACTAGAGCCCGGGCGACGTTTATACACCGTACGTGTGTAATCCCTGGGAGGCGCCGCTTGTGTGGTGCTGGTCTTCTTCGACTGGTACGACTACACAACCTTGTGGTCAGCTTCGGTTGTCTTCATCGACAATGTTCATGCAGGAACGTCCCGCACCCTCGGTCTTCAAGGGTATGAATTCTATTGCTGTTACCATTACTGTTCAACTACATAGATATATCATGGGCTATGGGTGTAGGAAATTTGTTGTTTCCGCTTCAAACCCCAACACACACTAACCTGGTACCATAGTAAAAGGATATTTGGTGTACGAATCAAGGTCACCATAGATCTTTTTCCACTGGTAGTTCTTAATATTTAATTGGTATACTACATTCTTCACCCTTACAACCAAGATATCCTATCTTCACATGTGCATAGTATCTTTGGTTTACATCTCCCATCATAGGACAGAGACGTCTCTAATACTAGGAGAATAGACAAATTAACTTCTCTTTTAAGAATCCATACATGATCGCTTGCTGATGATCTTACAGTGCATCAGGTTTGTAGTGTAAAGCCTCTCAGAACGGCAAGACCAACACCCCGATGCTTCCCCTTGATGATGTGAAGCCTGTGATTTAATATATCATCATGTGTCTCTTGAGGACACTAGACATAGTACAGAGCCTTAGTTGTGTTGTCAAAGGCAATGATATTTTCATATGTTGTTACCAGTATAAAACATCCCCTATGAGAGTTTCCGGACTTGATGCACAAACACATGCTACCTCTATTGATGGCATGGCTGCAATTGAATCCCATCTGCGTGTTTCTGATGAGTACCTCATTAGTTGTACAATTTTTTGTTTGTTGTTATCCAAAAAATGCAGAAATTGCTTGTGTGACAATTGTGGGTAAATGATCCATCATGGTTGCTGGAACAGATAATTGTGCCGTTAAACTAAGTCTGGAAGCAACGCCATGATGGTTTGCATATGAAGGTATCTATGTTCTTGATTGGATCCCGGACTAACATGGAAGGAGATGCTGATCAATGAAGTAACACACGCCCATGACGGCATGCTAGGATATGTAGGTTTCCGTATATGCTACCATCACTATCACTACCAGTCTCATCGATATTATATTTATCCATGAGTGGTAACTTTGGCAAGATGTCTGGGTCAAGAACATGCTCTGTGATAAAACAACGATCACTGTCACCGCTCCGGTAAAAAATCCTAGCAACGGGGTTCCTCCATGGTGTGACAGGATTAGCTCTCTAAAATCGTGGATTTTGATCAGTCGTCTCCAATTAGGACATGATGTTGTTACCGTCAGTAACATGCGAGGGTGTGCAGGGATTCTAAGCCACCAAGTCTAATGACAGGTCGTCTAATGTTTTTTTACTTCAATTTGATAGTGTCATTGCCTATAAACACATGCACTGATATAAGATTGAGGATGGCATTGACCTTGTTAATCCCCAATGGAAATGTATTTTTTAGATCAATCCAATGGAAATCTATTTACCAATCCCAGTGCCCTAGATGATTAATTAACCACTGCGTTAGGGATGTACCAGCGTCGGGCGGTGTGGTAGTCATGAGTGCAACACCGTGGAAGGAGGGGCGGCGTGGTCGACGATGGCTCGGCGGAGAGGTGGACGCTGCTTGGTCGAGATAGGGTGGCAAGGACGATGGGTGGAGGGAAATCCACAAGGCGGATAAGAGGAGTTGCTACACAAGGCTAGAACTGTGCGTCGGCGGGTAAGGTGGGGAGGGGTTGGTGGCGAGATTCAACTGAATCTGGTCAAGAGGAGAGGCTAGCTCGAGGTTAGGGAGAATGGAAGGGATGGCTGAGTGCGTCAATATGGTGGACGAGCTCCCTGAAGCTCTTTTTTTAAAATTCAAAAAATTCAAATTTTGAACTTCAATTTTTTTTAGAAAAAATATCAGAGTGTAGTCTATGATTTGTTCTACCTGTGTGTGAATTTGTATTATGAAATACCTTGTATTATGTCCTTAGAAAAAATAATAAAATTCTAGATCTGGGAACAAAATTTAGATCTAGGAATATGTTCCAATTTTTGTCCAATTTTTCTTTTTTGCTGAGCCTATAATACAAGGTATTTCACATTAAAATTTTGCATGCCCGTAGTGTACATAGTTTACTACATCCACATATATTTTTTATAATTTTTTTAATCTTTAAAATTCCAATTTCAAAAAAAATAAAAAAGGGCTGCATGGTGCCCGTGATCCAATCTGATTTTTGGGGCCTCTTTTTCCTCCTCCTTCCCAATTTATTGACTCAACTTGATGTAGATACCGATGTATCTTCACATATGAGTCTAGATACGGATGTACTAATCGAAGCATCATGTTCAAGGTGGACTGCCTACGTTTTTGTCGCATGGTGTCGATTAAATGGGTACAGAGGTAGTATGTTAGACAAAACCGAGTCATTTATTTTGGAAAAAGAATATTACTTATGTTGCAAGCTAACTATGGCAACTTTGTTTAGATGCAAATGTACGTACTAATTTTGATTCATGTTATTTTGCCGCTAATATGGATTCTAGGCGTATATGCATAGGGACATCCATATCTATACGAAGCTGGCCAATTCGTCTGTTCCAAATTAATTGACTCAGATTTGTCTAGGTTTGGGTTAGATAAATCTAGACAAAGTTGGGTCAACTATTTTGGGATGGGGGCAATAGTATTATATATTTTGATGTACATATATAACATCACGAAGGTTGATTCTATCCTATTGTTAGAACATATGATGTACCAACTATGTCGTACCTTGTTGGGATTTTTTTAGAGGTGTCGCAAAACTTGTTGTATAATGAAAATTTATTATCATCTTTTTTATTCATGGCAATGGAGATATTTTTTTAGGGGGCATATGAATTCCCACCAATAACTGCCAAAAACCCTTTATTTTTGCATAAAGACATATTATTGGTATATCGTTGGTTAGGGCGGAAATTTCGTACCAATTCTGAGGGCATACGATTTCAATTCAATTAATTACTACCAAAAATCACTTAAATTTCTGTCTAGAGGCATAATATGGCTATATAATGTTGGCTACTATTGTAAAATCCATGCGTAAACAACTTCGAAGTGGCACAACTCCCTTCATATCAATATCTCACTTGAAGATTCGGTGGTTTCTATAGTCGAATGTCCAAATTCAAAGCCACCAAACCAATTAATTAGGGTGGTCTCTAAAGTGGAAAGTCCCAATATCACTACATGTACTTATTTTGAGCTGGTAATGTTGTTGCTAAGATATAGTCTACATAAAAAATACACATAACAGTTATAGTACTTATGATGAGAAGATATTCTGTTTTGTCGTTTAGAAGGTCCGAGCTAACTTTCTGTCATGACTTTTTTGACTATTTTTTTAGTCAGATAGTACTATTAATCGGTCTAATATAAAATTAAAAGCATTAAAATCACACAAAAACTAGAATCACCGCTCAAGTATGATGGTAACTTGTTTTTTGAGCCTGTTAATTAAGGGGATATAACAGTACATGATAAATTTCACACCAATGGTGGCAGAAACCCTTTAATACTTGTGTGGTGTCATAATATTCACACGAATGTATAATAAGGCTGTTAAAAAAATACTAAAATCTTGAAACACCTCTGATGTGGCACATTCCTTCGTAAACATGAAGTTATTGCTTTGAATACTAATTAAGGGCTACCTAGTGGATAAGGACGACAATTTTACCCATGGTTACGGGTACCAGCGGGTACGTACCCTCGTTGGCATGGTATATGGCATGTTTTTATACCCATGGGCACCCATACCCTATTCGTTTAGTCACAGGTATGGCATGTGTGTAGCCTTTCTAGCCATGTGTATACTAGGGGTGAAAATGGAGCGGATACGGACGGATGGTAGTGAAATCGTATTCGTTACCATATTTTTTTCGGATTCGGAATCGGAGCGGACAGTGTGCGGATACGAATACGGAATCGGAGTCTATCGGTAACGAATACAGACCGAATATGGAGCGAATATGGTTCGGTTGCGGATAAATAATTTGTCGGATCTCCCTGTTTATAATAAAGTAAAATTAGCTTGTAAATTTTTCTACATACATAAATATATATTCATATAAAACTATCTTGTTCCTTGCATGGCGGTGTTTATGTACCATAAGACAAAATGTATAACTCTCTTTTATCTTCTCTCTCGAGTCACATACTCAACAACTCATTGCCGGATATTTTGTCGGATATTGTCCGGATATAACCGTGAAATATGGTATATCTTCGGATACGGTTGGATATTAGTAAAACCATATCCTTTTCCGTATCCGTGACTATATCCGGCAACTATCCGACTGAATCCGTTTTTGCGTTCCGTAAGCCCTCGGTCGGTCGGTCGGAAATAATCCGTTCCGTTTTCACCCCTAGTGTATACCCATACCATACCTGTTTATCCCGACATCTAGATCTAGAGCAATCCAGTAGCGCTGGGATAACGGTTAAAGGAGATGGGGGGGTGTCCCACCACAATTAGTCAATGTAATTAAACCTTGGCTATAATTCCTTCATGTTGCCAGGTTACGGTGACTGAAATCCTAGCCACCCCATTGTGTTACCGATGAATGTAAAAGGGTATATCACATATTATATTTTGATCCCTTCATTGGGTACATAGTTAGTAGGGTATGGGTATGGGTAAAGTTTCCATACATGTTGGGTGCGAATATGGGTATATATGTCTTTACATGGTACTTTCTATTTTGTATTCCCTCCGACCCATATTACTTGTCGCTGATTTAGTTTTTGTTTTCTTATCCCTCCGACCCATATTATTTGTCGCTAATTTAGTACTACTACTAAACCAGCGACAAGTAATATGGGTCGGAGGGAGTAACTTATATGTACAGTAGTCCCCCCCCCAAATGTAAAGCATATACTGCTATAATTAAGCTTGGGCGCGGGGGACTCAGCGAAATTCCGAAAACCATTTCATTTTGCACCTTCGTTCCCAAATCAATATCCGCGCCCTTTGTGCTCGAACCTAGCTATAACATGTCTGCACCTCGATTCCCCGCCAATGATTGCCCGCGCCGTCGCACACCCGTCTACGCCGTCACTCTTTTGGCCATACGTCGAATCTTCATCCCCTCGGCCATCGCAACGAGGCCCGCACCAATATCCCAAGCCACGCAGGGATCTGGATGGCGACTACGCTGGTGAGTTCCTCCGACCACCCCATCTATCTCCTCTCCGATTCCTATCCGCCCATAAGAATCCCTATTTCTGCTCTGCTATTTCGCCTGGCTTGGACACAGTCCATCCGCACAAACCCTAATATCCAGATCCCATGTAAACACTAACTCAAACCCTAGATCACCCCATACGATTATGCTAGAGTTTAATTACCCAGTTTAGATTCAAATGCTATTGGTATTCATGATTCTCAGTTCCAAAATCCACCATAATTCATTGGCCCGGGTAGTTATAATATATTTCATCTTGTTAAAATGGTCAAATTAATCTGTTCCTAATAGTTTATTTACTTATAATTTGATAATATCGTATTGTTAAAGTTTATATGTTCAACTCCGTGTTTTATCCAAAGTTCATGATATGTTTACTCCTATTTTATTCAGAATAATCTACTTTGATCTGTTACTAATTTTGTCGAGGTGGAATGGTTCAGGGGGTAGGAACGGATGAGGATATCCCTAGCCAAGTGGATAGGGATAGCCACTTTTTCTGCTAGGTGAAATCTGGTTGCCCCTATTCCTTAGGTAAATTGACCAAACACTGGATAGCACTAAAAAAGTGGATATCCCCTGCCAAGTGGATATCCACTAAACCAAAGAGCCCCTAAGCTTCTAGTGTCACTACCATTTGATGAATGAGGCTGTTTTTCTGTGTACTGTGTGCTGATTCTTGTGTTCCAGGAAATAAACAGCCCCTAATATATTATACTTTAACTGTTTTCATAATGTTTCCCATGTTCTCTACTATCTAGTGTTGGAAAAGGCGGCGCCTAGGCAATGCTTAGGCACGCTTAGGCACTAGGCGATGGACAAACGCCTCGCCTAGGGCATAGGCAGAACTCTAGATAGTGCAACTAAGAAATAGGCCTCCCCAACAAAAATATATGCCATATTGCACTAACGAGCCAAATGTGCCATATTCTAATGGTTTTTGTTCATAGTTTACTTATTTAGATGCTCTAAACTAATGTATTCACTATAATAGCCCAGATGCATGCTTGATGGTACAAAAAATGTTACCGCCTAGGCCATGCCTAGGACGCCTAAGCACTACCTAGGCACTAGGCGAATGCCAACCGCCTTGCTTACACCTAGCTTTTTTCCAACCTTGCTACTATATAAACAAATCTTTAGCTTGCCTGGTTAGATATTATCACCAATTTGAGTTTATTAACAAGTTTCATTTTGTTTGCAGAATGGATGAAGGTTTCTCACAAATACTTGTACAAGACCTAGGTGTAGATTCTGTATTACGTATTGGGAATGATATTGAAGATGAGCCAGCCAATCTTAGCTGTGAAGCCATGCAAGACCAGTCAGCTGTGAAAAGATGCCACCGAAGCCTAGGAAACCACACCAGGTGACACATGCTACCTTTGTTATCAGTCGAGTCGATGATAAAGGTGTTCCTGTCAGTCCATTAAAGGCTGCAATTGGGTACCGCAATGCCATAGGTGTCATCGTGCGTGAAACCGTAAATATCACATGCACGAGCCTAAGGGTGGAAGAGCAAGCAAACATTCGTGAAGAGCTCTTCAACAAGTTGTTCACCAGATACTCATTCAACTTGGATGGTGATAACGATCAGAGTATACACATAAAGAAGATGGTCGAACACAATGCTCTTAAAATGATGAACAAAGCATTGAACACATGGTGACGAGGATTAACTCGGCAAATGTGCTAGATGAGGGACTTATGATCGGGGGAAGAGGGCGTTGGATGAACTTGAAGGTAAAGGTTTAGACAAACAAGGCACAACTTGATATGTGTTGAGAATAAGCTAGTAATCAACTGGCTCAATCTCAATCTATCCCTGGCCGGCCTCTCCTGGCCCCTATATATAGGTGGCCAGGTCTCGAGGATCTGGTCGGGTTCAATACAAATTACAATGTCTATATACGATATCATCTCGTATTTTGACTACATCTATATTTGGGCCTAACTCTCATTAGACAATAACCCGAACGGGCCCCAGGGGTACTAAGATAATTGGCATTAGTAGCTATACCCTTGTTAGTAGCCCCCGGGATTCTATCAGAATTGTAGATTCGGGTTGAATCTCAAATCTTCATATCTTTGACTTGTGATCTTCGACTTCTTCTTCTTTCTTAACCTCATTGAATATTTCATATTCTTAATTTCTCATGGGGATTTTGGTTAGCAAACCTGGTGCTTCTGACGGATCAGGAAACCAGCTAATTGCCTAAGCAAAAACTTGCTACCTACTTCAAACTCAAGTCCCCGGATTCGAATTCGGTACCTGGCGTAACCCAGTCTTTTGCCACATTTAGGACTTACTAAGACATGGATTCCAGTATTTCTTAGGGTACCCAATGCGTGCACCGGGATTTCTCTTCGCATCGTGGATACGGAAATTTACTAGCAGAGCGCATTTATGTGTGTATACTAGGCCGTGCAGAACGAATCCTGAGGTCTTACCTTGATGATCTTTGCGACCACGGCATTCAAGCTTTTATCACGACGACACGACAATCAAACTTTTGTCGTGAGTCTTGTTTGGCTGTTTCCATACACAAAATCTTTGGATTGCTTTCTTCAACTAGTCGCAAATCCCTCCCGATGGGAGTGAATTAACTAATTTTAATGCGTGTTGTTTTATCATTTTGACAATGAAGTCGATAATTTACTCCAATGTAAAGTCACAAATTTCCATCTTCAATGTGAAGTCGATAATTTCCATCTTCATCGGGCGCGTGACCAGCGCTCCCGATGGGAGTAGCCCCGAGGCTATAGTCGATTTTTTCAAGTATAGGCTCAATCATATATGGTCCATCAACTATACGATGGAACTCGTATAAATTTATTTCTTCAACAATCATCGGGTAGCGCAATCAGCCCTCCCGATGGGAGTAGCCCCCCGAGGCTATAAAGGGATGCTTGCAGCCTTTTATAGGCTCAAAATCAATTATCTCCATTGTATGCCTTTCGTATTTTCCCTTTGTATTTATAATTAGATCTTCCCTTTCCACCTCCTCTCTCTTTTTTACTAAGCCTATTGAATCTTTGGGCTTGTGCTTTATCTGAACCTTGATTTCTTAAAGGCCCATTAAGGGTGACTGATTGCTGTCTTGCTAGCGTGTAGTTGACGCTAGAAAACTTGTTGGAAAACCCCAAGGGAAGGTTATGATGAGCACAGCAGCAAGTTTTCCCTCAGTTGTGAAACCAAGGTTATCGAACCAGTAGGAGAAAGAACCAAACTTCCGAAGGTTGATGCCCGCTAGCTTTGCGACACTCCCGACAATGGCGCTAGGAAACTTGTCAGCGTGTAGCTTTTCACCAGCAGCAATGTGGAACCTGCACACAACACAACCAAGTACTTTGCACCAACTTACGATGAGGTTGTCAATCTCACTAGTTTGCTGTAAACAAAGGATTAACCGTATCGAGTGGTAAAAGGTAATAGTTTGCAAGAATGTAAATAAAGCGAGTAAAAGTAAAACGGTAATAGCAATGTAAAAGAATGAATCGGGGTCCATAGTTCACTAGTGGTGTCTCTCCATAAGATAAATAACAACATGATGGGTAAACAAATTACAGTTGGGCAATTGATAGAATAAAGATAGCGTACATACGTCATGAGGATCACTATGAAATTCACTTTGGTCATTACGACAAAATACATAGACCGTAATCCAACTGCATCTATGACTAATAATCCACTCTCAAGGTGTCATCCGAGCACCCGTTGAGTATTAAGTTGCGAACAACAGATAACTGCATTAAGCAAAGTGCGTAATGTAAACAATGCAAATGTCCTTCAATACAAGAATGTTGTTTTCTCCCTAGTGGAAACAACACATCTACAACCTTAGAGGTTTCTGTCACTCCCCCAGATTACTAGAGGCATGAACCCACAATCGAGCATAAATACCCCATCTTGGAGTCACTAGCATCTAATCGGCCAAGATATCTACTAGCAACGGAGAGCATGCAAGATCATAAACAACATAGAGATAACATAAAGATAATAATTCAGCACATCAACTTGTCATAGTACCAATACTCATCGGATCCCAACAAACACAACATGTAGAATTACACAAAGATGATCTTGATCATGATAGGCAGCTCACAAGATCTAAACATGAAGCACAAGGTGGAGAAGACAACCATCTAGCTACTGCTATGGACCCGTAGTCCAAGGTAGACTACTTACACATCACTCCGAAGGCGACCATGGTGATGAAGAAGGACCTCCGGCGGTGATTCCCCTCTCTGGCAGGGTGCCGGGAAGAGCTTCTGGTCCCTCCCGATCTCACGTCGACAACGACGGCGGCTTGCAGTATGTTTCGTGGAAAATAGATCAGGCCCTTTAGGTTTTCCCGTCGAGGGGAATATATAGGCGGAAGGGCGGCGTCAGGAAGTAGACCAGGGGGGCTCACCCCCTGGTGGTGTGGTTACTGGGGTTGCCTCTACCCACTTGGTGAATTTATCAACTGCCACCAGCATATAAACATGCCCTCTTGGCCATAATTTGTGCAATTTGCCCATCATATCTAAGCCCCATTGTGCAAATGGCCAGGACAGGGGTATTGGCTGGAGTTCTGCTGCTGGCGCGTGAGGTCTAGACGCAAATCGCTAGCAAGCTTCATATCTCCGGATGATGTGCTTTGCATCTTCTATTGCTATCAACTAGTAAAATCCTGCGCGGAAAGCTTTGGCTGCTATGGCTCTGCTACTAGCGTGATGACCACAAACTCCTTGGCATATATCCTTCAATATGACTTGCCCTTCTTGGGGGGTGACGCATCTTCGCCAAACACCGGTTATGCTTTTCTTTTACAATTGTCCTTGTACTACCACAAAAGCGTTAGATCGTCGTGTGATCCTTTGCACTTCTACCATATCTTCGGGTAGCGTCTTGTTGATCATATATGCCAAATATGGTTGCATACATGTGACTTCAACTATCATAACCTCTTTTGGCTCGGTTGTGCCCTCTGTTACTTCTTTGTCAGCCCCCGAGCCTGCTGTTGTATTCTGGCTTTGTTTGCTAGCACTGGTGGAAAAAAAGGCCTTTAATCCCGGTCTGTAACTACCATTAGTCCCGGTTTCCCAACCGGGACTAGCAAAGCGGGATTAAAGGCCCCCACCCTTTAGTCCCGGTTGCAAATGAACCGGGACCAATGGCCGTCCACGTGGGCACGGCTGGGAGCGCCTGCTCCGGGGACCTTTAGTCCCGGTTCGTAATAAGAACCGGGACTAAAGAGTTTTGTTTTTTTTCATTTCTGTTTCAGATTATAGGTTTAGGGTTTATGGTTAATTAGGGTTCACTTTAATTTCAAGCGAGTTTCCGTACCCATATTCTACGACTAGTACATACACATTACATGTTGGTGCATGCATATATAATATTATACGATGTCTTGCAACTGTATATACAACAATTTCAAACAAGTCTATGTACAACAATTTTTCAAACAAGTTTCAAACAAGCTAAGTTAATTACATGGAGATCACTAAATTATATATAGCGTTCGTCGTCCTCCACATATTGTTCTCCTTTCTCACGGAGGACCTCCCTCAGCATGAATCCCGCCAGCTCCTCTTGAATTGCTTTTATGCACTGGGTTGGTAGGAGCTTCTCCCGCGTCACATACAACTTTAAGAAGTTTGATATGGATATATATAAGTTGGATGAAACTCAACACAATTGATTATAATAAAAGAAAACTGTGAATATTATTTACGTACATCAAAGTCTGTGGAATGTGCTCTCCACTCACTGGTGTACCACCAGATGAACTCGCAGACGTAGAATCCACAGAGATTGGTCCCCGGTGGTTGCTGCAAACCCTTTATCTTTTTAAAAGTTAGCTGTTCTTTGAATTCACCTACACACGACCTTCTGAAACGTGTCCAAATGCTACAGGGCAAAGAAAATGAACAAATGAGTTATTAAATACTTGATATCAGGAAATTAATGAAACGAGCTGATATAGTCGGGTAATGATTGAAATTACTTCTGCAGCATTGCTTTCATGTCGCTAAACAGGACATCGGGCGTATCCAATGAGTCCAAGATTTCAACACTTGATGTGTTAAATTGAATCTTTAGCAGAACCCAGTGGAAACTGCAGACACGCATGCATAACTCATCAATTACACTTAACATCGAGTAAGCAAAAAAGAATGTGTACAAGATAGAAACACTCACCTGAAGTTGTAAGGAAATAGAATTTCTCTTTTAAGACATTGCCTGGAAAAAAATCTGAAGAGGTCATTCTCCACGTCTCTGGGGTGATCTTGTAACATCCTTTCATTAATGATATATGGGTCAATGAACCCAACGTCATAGATTCCCTTTTGTTTGCATTCGAACATCTTAAATCTGCATAATAGCGTACAAAAATCATATAGTTAATTAAGATAATATATTACAGGCAATGAACAAGCTTAGCTAGATACTTGAATATAAATCACTTACAGACAATAGCAACTGATGGTAGACTTGTCGAGATCGCGCTGATTGAATATGTGAAACAATTCGTCCAATGGAATATGTAACAGGTATCTTTTGAAGTAATGCTCCTCTCTAACGTCCAAGAGGATAAAACGTTTGAAGTCCTTTTTTGTATATGCGCCTTGTACCAGCCGAGCAGATTTCGCATATTTGTTGATAGACCACGTTCCTCCTCAGGCTTGATCAGAGGCCCCCCCCCCCATAACATATCTCTCTACTATCTCTCCCACTGGCGCTTCTTCAAGGCCTAACATAGCCATAAGAGAAATATTCAATGCGGCCGCTGACTCTTTGGCCTCCGTTACAGTTACACCCAGTAGTTTTGTAGCTTCTACTACTCTGGGGTCCAATAACTCATGATCCATATTAAAATCGGCTCTGAAGGCCGTATTGATATTGGGGTGCCGACTATGAGCGGGGGGACCGATTGATTCTTCTGTTCTCCAAGCTGGGCAATTTGTTTTCCGCTTCTTTTTGCCTTGGCCAAGTCACTTTGCCTTTCAATTTCGCGTTTATAGTCTGATGTCAGATTTTGCTTATATTGGGGCTCTGCAGTAAGCATACCGATAGCCCACTTCTTCTGTTTCTCCGTGTATGTTGGCTTGGGCTCAGGCTGTTTCAATGCAAAAAAGGCCTTCACTTCGGCGTCTGATATCACTTTGTTTTCCTCGTAAGTCCGTTCACCTGCTCTCTGGGGAAGAGGCTTTAGTGATGGCCCTGGTATCTTTGTGGACTCATGTACTACCTTATCAGTAGTACTAACCATAGCGGCCCTGCTCTGCTTTTTCCCCGTCTGAGTAGTATTGGGGGGCGGCTTTGCCTGACGCGCTGGAGGTGCATTGGAGGACGACGTGGGCTGACGCGCGGGAGGTGCACTGGAGGACGATGTGGGCTGGCGCGCGGGAGGTGCACTAGGGGGCGGCGTCGGCTGACGTGGCGCCCGAGGTGGACTTAGGGGTGGCATCGGCTGACGCGGCGCCCGAGGTGGACTCGGGGGCGGCGTAGGTGGACGATGTTCACCGGGGGAGGGTGGACTTGGATTCCTCGGAGTCGGTGGCCTTGGCGCTGAGCCTGGAAACTTGATGTATTTCTTTTTCCATAAAACGATTTGGCGCTTGACATCTCCAAGTCTCCGATCCACTTCAGGTGTAGCAAAATCAAGATCTAGGTCCTCGAACCCCGAGACTATGTCAAGCACCGAGACACGAGCATAGCCAGCCGGTATCGGGTTCCCATGGTGGAGTGCTTCAAGTAGACAAGGTAAAGCATCGCCGCTCGCCACCTTGAAGGTCATGTTCTTCATTGGCTGATGTAGCTCACAATTTGTCATCTCCCTAACATCAACCACGGGGTAGCGAGACCCCGGTGCATCATCGATAATCCGTGCATCATGCTCATCAGCTGGGACCTCCGTGGAAGCCACGCTGCTTCTCCGCTGACAATTAAGATCCAATGCTGGATCTTCCTGCAGCTGAGATCTGCCTCCCTGGCTAAGTTAATGTATCATACTCTTCATGTCGGCTAATTCACGTTCTACCTTGCCGATCCGATCTGCTTCCCGATCCTTCTTTCTCTTACGGCTTTTGTAACCGTACGGATCTTCGTGCTGAGAAAACCCTTCCTTCCATGGAACACCGGCGCCTTTGTCTCTTGTTCGTCCTGTGTGTTCTGCATTCCCGAGGGCATGTGTCAGCTCGTCGTTCTCTCGGTCGACACGGATCAATCCCGCTTGAGCATCCTCCATTGCCTGAACAAGTTTTGCTGTGGGAGTAAAGGTCTGTTTCCGATGAACACACTCCCCTGTTGCCGGGTCTAACGATCCTCCATGTCCGTACCACCAGTGCTTGGCCCTTTCGGGCCATCCCTCTGTACCTAGAGTGATTCCTTTATTCCTCAGTTCATTCTCCATAGCTTTCCACCTAGGCACTGCACCCTTGTAGCCGCCTAGCCCCAAAATATGGTGATGTTCCTTCTTGTCAGCATTTTTTTTATTTTTTACCGACATTTCCTTGGCTCTCTCAGAAGCCTTGAATGCCACAAATTTAGGCCACTGTTGTCTCAACTTCTCGTATGCTCCTTCGAATACTGGAGTTTTCTCTTTCACGATATACTTTGCGTATAACATTTTCTTGAAGCTCTGGAATGCTTCACCCATCTTCTTCAGAGCGTACTCTTTGACTTTCCTCCTCCTTTCACGTCCACCCGGAATTTCATGACCATCATCATCCATCTTGGAGTACTCTGGAGGTAGAATGAAATTTGCCATGAGCTTCCTCCAAAGGTCTTTCTTGGATCTTTTGTTCACAAAAGTAGCTCCAAGACGTGCCTTCTTTGGCTCCTGCCATTCTTGAACCGTGATCGGGATCATGTCCCTAACAATCACTTCGCATTGATTTATAAATTTTGTTGCGTGCTATTTTGGCTCCAACGGTTTGCCATCTGGAGATACTAGATCGATGCTCAGCTTCTGATACGCACTCAACTTTTGGCTCGGACCTCATTTAGAATACGATTTGCTCAATCCGGAGGGCTGAAAAAAGAAAGAGTCGTTAATACATATATGCATATTCCCTTCATATCACCAAAAGCTAAATCTATATACCTCGCCATCGGCGTTTGTTTGCAATTGTCCTTCGGCATCGGTGTTTGTTTGCCCTTCGTCGTCAAACATTTCTATCTCCATTCCATCACCGGAAGGGTTAAGAAACGACGAAGCATCTTCTTGAAGTTTAGCTTCTCCGGCACATTCTCAGCCTGCTACTCTGGGGTCTTCTCGGTCGGCACCTTCTTGATGCACATATACATTCTCACCGCGTATCATGCCATATAAGAATTCTTCAGGGTGGCTTGGGTCATTTTGACCGTCCAAGTCTCTTCTAAAGACAGGTAAAACAAGTTAGTGACACATATTTGATCAATAACCAAAAAAAGGGGGCATTGGCCGAGCGCCGACGCGGTGGGGGGAAGACCCCTTCCGCGTCGGCGCCCGGCCAACGCCCCCTTTTAGTACACATATTTGATCAATAACCAAAAAAAGGGGGCATTGGCCGAGCGCCGACGCGGTAGGGGGAAGACCCCCTCACCGCGTCGGCGCCCGGCCAACGTCCCCTTTTAGTACACATATTTGATCAATAACCAAAAAAAGGGGGTGTTGGCCGAGCGCCGAAGCGGTGGGGGGAAGACCCCCACCGCGTCGGTGCCCAGCCAACGCCCCCTTTTAGTACACATATTTGATCAATAACCAAAAAAAGGGGGCGTTGGCCAAGCGCCGACGTGGTGGAGGGAAGACCCCCTCACCGCGTCGGCGTCTGGCCAACGCCCCCCTTTTTAGTAACAATTCTATTAACTAATTTTTCTAACTTTTTTTCTAATTATTTCTTCTAACTATTTCATGGCGTATCGATGCTCCTTTTATAGGCACGGCGCCGCTTCTACTTTGTCTTGTTCCTCCGACAGAGGCGTCGTGCGCTATATGATTTATCTCATCGAGCAGTGCATCCACCCACGCGTCCTTATGCTGCCGACAGCTTTAGTCTCCGTTGCACCCACCAGCCGGGACTAAAGGTTACCCACACATCCTTATCCCACCGATAGTTTTGTTAGATGACACAAAAACCACCTTTAGTCCCGGTTGTACCCACCAGCCAGGACTAAAGTTTTGTTAACTTATTCTAACTTATCAAAATATTATTAACTTATTGGAACAATACATTACATAAAATGTTTAATACATGATTACGCATCATTTCTTCGCTAGTGTCCCTTGCTCACGATTGTGGCATAACCATGGAGAATATTCATCATTTAACTTGAGGCTTGTGTCAGTGTTCACTCTGAAGGGCGGAATTTCACCAAACTGATTATAATCTTGTGACATGTCTATCTTGTCCTCCAGTCCCACGATGGTTCTTTTCCCTGAAAGAACTATGTGGCGCTTTGGTTCATCACATGATGTATTCGCTTTGGTTCTTTTTCTTGGTTTGCTAGTCATGTCCTTCACATAGAAAACCTGAGCCACATCTTTGGCTAGGACGAATGGTTCATCAAGGTACCCTAGATTGTTGAGATCCACCATTGTCATTCCGTACTGCTCGTCCAACTTTACCCCGCCTCCTGTCATCTTCACCCATTTGCACCAAAACAAAGGAACCTTAAAGTTAGGTCCATAATCAAGCTCCCATATCTCCTCTATGTAACCATAATATGTGTCCGTTCGCCCTTTGCCGGTTACTGCATCAAAGCGGACACCACTGTTTTGGTTGGTGCTCTTTTTATCTTGGGCGACCGTGTAAAATGTATTCGCATTTATCTCGTACCCTTGGAAAGTCAATATAGTCGAAGATGGTAATTTGGCCAGCAAGTACAGCTGCTCTTCAACAACATTGTCATTCATGAGACATCTTTGCAACCAAACGCCGAAAGTCGCCATGTGGAGCTGTAAAACAAAGGACTCAGACTGCCCTGTGTTTGCTTGGCGTACAATATTCTTGTATTCCTCACTGTACGGAGCCACCAAGAGGGAATTTTGTAGAACTGTGTAGTGTGCTTGAGTCAAAGAATGACCATCCCTACATATCATTGGTTTCTTTTCGATCGTGCCTTTTCCACTCAGTCTCCCCTCATGACGCGATTGAGGAAGACCAATCGGCTTAAGGTCGGGAACAAAGTCAGCACAAAACTCAATGACCTCCTCTGTTCCATATCCCTTGACGATGCTTCCTTCTGGCCTAGCACGGTTACGAACATATTTCATTAAGACTCCCATAAACCTCTCAAAGGGGAACATATTGTGTAGAAATACAGGGCCGAGAATGGAAATCTCTTCGACTAGGTGAACCAGGAGGTGCGTCATAATATTGAAGAACGATGGTGGGAACACCAGCTCAAAGCTAACAAGACATTGGGCCACATCATTCTGTAACCGTGGTAGATCTTCTGGATTGATTACCTTCTGAGATATTGCATTGAGGAATGCACATAGCTTCACAATTGCTAGTCGAACATTTTTCGGTAGAAGCCCCCTCAATGCAACTGGAAGCAATTGCATCATAATTACGTGGCAGTCATGAGACTTTAGGTTTTGGAACTTTTTCTCTGCCATATTTATTATTCCCTTTATATTCGATGAGAATCCAGCCGGGACCTTGATACTGTTCAGGCATTCAAAAAAGGTGATCTTCTCTTCTTTAGTAAGAGCATAGCTAGCGCGACCTTGAAATAGTTCTGGATGTCGGTCTTCTGGGTCTTTCACACGTTGCAGGTCCTGTCGAGCTTCCTTTGTATCTTTTGTCTTCCCATATACACCCAAGAAGCCTAGCAGGTTCATGCAAAGATTCTTCGTCACATGCATCATGTCGATTGCAGAGCGGACTTCTAGGAATTTCCAATACTCAAGCTCCCAAAATATAGATTTCTTCTTCCACATGGGTGCATGTCTGTCTATGTCATGCGGAACAGATTGTCCGCCAGGACCCTTTCCAAAGATTACTTCTATATCTTTGACCATATCAAATACATCATCACCAGTATGTTCCTTAGGCTTGTCCCGGTGATCTGCCTTACCATTGAAATGCTTGCCTTTTTTTCTTACGGCATGAGTTTTGCTAAGAAATCGACGGTGCGATAGGTACACATTCTTCTTACAATTAGCTAAATATATACTTTCAGTCTCTTGTAAACAGTGCGTGCATGCCTTGTATCCCTTGTTTGTCTGTCCTGAAATATTACTAAGAGCAGGCCAATCATTGATGGTAACGAAGAGCAACGCTCGTAAGTCAAATTCCTCTTGTTTGTGCTATCCCACACATGTACACCTGGTTTGGCCCACAGCTCTAAAAGTTCATCAACTAATGGCCTTAGGTACACATCAATATCGTTGCCGGGTTGCTTCGGACCTTGGATGAGCACTGGCATCATAATGAACTTCCGGTTCATGCAAAACCAAGGATGAAGGTTATAGATGCATAGAGTCACGGGCCAGGTGCTATGACTGGAGCTCTGCTCCCCAAAAGGATTGAAGCCATCTGTACTTAGACCAAACCGTATGTTCCTTGCGTCACCTGCAAAATCTTTAAACTTATTGTCGATCTTTCTCCATTGAGACCCATCAGCGGGGTGTCTCAACATCCCGTCTGACAAACGGTCCTCTTTGTACCATCGCAATAACTTGACATGCTCTTTGCACCGAAACAAACGTTTCAACCATGGTATTATAGGAGCATACCATATCACCTTGGCAGGAACCCTCTTCCTGGGTGGCTCACCCTCAACATCACCAGAGTCATCTCCTCTGATCTTATACCGCAATGCAGTGCATATCGGGCATTCCGTCAAATTCTCGTAGTCACCATGATAGAGGATGCAGTCATTGGGACATGCATGTATCTTCTGCACCTCTAAACCTAGAGGGCAGACAATCTTCTTGGCTTCGTACGTACTGGTGGGCAATTCGTTATCCTTTGGAAGCATATTCCTCATCATTTTTAGCAACTTTTCAAATCCAGAATCAGATAGACCTTCCTCTGCCTTCCATTTCAGCAATTCAAGTGTGCTACCCAGCTTTTTTAGACCATTTTGGCAGTTTGGGTATAAGGACTTTTTGTGATCCTCTAACATGCGATCCAACTTCTCCCTCTCCTTATTAGTTTCGCATTCTCTCCGTGCATCAGCAATGGTCCGACCGAGATCATCAGGGGGCTCATCATGTGTGTCTCCTTCAGCTTCCCCTTCAGCTCCCCCTTCAGCTCTCCCTTCAGCTTCTCCCATGAAAGTATCACCGTATTCAGGGAACCCAGGATAGTTGTCATCATCCTCTTCTTCATTGTCTTCCATTGTAACACCTCTTTCTCCGTGCTTGGTCCAACAATGGTAGCTGGGCATGAAACCGTGCTGAAGCAGGTGCACATGAAGGGTTCTTGAGGAAGAGTAATTCTTCTGATTCTTACACACACTACATGGACAAACAACAAAACCATTCCGCTTGTTCGCATCAGCCACACGGAGGAAATCCTGCAAGCCCTTAATGAACTCGCTTGAGACTCGGCTACCGTACATCCATTGCCGGTTCATCTGCATTATTATGTAAGTATATAATAAACCTAATTAATACAAGAAATGAACTCACATTGCATATAAATCATATATACTCCCACATTACTCTCTAACATTACTCCACAAATCCCTCTATTTTCTTGAGCATAAAAAGAGCTATGTGCATGGAAATCAATCAAGAAAATGCCTCATACTTACAAGTTATTATTGCAAACAAATCCTACTCAAAAGTTATTATTGTAAATCACATAAGCTCACAATTACTCCCACATTACTTTCTAACATTAATTACTCCACAAATCCCTCTATTTTTTTGAGCATTAAAAGAGCTATATATGTGCATGACAAATTTCTACTCCATACTCATTTTGGTCAATACACAAGTACACCACCTCTACACATGTGCAAACTAAGGAATTAATTTAAGCTCAAATGCTATATAAATCAAATAAACTCCCATAATTACTCCCAAATTAAAGCCACAAATCTCACCACATCTAGAGCATTATATGAGCTAAATTAGCAATTAAAGATGAGAGAGTGAAGTTGCTAACCTTTTGAACCAATTGGATAGATGAAATAACTCAAAATCTTGGATAATTTTGATAAAAAATTGGGCATGACCTCTCCACTCAAGCCAAGCTTCCGACCACCATTAGTGTACTGGCAGGCTTGGGGGAAGAGAAGCTCCATTTTGTAGGTGAAGGCCTTTAGTCCTGGGCCGTGTTAAAGGCCGAGATTAAAGGTCGCCCTTTAGTCCCGGTCGTTAACACGGGCCAGGACTAAAGGCCACCGCCAGTGGGGTTCCCGCCCGCCACACCTTTAGTCCCAGTCCGTGTTAACGACCAGGACTAAAGGTCCATTGCGAACCGGGACTAGGTGCTGGCCGTACCCTAGCGGCACAAACCAGGACTAATGCCCCCTTTAGTCCCGGCCCAAATAGTTTGGGGACTAAAGGTGGCGGATAGAAGCCTCTTTTTCCACTAGTGTAGAACTCAAAGTTTTTTCTCTTTTATTGATCTCTCTACTATTTCTTCCCAGAAGACTCCTAGTGGCACCGACAGACACTGGGACCCGATGTTTGCCAGATTATTGGATTCCTTGTTGCTGATCCTGCTAACGTGTGATACTTCGCACCTGTCGAAAGTTCCTTCTAGATAGTAATATAAGTTCCCATACACAGTCATGTTGTCACTGACAACATCACAATGATTCATTACTTGCTGAACCACTAGATTTGAGTACCCAAAGATTTTTAATCGAGTTGCACCGCATGCTTTAACCATCATCATTCCATGCAGCAAAGCTTCATATTTGGCTTCATTGTTGGACGCTTAAGAAAAGCTCATCCGTAGCACATACTTTAACTTGTCCCCTTGTGGTGATATTAGTACCACACCTGCTGCAGCCCGTTTGACTCTCTTTGACCCGTCAAAGTACATCATCCAAATACTTGACAAATCAGATGGTCCAGTGTTTTGTAACTCTAGCCACTCTGCTGTAAAATATGGCAAAACCTGAGATTTGATGGCCTTCGTTTTCTCATATGTGATGTCCAAAGGGGAAAGTTCGATTCCCCATAAGGAGACACGCCCTGTTGCTTCAGGGTTGTTCAGTATGTTTGATAGTGGGGCTTCGTTAACCACTATTATGGGATGAACTGCAAAATATTGTCGTAATTTTCATGCTGTCGTGAATACGCTGTATGCGAGCTTTTGGTAGTGCGGGTAACTCTGTTTTGATGGTGATAGTACTTCACTGAGAAAGTACACCGGCCACTGGACTCCGTGCGCTTTCCACTCTTCACTTTGTTCAATAACTAGTACCGTGCTTACCACCTGATATGTGGTGGCGATGTACAGTAATAATGGTTCCCTTTTTTTGGTGCGACCAGCACTAGTGGTGTGGAGAACACTTTTTTCAGATGCGCAAATGTTGCGTCTGCTTCTTCTATCCACTTGAATTTGTATCTGTCTTTTTCATGAGTGCGTAGAATGGGAGGGCCTTTTCGCCCAGCCTTGTGACGAATCGACTCAGTGCTGCTACGCGCCCCATGAGTTGTTGTACTTGATGCAACTTTGTTGGTTTTCCCATTATTAATATTGCCTGAATCTTCTCTGGATTTGCCTCTATCCCTCTTGCCGATATTAGGAACCCAAGTAGTTGTCCTACCGGAAAACCAAAGGAACATTTAGTTGAATTTAATTTTAGCTTGTACCTCTCCAGGTTGTCAAAGGTTTCCCTCAAGTCAGCGATCAGGGACTCTTCTTTTCTTGTGGTGATAACCACGTCGTCGATGTATACTTGGATGTTTCATCCTATTTGACTTCCGAGGCAATTTTGCATCATTCTTTGGTAGGTTGCTCCTGCATTCTTAAGGTCAAAAGGCATTACTTGGTAGCTGAAAATGCCATATGGTGTGATGGAGGCTATTTTTTCTTCATCTTCTACTTTTAGTTTGATCTAGTCATATCCCAAATATGCATCCAGAAAGGAAAACCTTGCGCACCCCGCAGTTGAGTCAATTATTTGATCTATGCGAGGTAGTGGGAAGGGATCCTTTGGACAGTGCTTATTGAGGGATATGTAATCGACGCAGACGCGACGTACGTCTGTGTTTTTCTTTGGGACGATCACTGGGTTGGACACCCAAGTCAAGGTTTTGATTTCTCTTATAAAGCCTGCGTTTTCCAATCTATGCAGCTCAGCTGCTATTGCTTTACACTTCGGTTCCTCGAATCACGGGAGAGGTTGCTTGACTGGCCTTGCTTTTTGATCCACATTAAGTGCAGTGCTCGATGAGTTCCTTGGTAACCCCTGGAAGGTCTGAAGAAGACCAGGAAAATATTTCCAAGCGCTCATGGAGGAACTCAATGAGCATGCTTTCCTATGTGGGGTCTAGGTCCACCATGATGGAGGTTGTTTTTGCTGGGTCAGTGGGGTGAACCAAAACTTTCTTGGAATCTTGGGTTGAGTCGAAAGCCTGATCTGGTAGGGATCGGCCTACGTCGGGTAGTACATTATGATCGGTCTCTCCTTTGAGTCTTTAGTAGTCTGCCGTCATGCCAAAAGTTTGTGCCATCTTGTTGAATTCCTTGTCGAAGGTATCTGAGACTTCAAAACTTCCTTTGATTGTGATGAATCCCCTGGGCCCCCGGATTTTTAGCACAAGATAGGCGTAGTGGGGTACTACCATAAACCGCGCAAACGCTGGTCGTCCGAGAATTGTGTGGTACTGCGACGGCCAATCCATGACTTCAAATTCTAGCTTTTCCCTTTGGAAATTTCCTCTATCGCCGAAGCAAATGTCGAGTTCAATTATTCCTAGTGGATGATTGGCGCTTCCTGGTACTATCCCGTGAAAAGGGCAATCTATCGGTCGCAACCACTCTAGTGATATGTTCATTGCCTTCAGAGTCCTTGCATATATTAGATTTATACCACTGACAGCATGCATGCACACTCGTCCAATATCGTATCCTCCGATTTGCGCCTTCAATACCATTGGTGTGTGCCCTGGCCTAGGTACTTTCCTTGGGTGGTCCTCCCTACTGAACTCGGGTGTCTGTTCAGACCACCGCATGTATTCTGTGGTGGCTGGTGGTGATGATATAGCTAGGTTCACTTATCTGGATATACTTTTCTGTTCCTTTTAGACTTTGGGATAGGCTGAATCATTGCGGAGATGTATACCTTTGATTGGGGATTACTCTGACCACTGTGTATTGGTATCCTTGATTTATTGCTCCTTTGTTGTAAGATGGTGGCTGCGCACCATATGCTGTGTATCCTAGTTTTGCTGCTTGGCTGAGCTCCATGGCTTCTTGTAATTTCACGAACGTCCTACAATCCCTCATTAGGTGATTGGAGATTCTTTTGCCATCAAGGTCTGTGTAATGTATATGGCAAGGTCCATTTAGGATGTCCTCTGGTGAGGGGTCAAAGTTTCTTGACCTGTCTCCCCCTGAGTCATCCTTTTTGTGATACCTGTTGTTTCTGTGCTCGCCTACTTCTTCATTGCTTGTCCTGTGCCCTACGGCAACTTGAATGCACGTGTTGCGCCTGTCATCATTGAGAGGCCGACGTCTCTGGTTATTGTGTCTACCTGATCTATCATACTCGGGTGATCATGCTCTTTTATTGTGGTAAGCATCCTCTCTATCCACAAATCTGTTCGCTACTTTCATCAGTTCTGATACCGTTTGATGACCCACAAGTATAGGGGGTGTATCGTAGTACTTTCGATAAATAAGAGTGTCGAACCCTACGAGGAGCAGAAGGAGTTGATAAGTGGTTTTGATCAAGGATTCACTATAAATACTAGCAAACGGGTTTTTAGGGGTATTTGGTAGTGTAAATAAATAAAGTACGAGTAAATAAAAGACAGTAATAATAATTGCTGCAAGTGGCCCAATCCTTTTCAGAGTAAAGGACAAGCTGGTTGTGTAACTTATGATGACCAAACGTTCTCGAGGACACACGGGAGTTTCTGTCAAGAGCTTTCGCTTCATACCGCTAAATAATCTTTATTGGTTTGATAAGTGTTATGGGGGTGAACCTGTGCTAGCGCACTACCCTTCCTAGGATAAATACACACTTGTGATTATACCCCTTGCAAGCATCCACAAATACAAGAAAGTAATTAAGATAAATCTAACCACAGCCTTAAACTCTAAGATCCTACGCTCCCTGGTGCAATGGTTTCCCAATGGAGGTTTAGGTTTCTGTCACTCCAGCAACCCCACAATTGCTAGCCAAATACACAATGCATCTCACTAGGCCCATAAATGGTGAAGTATCATGTAGTCAACGTTCACATGACACCACTAGTGAAATAGCACCACAACAAATAAATATCAAACCATTAAACATTACTTAACATAATTCCACTACTAACATCTTGACTTCTCCCATGTCCTCAAGAACTAAACGAACTACTCACAAGACATCATATGGATCATGATCAGAGGTGAAATAATAGTAAATAGCAATCTGAACATAAACCTTAATTCAACGGTTCCACTCAATAGCATCAACCACAAGAGTAATCAACACCGGGAAAGTTTCCCCTAAGAATTTAACAAGATTCAACTCAAGATGTTACAGCGGGATGGTGTGGTGATGGTGAAGATGAAGGTGCTGGTGATGAGGATGATGGTGATGATGATCCCGATGAAGTCCAGTGCGATGATGATGATGATGGCGATGATCTCCCCTCTTCGAGAAGGAATTTCCTCGGCAGATTTCTGCCTGCCGGAGAGCTTTTCTCTCTCTGGTGTTTTCCGCCCCGCAGAGGCGGCGGTGTCTATCTCTGAGCCCCCCCTTGACTTAGGTTTTTGGGGATGATCAAATACGCGAAGGGGCGATGGCAGAAGTGGGCCAGGGCGGCCACACAACAGGCCGGCGAGGCCAGGGGTCAGGCCGCGCCCCCTGTGTGTGAGCCTGCCCTGTGGCTCCTCTCGACTCCTCCTTCTGGCTTCTTCAGTCTTCTGGTAAAATATAATTTTCTGGTATTTTTTTGGAATTTTCTGATCTTCTGAAATATGGTGTCTTGACAGTCCTTTTTCCAGTAGAATCCTTACTCCGGCAGCAAATCCTCCAATGATCATCAAACATGTAAAAACAGAGGAAACAACATAAGTATCATCGCTAAATGTGAAATATATCAATGAATAACAGTAAATTATGATACAAAATAGTGATGCAAAATGGACGTATCAACCCCCCCAAGCTTAGACCTCGCTTGTCCCCAAGCGAAAACTAAACTCGGTAAACATGACCACAGGTTTATGGAGTGAAGTGTCGATAACCAAAATACGGACAAGAAGCATCACATTCACCAAGGCACAAATTATAATAGACAACAACTTCCCTTTATATGATATAGACTTGCAATAAGTAAAAGGGAATCACAAATAAGGATGCACAAGGTAAACTATAGTTTGTGATGGCAAACCTTAGTTCTTGGTCAGAGAACAATGAACAAACTATACTTGTTATTGAACGGAGCCTTTTTAAAACAGAGCTAATATAGCAAAAACCATATGCTCAACAAGACAAACTCTTTGTAATCATGGAAAGCTTTCAAAGATATATTCCTTCAGATAAAAGCATTGTACAAAACAAAAGAAATTAGTAAACATGATTGAACGGATCAACATATGGATGAGTGAAACATAACAACTCAAATGCTTGCTTGAGATAGAAGGGAATAGGTTGTCTCGACATAAAAGTAAAAGATAGGCCCTTCACAGAGGGAAGCAAGGATTAAACATATGCTAGAGCTTTTCATTTGTAAAATAGAGATAAAAATTGTTTTGAGAGGTGGTTGCTTTTGTCAATGACTAGCAACAGAGTTCTTGATATCTTCCATACTAAACAAGTGAGAGAGGTTCCGAGATGTTTGATTAGTTGGCACAATTGTGCTCTTTTATAGCTTGGCACTCCTCCCCACCTTTTCCTTTCTCAAACCATGGCTAACCGATTCCATTGGGTGCCCACCAACTTTCACAAACCAAGGAGGAGTGCCTTTTTCTTTTCTTTTTTTAGAGATTACAATGGTCTGACCAGCTCCCTTGCAAAATTAATGACGAGCAGATGAAGTTGCCTAGTCGAGGGGTACTTAATTTAGTATGGAAGATAACAAACCCATCCACTGCGTCCTCATGAGCTAAAAACAGAGGCACAAAATGAGAAATATTTGAAGGTTTTTGAAAGGTAGCACATGAAAATTTACTTGGAATGGCTTGAAATACCATGCATAGGAATTTATAGTGGACTCTTTGGAAGTAACTTGGCTTCTGGGAGTTGGATGCACGAGAAGTATTCCCTCTCAGTACAGGTTTTTGGCTAGAAAGGCTAGGTAGCAAGCATAAGAGTTGCATGAAACAAACAAACATACATATAATAGGAACAATCATGCAAACTTCCTTGAAGGTACAACAATTTTAACTTTGAGAATAATATTGCTTATAAGCCAATCATGAAGGAAAACTGAAGTGATGTAACTACAAGCACTTATTTCTTCTTTTCTACACAAACCTCAAGGTAATGTTGCTACTGACCAAGCTAAGTTTGCCAAAACCAACTAAATTTACTCATGCTCCCAAAGTGATACCAATACTAATCAACAAGACTAATCATATAAGAAATATTGCAAACTAAAATAAAGTGTGCGGAAGGTAAACGATAAAACTTCTCATTAATACTTCATTACCGCAACTCACACCAAGGGATACATAGATAATGAACTAAGGAGGATACTTCCACACTGCAAACTATTCTATAAGATAACTTCTTTATTCATGATATGACTCTACTTGAAAAGTAAATGAGCAAAAGATGATGATGTGATACCGCGACACTCCCCCAAGCTTGGAACAAGCCAAGGGGATGCATATATCCATGATGAATTACTCCTTTGGTGGTGGTGGGATCACCCTTGGGTTAATGAAATATTTCAGCATCCTGCGAAGCCTAAGATTCTCTTCTTGAAGTATCTGTATCTCCCTCTCCAGAACTCGGTATTGGGCACAAAGCTCGTCAGTGACCAGCATACCCTCTTTTATTATAGGCATAAAATTTAGATCCAAGACTGGAAACGTTGGTCCCTGCATATTATGAGAAAAGGCACGTCCGGCGTTCATTGATCCTACAAAAGTAGATTTTCTCGCCCTTGATCCTCCAGCCTCCTATTCTTCCTTCAGCTTGGGGTCTTGGTGGTCTTCTTCCCTAGGCCTCTTGACCTTGTCGTCGCTTGAAGGAGCCATGATCCTCCCAAAACTAAGATCAACTCCTGACAGAAACAGCTCGAAACGAAAACACGACGAGAAAACGATATACAAACCTCGGGCAATCCGGGGGGTTATATAGGCGAAAATTAAATATCGAAACCAAGTCATAGGAGGAAACCGGGACGGAAACGAGCTCCGGGGTGCTCACACAATAGGTGGGCGTGGCCTGGGGTGGGCCCGCGCCCCCTATGTGTGAGATCACACCGGACTCCTTCTCCTTCCCATTTTTGTCTCGTGATTTTTCATATTTAATAAAAACAAAAAAAATATTAATGGAAAAGTTTTATGCAAACCTTTTTTGACTAGAACTGTTACCTATTCGAAAACAAACTCAGCAGGTTCCTGCATATTGTCCTGGATAAATTCTTCCGGAGAAACCGTTTGAATAACATCAACATCTTCATCACTTGTGTAGTGTCATCTTTTAATGAGGCAATCTTTATCGCACCTGAGCGGTACACTTCCACAATAACATAAGGTCCTTCCCATTTAGAGGGTAATTTTCCTGCAAAAAAATTGAGACGAGACCTATAAAAAATAACTTTCTCACCAACATGAAACTCTCTCTTAAGAATTCTCTTATCATGCCATTGCTTGACTTTCTCTTTGAAAAGTCTGGTATTCTCGTAAGCTTCATTCCTCCACTCATCTAAAGAACTCAAATCTAACAACCTTTTCTTACCGGCAAGTTTAAAATCCCTATTAAGCTCTTTCACTGCCCAAAAAGCTTTGTGTTCTAATTCTAAGGGCAAGTGACACGCTTTTCCATAAACCATCTTGTAAGGAGACATGCCCATGGGGTTCTTATAAGCAGTTCTATAAGCCCATAAAGCATCATTTAACTTGCTAGCCCAGTTTTTCCTAGATCTATTGACAGTCTTCTGCAAGATAGACTTGATCTCTCTATTTGAAAGCTCTACCTGTCCACTAGTTTGGGCATGATAAGCAGAAGCAATTCTATGATTAACGTCATATCTAGCAAGAGTTTTTCTAAAACCACCATGAATAAAATGAGAACCTCTATCAGTCATAAGATATCTAGGTACACCAAACCTAGGAAAAATAACATCCTTAAGAATTTTTAACGAGGTCTCACCATCGGCACTCTTTGTAGGTATGGCTTCTACCCACTAGGTAATGTAATCAACAGCAACAAGTATATGAGTATAACCTTTTGAAGGAGGAAAAGGACCCATAAAGTCAAATCCCCAACAATCAAATGGTTCAATAACAAGAGTGTAACTCATAGGCATTTCATTACGTCTAGAAATATTACCTACTCTTTGACATTCATCACAAGATAGAACATACCTTCTAGCATCTTTAAAGAGGGTTGGCCAATAAAAACCTGATTGTAGAACCTTTTGTGCAGTTCTATCTCCAGCATGATGTCCTCCATAAGCACTTCCATAGCATTTTGTCAATATTTCTTGTTGTTCATACTCTGGAACACATCTTCGCATAATACCATCAACTCCTTCTTTATATAAGTGTGGGTCATCCCAAAAATAATGCCTCAAATCATAAAAGAATTTTCTTTTTTGCTGAGCTGTAAAGGTTGGAGGCAAATACTTGGAAACAATAAAGTTAGCATAATCAGCATACCAAAGAAGGTCTCGCGAAGTCACATTTATTGAGGCCAACTGTTCATTTGGAAAACTATCATTAACAGGAATAGGATCAAAAGAAATGTTTTCCAATCTAGACAAATTGTCAGCAATAGGATTTTCAGCACCTTTCCTACCTACAATATGCAAATCAAACTCTTGTAAAAGCAACACCAATCTAATAAGCCTAGGCTTAGCATCCTTCTTAGATATAAGATATCTAATAGCAGTGTGATCAGTATGAATAGTAACTTTAGAATCAATAATATAAGGTCTAAACTTATCACATGCAAAAACAACAGCAAGAAACTCTTTCTCAGTAGTAGCATAATTCTTCTGAGCAGCATCAAGAGTCTTACTAGCATAATGAATAACATTCAACTTATTATCTACACGCTATCCAAGAACAGCACCAATAGCAAAATCACTAGCATCACATATAATTTCAAAGGGTAAATTCCAATCAGGTGGTTGAACAATAGGAGCAGTAGTTAAAGCCTTCTTAAGAGTTTCAAAAGCTTCCTTACAATCAGCATCAAAGACAAATGGTACATCTTTTTGAAGAAGATTAGTAAAAGGCTTTGAAATCTTAGAGAAATCTTTAATAAACCTCCTATAGAAACCAGCATGACCAAGAATACTACGAATACCTTTAACATCTCTGGGATAGGGCATTTTCTCAATTGCTTCAACTTTCGCTCTGTCAACTTCAATACCTCTTTCAGAAATTTTATGTCCAAGAACAATTCCTTCATTCACCATAAAGTGGCATTTCTCCCAATTAAGAACAAGATTAGTTTCTTCACACCTCTGCAAAACTTTATCAAGATTGTGCAAACAATTATCAAAAGAAGTTCCATAGACGGAGAAATCGTCCATGAAAACTTCCACAATTTCTTCACAAAAACCATGAAAAATAGCAGACATGCATCTTTGAAAAGTAGCAGGAGAATTACACAAACCAAACAGCATATGTCTATAAGCATAAGTTCCATAAGGACAAGTAAAAGTGGTTTTCTCTGGATCTTCCTTTCTAACAGCAATCTGAGAGAAACCAGAATAACCATCAAGAAAACAAAAGTGAGTCTTCTTAGATAACCTCTCTAGCATTTGATCTATATACGGTAAAGGATAATGATCTTTCTTAGTAACTTTGTTTACCTTTCTAAAATCAATGCACATCCTATAACCAACTACTACCCTTTGAGGAATAAGCTCATTATTCTCATTAGGCACAATAGTCATACCTCCTTTCTTAGGAACACAATGAACAGGACTAACCCATCTACTATCAGCAATAGGATAAATAATACCAGCATCAAGGAGCTTCAATACCTCATTTCTTACCACTTCCTTCATCTTGGGAATTAAGTGGCGTTGATGTTCAACAACTGGCTTTGCGTCGTCCTCCATGTTAATAGCATGCTGACATAAAGTAGGAGAAATCTCTTTTAAATCATCAAGAGTATATCCCATAGCTCCTCGATGTTTCCTCAATATCTCCAATAACCTTTCTTCTTCCTTCCCTGAAAGCTTAGAACTGATAATAATAGGATATATTTTCTTATCATCTATATAAGCATACTTAAGATCATCAGGTAAAGGTTTTAATTCAAAAAGAGGATCTTCTTAGGTGGCAAAGTGGTACCAAGATCCTCCATAGGTAGATTGTGCTTAATCAATGATGGTTGATGAAGGAAAATATCGTCAATCAGTGCTCTTTCCTTCCTGTAAACATCACTTTCATGGTCCTCCATGAATTGCTGCAAAGCATTATTAGGAGCAAGAGCAATAGAAGCAAGCTGTTCAACTCAAAAATTTTCATTAGGAATTTCATTTTCATAAGAAGTCTTAGCAAACTTAGAAAAATTAAACTCATAAGATTCTCCATTAAACTTAGTAAAAAAATTCTCCTTCTTATAGTCTATCACAGCACCACAAGTATTCAAAAAGGGTCTACCAAAAATAATAGGACAAGTTTTACAAGCTTCCTTACCAAGTACTAGAAAATCAGTAGGATATTTGGTCTTACCGCATAAAACTTCCACATCTCGAACAATACCAAGTGGCCAGACAGTCTCTCTATATTAGCAAGCTGAATAACCACATCAATCTCCTCTAGTTCACAAGGGTCAATCTCATGCATAATTTCTCTGTAAAGCTCTAGAGGAATAGCACTTGAACTTGCACTAATGTCACATAAACCATAATAGCACTGATCACCAATCCTGATAGAGATAACAAGAACACTTGTTTTCCTATGCCTACTAGGATGTGAAATAATGTTAGTAGCATCTTCACAAAAGATAATATGTTCATCCCCTACATCTTTAGTAACAGGGTCCTTCACTATAGCCACAGGAGACTTAATAGTAATTTGCTCATCAGGTTCTACAGCTTTCTTAGTACTTTTATTAGACACACTTACCAAAGTAGAATGCTCTTTTACCTTAGCAGGGAAAGGTGCCTTCTCGAAATAAGGTTCAGGCAAAATGCTATCAACAGTACAAACTTCAGTAGCTGTAGCAGGAATATGACTAATGGAATCTTTATAAGGCGCATGATATTTGTTCCAATCTTTCTTTGGAACATCAAGATAAGAGGCAAAAGCCTTAAAATAGTTAGCAAGTATTTGAGAATCAAGACCATAAGCAGTCCTAACATTATGAAAGTCATCGGTTCCCATAAAAGCATTAATGCATTCATAATCATAATTTATACCTGACTTCCTACCTTTGACATTTTCCCATCCTTCAGCATTTTCTTGAATACGGTTGAGAAGATTCCACTTAGCATCTTCTTTCATATGGGTAAATGATCCAAAACAGGAAGCATCCAAAAATTCCTTTTCATGAAGGGTAAGCCTCGCATAAAAGTTATCAATAATAATATTACTAGGGAGCTCATGAATGGGACATTTGAGCATTAGTAACTTCAATCTCCCCCACGCTTGGGCAATACTCTCTCCATCATGAGGCCAAAAGTTATATATTAGATTACGATCTTTATGAATTTCACTTGGAGGATAAAACTTGGAATAAAAGAGAGGTACAATTTCCTCCCAAGCAATAGATGGACCATCTTTAAGCAGCCGATACCACTCCTCAGCTCTGCCTTTCAGTGATAAAGAGAATAGCTTTCTCTTGACCTGGCTTAGTGAAATACTTGCACACTTGAACAACTCGCATAATTCATGTATAAAGAGTAAGTGATCACCCGGATGGACAGTTCCATCTCCTGAATAGCAGTTATCCATAACACGTTCAACAATTTTCATAGGTATTTTAAAAGGATCTAATTGAGCAGGTGGTGGTGCTGGTTCATCCACATGTGTAGCAGTGGTAGTAGTGTTCCCGAATAGGAACCCAAATGGAGAACTCTCCATAGCAAAATAAACTAAAAATAAAAGACAAAAATAAAAACAATACTCACAGCGACGGTTACCTTTACCAATTCCACTCTTCAATAGCGCTTCACTCCTCGGCAACGGCGCTAGAAAATAGTCTTGATGACCCACAAGTATAGGGGGTGTATCGTAGTACTTTCGATAAATAAGAGTGTCAAACCCAACGAGGAGCAGAATGTGTTGACAAGTGGTTTTGATCAAGGATTCACTGTAAATACTAGCAAACGGGTTTTCAGGGGTATTTGGTAGAGCAAATAAATAAAGTACGAGTAAATAAAAGATAGTAATAATAATTGCTGCAAGTGGCCCAATCCTTTTCAGAGCAAAGGACAAGCTGGTTGTGTAACTTATGATGACCAAACGTTCTCGAGGACACACGGGAGTTTCTGTCAAGAGCTTTCGCTTCATACCGCTAAATAATCTTTATTGGTGTGATAAGTGGTATGGGGGTGAACTTGTGCTAGCGCACTACCCTTCCTAGGATAAATACACACTTGTGATTATACCCCTTGCAAATATCCACAAATGCAAGAAAGTAATTAAGATAAATCTAACCACAGCCTTAAACTCTAAGATCCTATGCTCCCTGGTGCAATGGTTTCCCAACGGAGGTTTAGGTTTCTGTCACTCCAGCAACCCCACAATTGGTAGCCAAATACACAATGCATCTCACTAGGCCCATAAATGGTGAAGTATCATGTAGTTGACGTTCACATGACACCACTAGTGAAATAGCACCACAACAAATAAACATCAAACCATTAAATATTACTTAACATAATTCCACTACTAACATCTTGACTTCTCCCATGTCCTGAAGAACTAAACGAACTACTCACAAGACATCATATGGATCATGATCAGAGGTGAAATAATAGTAAGTAACAATCTGAACATAAACCTTAATTCAACGGTTCCACTCAATAGCATCAACCACAAGAGTAGTCAACATCAGGAAAGTTTCCCCGAAGAATTTAACAAGATTCAACTCAAGATGTTATAGTGGAATGGTGTGGTGATGGTGAAGATGAAGGTGCTGGTGATGAGGATGATGGTGATGATGATCCCGATGAAGTCCGGTGCGATGATGATGATGATGGCGATGATCTCCCCTCTCCGGGAAGGAATTTCCCCGGCAGATTTTTGCCTACCGGAGAGCTTTTCTCTCTCTGGTGTTTTCTGCCCCGCAAAGGCGGCGGTGTCTATCTCTGAGCCCCCCTTGACTTAGGTTTTCGGGGACAATCAAATACGCGAAGGGGCGATGGCAGAAGTGGGCCAGGGCGGCCACACAACAGGCCGGCGCAGCCAGGGGTCAGGCCGCGCCCCCCGTGTGTGAGCCTGCCCTATGGCTCCTCTCGAGTCCTCCTTCTGGCTTCTTTAGTCTTCTGATAAAATATAATTTTTTTAGTATTTTTCTGGAATTTTCTGATCTTCCGAAATATGGTGTCTTGACAGTCCTTTTTCCAGCAGAATCCTAACTCCGGTAGCAAATCCTCCAATGATCATCAAACATGTAAAAACAGAGGAAACAACATAAGTATCATCTCTAAATGTTAAATATATCAATGAATAACAGTAAATTATGATATAAAATAGTGATGCAAAATGGACGTATCACCGTTTTAGGCTTGATCCTTCCCAATTCTTCAACGAGGTCGGAACGGTGAAGTCCTAGTGCAAAGGCATCTATTGCTCGCTCGTCGGAGACGTTTTCTGCTGAATTTTTTTATTATACTCCAGCGCTGTATATATGAGCGCAACGCCTCTCCGATTTTCTATGTGCAGGATTTCACTTCTTCTATTGAAGCTGGTCGCGTATATGTTGAGCAAAAATTGCTTGTGAATTGATTCTCTAACTCGCCCCAGCTCCCGATGGAATCATCGGGTAATATGCTTAACCAAGACCGTGCTGCACCGGTGAGTTGTAGCTGCAAGATTTGCATTGATGTCGCCTTTGAGCTCTTGAGTATTTTGATGGCTTGAAGATAATATGAAAACCATAACTCGGGTTCTTGTGATCCATCATATTTTTGCTGGTCGTGCGGCAACTTAAACCCTTTGGGTACCTGCGTTCTGCGAAACCTTCGGGTAAAGCATACCGCCCCCATTTCTATTTCTTCGTCCTCATAATTTCCTTCATCCCACTCATAGCGTGACCTGTTCACCTTTGCCTGTGTAATGATGTTCCTTGCGTCTTTCCTTCGTGCCTTTTCATTTCTCCTTCTAGGTGAACTAGATCTTCTGGTTTGCGAAGATTGGGACCTTCGGCTTCTTTTCCCCTTCTGCTCATGCCGTGCTGCCTCCTTTTCCAAGGACTTCTGCTTCAACTCGTCTCCGATTAATTCGAGGTTTTTTATAGCATCTAAGTGCATGCTTTCACGTGGATCTCCTGGTTCTGGCTGCGTAGTTAACAGGTATGCATGTGCTGCCACCAGGGCTGCTTCTGGCGTGTCTTGTATAATATTCTCCTCCTTGTGGACTGTTGAAAATGATGAGTTGTGGTTTCTTGTGCGGCTTTCTTTTATTGGATGCTCTGTCCTTCTCCTGTTGTGTTTTGGCTCACAGTGCCTTTCCTCGCTTGATTCTGACGTGCCACTATATTCTTCCCATTGTGGCCTACTTGACGCGATGTTGGATTTACGGCCTCTCCTTAACTCGCTTTTTTCTTGCAGTAGCTTCTTTTTGTGCTGGTGCAGGGCGTACTGGTATCCCATTAGAACTTCTCTTCGTGAATCTGCGGGTATTGTCGTGCCGTGATTGATTGTTGATTTGATCATCCTCCACTCTCCTGTCGAGATGTATATTTTCTCCATTTCTTTCCTATGGTTATTCTCTAGGTTGCCACATTGTGTGTTAGCCACTGTATCGTTCCTGCCATCAGTGTCTTCTGCTGCTTCCGTTATTATAACGCACATTTTGTGTATATTGTTGGTATACCTCCCTTCTGATCTCCGCGTGTCATTGTTGCTATCGGAGACACCGTCGCTTCGGGTGGTGAAGTCTGCTATTGTGTGATTGTCGTAGTTTTGGATGGAACCTTCATCTAAGGTACACGACGATTCCCCTAAGTTGAGGTTCTCCATGATTTCATTGAGTTCTTCAATTGTGTCCTCTTTATTTTCCATCGGCTTGAAGCTGACCGGTGATTTTACCTCACTGGAAGAGCCAACTGATGATTCTGTTATCACCGCGGACATGGTTTTTCCTACCGACAGACCCGATCTTGTCGGATCTGAAAGGCAAATCGTTCCTAGGCAACCGACGCAAAAGTTGAGGCTTCCGATCGTCAGATCCAAGCTTGCGAAGATCGGAGTGAGGGTTGATGGATGAGGCGGCTTCAGAGGTGACCTAGTTTCCATCGATCTTCGAGTTGCTATTGGGTTAAAGCGAAAAAGCCATCAAATTCATGACTACAACACTCCGGGTTCCCACGGTCAGCGCCAATTAACGAGGGTTAACTTGGCAAATGTCCTAGATGAAGGACTTAGGATTAGGGGAAGAGGGCGTCAGATGAACTTGAAGGTAAAGGTTCAGACTAACAAGGCAAAACTTGATGTGTGTTGAGAATAAGCTAGTAATCAATTGGCTCAATCTCAATCTGTCACTGGCCAGCCTCTCCTGGCCCCTATATATAGGTGGCCAGGTCTCGAGGATCCAGTCGGGTTCAATACAAATTACAATGTCTGTATACGATATCATCTCGTATTTTGACTACATCTCTATTTGGGCCTAACGCTTGTTAGACAATAACCCGAACGGGCCCCAAGTACTAAGATAATGGGCCTTAGTAGTTATACCCTTGTCACATGGTGACAAGGGTATAGATAATAGAGCCTGACAGTTGAGTACCCCTGAGGCCCATTAAGCTAGGCCCAATTGTAATGCTAGTCGAAATACGAGTTCATATCGTATGTCGATATTGTAATCTGTATCGGATCCATCCCGATCCTTGAGACCTAGCCACCTATATATAGGGGCCAGGAGGGGACAGTGAGGGATAGATTGAAAGCAAGCCAGGTTCTACACCCACGTTTACTTTCGATATACACCTTGATTGACTGATTTTACCTTCGAGTTCATCCGACGCCCTATCTCCCCGATCCTAAGTCCTTCATCTAGGATTTTTTGTCGAGTTAACCCTCGTCAATTGGCGCCGACCGTGGGGACTCTAGGCGTTGGAACCATGAATTCGATGGCTTTTTCACTTCTAGGCAATAGCAATCCAGAAGTCGACAAAATCCAGATACCCTTTGGAACCATCGATTTTCAACCTCACCAGTCAAGTTTCACGCAAGTATTCGAGAGTATGGATCAAGATATGGATTTGACGATCAGAAGTCTAAACTTTCGCATCGGATCACTAGGTTCAATCCGCCTTTCAGATCCGACGAAACCGGATCCGTCGGCAAGTGAACCTAAGACAGTAGCAATGTCAGAATCATCAAAAGGCTCTTCCAGCGAGGTAAACTCGTCGGTCAGCTCAGCAGAAGTAGAAGAAGGAAAATTCGCAGGAGGCGACGAAACCATGGAGAATTTTGACTTGGAAGTTCAACTCGAAGATCTCAGAATCTGCCATGACGATACTTCAGATAAATCAACAGACGCCCAGAAGGCAGGATTAGAGCTTTCTGAAGATGACAATTCGATCTTCTCAAGTTCCAACAGCAAACTCGACAATCGATACCAGGTACTCGCCATCACAGGAGACAACTCAGAAGAACTCGACGAAAACAACAATCCAGTGCTCAATCCAGCAAATATAAACAGAGGGGCAAATCATCTAGCACAAGGAGAAACTGCAGACTCCCTCACAAATAGGGAGAAAGTTCGACTATCAGTCGAGGAGTGGAGAACAATCAAGATAGCTGTGGAGCACGGCACGCCAATACCAACAAACTCCAGCAAAAATATGCTTCTAGGGTACCAATACGCCCTAAGGCCGTAGGCGAAGCAACTAGCGAAGGAGAAGATTTAAATACAGAAGAGGAAAGACTCAGCCATTGCATCAAGCGACGCTGCTCGCAGAGCACATAGTGATGCGTCATACACAAACAAAAGGCATCATCGACATGGATCAAGGTTTGAAAACCTCGAGTACTGAGAAAGGCAAAGTATCTCCAAAAACCTCGACTCGTCTTTCCTATCGGTCGACGAGCATGGAAATATCATACCGAAAAATCCTGAAGCAGCATTGGTGGCAGCCCAAGCATACCTACATACAACATGACCAAACCCAGGAGACCCAAGGGAACATATGCATCGGGCAGCATTAAATGGATTGAAGATGGTAGGCAACAAATTATCAGCAAAAGAGGAGGAGGCATATCGCAACAAAGGAACCCATAAGCCAAGATCACCATGCCATCAAAATAGTCCTCGGCACAGAAGCGGTAGTCGACGATCTAGAACACCATCACCAAAGTGACATAGAAGCCCAAAGTATGGAGGAACCCGAAGATCCAGGGCTCCAAACAAGACATACGTTTACGAAGACGACGAAAAAGAGATGGGGGCATCATGCTTTACCCACAGGGTTCGCACCACGCCAGTACCCAAAGGTTTCAAACTACCCCATGACCAGCAAAAATATGACGGATCTCAGGAGCCACAGTCATGGCTCTCAGATTACCTGCAAGCAGTAAAATTACTGGGAAGAACCAGGGAAACAGCAATGCAAAGTTTGCAATTAGACCTCACCGGCGCAGCACGGTCATGGTTGAGCAAATTAGGAAAAGAAACAATCGAAAGCTGGGAGGAACTCACAAAACAATTTACGAGCAACTTCAAGTCGACATATAAGCGGCCAGCGTCCATAGAAGAAGTCAAAGCCTGCGTACAGCAACGCGGTGAGACATTAAGGGCATATATCCAAAGATGGAGCATCATCAAAAATTCGGCAATTGAAGTTTTAGACGAAAGAGCAATAGACGCATTCATAGTTGGGTTAAGGCGAGGAGATCAAGTCGAAAAGATGGGCAGAATCAAGCCAAAAATAGTATCAGATCTAATGGATATAGCAAACAGATTTGTAGATGGGGAGGATGCGTGCAACAACAAACGGACACGATTGCCAGAGGATGATAGAGGAAACAGGTACGGAGTCCAAAGGAGAAGATCCCGCAACTACGACAACTATGGCTCTCACAGCTAAGTAGCCGCAGGATATAAGGACAATAGCTACCAAGGTAACGACCGCAAAAGCTCGGGATATCGTAGCTATGGAAAAGAAGACTACAAAAAGTTTCAGCTAAGAGAATCCAGAGAGTACAACCCATCGCCAGAGGATATGCTAAACGGATAATGTCATATACACTCCGCGTTTGTCGATGGGGAACGAGTATCCAGACATGCGATGAAAGATTGCACGACGTTCTTAAAACTATAGGAAGCAGCGCTAAACAAGCAAGCCGAAGCAAAAAGGCAGGGATACGAAGGAAACACAAGTAACGCACCTACAAATCAATAAGGAAACAATGGAGTTCCTCAGGGTCAAGATCAGCCGAACCAGGGACGCAACGATGACGAAGGATATGTTCCATCTAAAGGGCACATCACAGCAATGATACATCCAGTGCCTAAGTCGAACAAAGAGGAGAAAAGTATAACTTGACAAGTTAACATCGCGCTAACTTCGCCTCCAGCAACAATAGAATATCTACACTGGTCAGAGCAACCCATAGAATTCAGCAGAGATGATCACCCAATAACAGTACCTCGGCCAGGAAACGCGCCTTTGGTACTCAAAGCTCAAATAGGGACGTACGATGTCGACAGAATATTCATGGACGTAGGAAGTGGAATAAATCTGATCTACGCAAAGACTCTACGAGCAGCGCATATTTCATTAGAGTTCCTGAAGCCAACTGACTGCTCCTTCCATGGAATAGTGCCAGGAAGTGCAAACTATCCACTTGGTCGAATAGCACTCAATGTTTGCTTCGAAAATTGACAAAACTACAGAATGGAGAAACTCGATTTCAAAGTCATGGACTGGCCATCACAATATCATGCGATCCTCGGGCAACCCGCGTTTTTACGATTCATGGCAGTACCTCACTACACTTATCTGGTACTAAAAATGCCAGGACCCAATGGAATTATTACAGTCAAAGGAAGCTTTGAGCTATCAGATCTATGTGACAAGGAATTCCACAAGATGGCTCAAAACTTTGGCATGATGGCAAACTATGGAGAACCTAAAGACAAGACAAAAAGCTCGACTACAGCAGCCGTACAACAACTCGAAGCACACCCAGCAGAGCCGGAGGTGAAAAAACCACGGGTACAGCCATCAGAACAAGACAAGCCTACAGGAGAAGAAGAGAAGAACTCAGCGGCATACGCAACAAGACGAAAACTAGAGTAGAAAAATAAGGCTGTAAAAGCCACGAGTTATTATAGGGCAATGCCCTCTAGATCCAGAACACAGGTCATTGGCTGGATCTCTTGGGTTACCCCATGTATCTTACATTATAAGCATAAATAAAGACAATAGTTCCTCCTATTCGAGTTTACGCGTCTTTAAGCAAAAATTGCGGCAAACGCACCGAAATCCGCAAAGGTAAAACACCCTGAGAATAAAATTTCTGACAAAAGAGTTAGAAAACAAAAACTCTCGCGTTCCACATACAAAAACATACAAATATCACAGCAGTGGCTGATCAGAATCATCTACGCCTAGAGGATCTAAGTAATGATGCTCGCAGAAAAACGCGGCATCCTGCTGAAGTAACCTAGCTATGAGCCTCCTTGCTGGTTGAAGAGTAGCATCCATATGGACTCGCAACATAGCTCCGCCTGGAGGCAAACCTAGTGACATGGAACTATAATTAAGCCTTGGATGCCACTTACATGTCCAACCAAGCGCAAAATTGGCACCAACCACTAAGTTGAGGTCTATCAGTCGATGAATTCGCTGACTAGATCTAAAAGCATCGAGTAGTTGTGGAAAGGTTCCAAGAAGAGGATTACGAGGGAGCATCACAGAGTACATGGTAGTCAAAGATCTTCGACAACCATCAATAGCTTCTCCAATGTGCTGAGCGCAATCTTGAAGAAGCACAATAGCATGACGGCGCCGGGGATCAGACCAAAAACTTTCGACTCCCTCTGATGATCTCTCAAGAGCCACAATTCGTTCAGAAACCCGACAAGTCTCACCAACGAAGTCCAAGCAAGTGCCTGCAATAATAAGAAGTCATTGGTCAGTAGTAATGGAGTAAAAGGGAAAAAGAAGAAGGTTGCAAGGAACCTTACATCGCAATAGCTCACAAGCAGATTCAACTATACCAACAAGGAAGGAGTCGCATTCTTCCAGATGCACAACTCTGGCTGTCAGACCTGACACCTTATCCTCGAGTATGGATACCTGTTTCATAAAGCCGCAAGATTTGCTGGCTTTATCCATCGCCATCTGTGCTTGGCACTTCATCAAAGACAAACGGCTTTCAAGGTCTGAAATCCTTAAGGAATACTCAGTACATTGACAAGAAGGACGAGGAGGCGAAGAAGCTCCAGAGTCGAAAATATTGACAGGAGATGAAGCCCGATCGCGACCCGACGACCCACCAACATGAATAGGCTAGAAGCCAAAAAAAAGGAAAAGAGAAGCATCTCAGAAACTAAATCAAACGCGACATTTCACAAAAGAAGAATATTTACAAAAGCACAAGTCCTCTGACTAGTTCTCGGGCTACATGCAACTAGAAGTTCACTACATCAGAATAAACTAAGATTACAAAGGGATGCTAAGTCTACGCCACCTCAGCCTCAGGGTCGGCAGCGGAAGTAGGCGTGGCAGAGGTAGCACCAGCATTGGGAGGAGGCACGGATCCACTTGTCGCCGGAGTCGAAGAAACCGGCGTAGCAGAGGTCGTAGAAGCCACCGATGGAGAAATTATCGATACGATGCCTGGCGTGTACTTCTTCGCCTTCTCGAAGAAAACCTTTAGCTCCGAAAGGGGTCGACCACGGGAAGAGCTCACCTTCTCCCAGTTGACCTCCTTGCCATGTGCGTATGTAAGCGCAATGGCCCCCTCGGCACCTCGCTTCATGGAGCGACCCTTCATAAGAAGGATAGGATCGTCGGGGGTGTCAAAGGCCTTGGCAAGTTTCTTCAAATCATTATCTGGCACCTCCGATCTTTGCTTGGGCCACAACCCGACGAAAATCCGCGTGAGCATGCGGCTAACCAACTCGAAGATCTCCTAGACAGAAATCCAGTTCACTTCCAGCAAGTTAACTGCGGCCATGAGAGAATCATCGTCTGGTTGCAAAGATGACGCAGACACTCCAGTACATTCTACACAACCAGGGAAACAAAGGCAAAAGAAAAAGCACACATCAGCAAGCATAAGAGCGGGCAACTCGACAAAAAAAGAGAAAGGCATGGTATGCACCTCCAGCAAGAGCATACATTTTATTAAGCCGATCAGTCATGGCATGTTCCCGCTGGATGTGCTCCTTATTCGCGTCAGAGAGGGCCTTCTCCATTTTCTTTGCCTTAGCCAATGCTGATTTACTAGACTTCTCAGTAGTGGCTTTGGTAATAGTGGCAGCATCAAAAGCCTTTCTGGAAGCTTCGAGTTCAGCTTCCAGAGACGAAATGCAAGCATTAGCTGCCGCCAAAGCATCTGCAATTCAAAAAGGGAAAAGAAAGTCAAATAAAGCAGCAAAGAAAGGCACTCAAGACAAGCAAAGTATAGGAAAGAAGATTACCCTCGGAAGCCTTAGTAGCTTTCAAATACTCGACACATTCAGTGCCCAAAGTGACAAACTTCTTCATCAAGCTCTGTCCAGAAAAATTACGTGAGTATGACGATCACGCAGGAAACAAAAGAAAACATACCAGTATCAACACGCACATCGCCGGAGGAGCTCGTGGACTGATGGGCCTCAAGGGAAGCACCGGCGTCTGTCGACTTCTTCAGACGCTTGGAACCACGAGTAGTGACGACCTTTTTAACAGGAGCCCTTGGAGCCTTTGGAGATTTTACCACTAGATCAACCTCTTGTGAAGGTGGTTCCTCGGGAACAGGAGTATCAGTAGCAGTGGCAGTAGCAGCAAATCTCTTTGGGTCCTCTTCATCATTGAAAAGTAAGCAAAAGGTAGAGTACTCTATCCAAGTCGACAAGGAAGAAAAGAGAGTATATGAAAATAGCAGCAAAATACTTACGAGTCCAAGATGTCGAAAAGCTCTACTCCTTTCTCCAGCACAGAGGTCTCCCCGATCACATTCTTGTGCACTGAAGTACTCGAAGAAAGGAGCTCCGTCACACGCTTCCTCTTCTTATCAAGACCAAGGTCTTCAGAAAGTGCAGGAGGAGGCAACATAGTCGAGCTGGTCCCTTCCAAAGAATCTTCAGCTTCATCTACTTCTTGGCTGTCCTCAGCCTCGGGGGCTTCGGAGGCAGCGGAAATGGGCACATCCTGAAGGGCTCCTCCCTTTGGACGAGGAGGGCGAGAAACAAGAAATTAGTGATCCTGAAAGGAAAACAAGCCGAGGGTTACAAGACAAAACAATGATAAGGTCAAAGAAGGTGAATAAAGATAGCAAGCATACCGCAGGCAAGGGGTGCTTGGAGTCGAAGTATCTAGCGGCCAAGTCCGCAATCTCATGATCTTTAGTGAGAGTAGTAAGAGCTCTCACTCGCTTGTCAAGGTCCTTCTTCTCCATAAGATCTTCAGATACTCGAGAAGAATCTCCCAAGCCAGAAAATATACATAATTTGGAAAGACGATGCTGCAGAGGTTGAACTCGACGTTGCAAGAAAAACGCCATAAGCTGAGTACCCGACAGCGCACCTCCTTTACTGCCCTTCAGCTCTTGGATACGGGCTAGAAGTGGTTTGATTTCATCCATCTCAGCTTCCATCGGAGGCAAATCCCACAAGGCCAATTTCTTCACTTCTTTTGAGGCATCAAAAGGGGCAATGTCGTACTGGTCAGAGGAATAAACTTTCCGATCTTTGATATAAAACCATTTTTTCCTCCAACCTTGTACTGAGGCAGCCATGGAAAACTCTAAGTACTGAGATTCAGCACGAATAGAAATAACAGCTCCGCCCAGTTCAGGCTTTTTTGATAAAGCAACACTGGGGCGGAGCCAAAAGAGGAATTTCCAAAGAAGAAAGTGGGGTTCGATCCCTAGAAACGATTCACAGAGGGTGATAAAACAAGCAATGTGAAGGATTGAGTTTGGTGTGAGCTGATGAAGCTGCACACCATACACAAACAGGAGCCCACGAAGGAACTCGTGGGCTGGGAAAGAAAGACCGCGTAAGAAAAAGGCGAGGAACATCACCCGAAAGCCGCTCGGGGGCTTGGGGATGCGATCAGTGCTAGGGAAGATGACTTGATCATCATCGGAGATGAGGCCATTGTCTTGGGCCTTTTCCAAATCGTTCTGCTTGAAAGCAGATGGCACCCAGCTGGTCGCGGAGTTCGCAGTGATGCTCTTGCCCATCTTGTTCTTCTATGCGCGAGTCTTAACGCGCATCTATGGGTTGTGCACGGGGGTTATGCAGAAGTTCAGAGGGGCGCAAGATCAGCTACAATGGCGGCGGCGGCAGAAGCAAGGAAGCTGGTAAACAGTAATTTCCCCACTCTCCTCCTTATATAGCTTCCTGAGGAAGGAACGTGGGCTGAAACGTGGCGCAAGGAGCGGAAACGGCAGCCCACTAACGAGCAGGGATATTGCGAAATTACCGCGCTACCCATGGATAACGGTCAGCATCAAGTCACAATTACAAACAGATAAATTGTATTAATGACGTCACAAACATTCGAGTAATGGGAAGTAAGGACTATGACGATAGTGGACACTAGTAAAGTGAACAGTCAGAAGAAGGTTTGATGTGATGTATCTGCGTATTGATGATGACCAGGGAAGTCGACAAAACATTGGTGGAAAGAAGCAAAGGGATCAAAGAAGAAAAATTGATTCTTTGAGTCTATACCCGAAAGTATTCAACTATAGCCTCGGGGGATACTACCATCGGGAGTGCTAAGCGCGCACCCGACGATATTATTACAGCGAAGCTACGATTTGATGAGATGAAAGTAGGCACAATGTCGTTGAGCGTATACTCGAAATAAGATTTTTTCGACTATAGCCTCGGGGGCTACTCCCATCGGGAGCGCTGGGCGCGCACCCAACGATGTTTTTTCTGAGTACTGGAGCCAACACAAAAGACGAAAGAAAATTTGGGAAGCGTCATCACTCCCATCGGGAGGGAGTTTTTATTAATCAAGGTTGAATAACCTGAATATTTTGCATATTGAAATAGTCAAACAAGGCTGCCACATATGATTCTCGAGTTGCGTCATTGCGACAAATCTTGAATGCCATGGTTGAAATATATCACGAAGGTAAGACCCCAGGATCCGTCCTGTGTGGCCTGGTATACGCACATGGATGCGCTCTGCTGGTGTTTATCCGTGTCTATGACGCAAAGAAAATCCTGGTGGACGCACTGGGTACCCTGAGAATCACTGGGATCCATTTTTTGTAAGTTCTAAATGCGGCAAAAGAATGGGTTTGACCGGTTTCCCGAATTTGAGTCCAAGGGGATTGAATTTGAAGTAGGTGACAAGTATCTGTTCCGGCAGTTAACTGGCCTCTTGATCCGTCAGAGTTGTCAGGCTTGTTCATCAAAACCCCTTGCGAGATATCATAATAAAGAGATAAGTTGAAAGACCAAGTCGAAGATTTGAAGATAAGAAGAAGTCAAAAGTTGATCAAGTCAAAGATTTGAAGATCTGAGATTCAACCCGAATCTATAATTCTGGTAGAATCTCAGGGGCTACTGACAAAGGGTATAGATAATAGAGCCTGACAGTTGAGTACCCCTGAGGCCCGTTAAGCTAGGCCCAATTGTAATGCTAGTCGAAATACGAGTTCATATAGTATGTCGATATTGTAATCTGTATCGGATCCCTCCCGATCCCTGAGACATGGCCACCTATATATAGGGGCCAGGAGGGGACAGTGAGGGACAGATTAAAAGCAAGCCAGGTTCTACACCCACGTTTACTTTCGATATATACCTTGTTTGACTGATTTTACCTTCGAGTTCATCCGACGCCCTATGTCCCCGATCCTAAGTCCTTCATCTAGGACATTTTGTTGAGTTAACCCTCATCACATGGCGAAACATGGCAAATTCAAAGAAGAATGAAAATTACGAGTCCTCTGTAAAGAATAGATGGAAGCAAATACAAGAGAAGGATTGGCAGCTATTCGTTGCATCTCACTCGAACACTTCATTCAAGAAGATAACTGAATGGGAGAAGGGTATGCGGAAGAAGACAAAACAGGACGATGCGCTCGACAACCAAGCTTACTTAGGGAAGCGTAAAGTCTGTGGCAAGGAAACGAATACACGCAGGAGACTGGAATGGGGTCAATGATGTTGAAAAACGATGTAGTCATGCAAGTGTTGAAAAGTAGGTTAGTTTGTAACTATGGATTTGCGGTATGTTATCTGTATCCAGCTGATTTGTTGCTAAATCCTATTTTGTTCAATTAATTAAAGTTATTAAACCATTTTACTTCTATGTTTGATATCGTGATGTATACATGTTAATGTGGTTTTATATCCCTTCAACTGTAGGCATGGTACACCTATTTGCTTGAATCTCCAGTGTCTGCCAAGATGATGAGATGCAGGAAAGACCTTGGTAGGCATGCTTCCGATGAGAAAGTGGAAGAATCGGTGTCACATATATTGGTGAATGGAGTTTTGGAAGACCTTTCACCTTTGAATCCTTGTACACTTTCACCCTTGAAGGCTATTCGACGGAGTAGCAGCACCTCCGTTGAAGGATACACATATGAGACACCAAGTCCTCACGACGACAGCAATGTAATCTTCACGGGCTAAAAAAATCACCAGAAAAGTATTGCTTTAGCTTATTAATCAAGATGGATCGGAAATCTTTTCAATATGTAGGTTTCACAGTTGTTAAACCGTCCCAACCTCTGAACACAGTGGAGCCTGTATCTGAGGGATGTGGCCATACAAGGACATCAAACAGTACAAAATGAGAGGGTGGCAGCACCACCTAAAAAGGCAAGAATTTGAAGAAAACTTCGGAAAGATGCTTAATCATCAGGTCAGAGCCTATAAAAGGAGCTAGAGAAAGTCAATCGAAAAGTTATTATGAACCGGGAGAGTGCTTGGTACCCGAGGACAAGTATGGGATCCTTCCCTTCTAAATAAAGGTTCTGCATGACAAAGTCGTATATCTGGGATTTGGAGGCTATGGAAGCCATGCTGCTAGAAATTTCACTAGCAAGGTGCCAGAGAATCACCACTTCTTAACTGAGGATCCCGCTCGGCTGATCCATGTGAAGTTTGTGGACATATGGAAGATATTCAACCTAAGCCTAATCAGTCCATCAATTGTTAGGCTTTGGGCGCTGTACCTAGCCAAAGAGAATAGATGGTTGAATAAGTGCATATATGCAGTTATGGATCACTTTCACTTGTATGAGGATAAGTCTAATTCACCGACAGGTATGAAGAATATGGTAGACTGCTTACTCGCTGCAATGTTAAGTCATACAGAGACTCCGTACCTACTCGTGCCCTATCGGCAATGGTGAGTCCTAAATTAAGGCAGTAATTATTTACTTGTTCATTGAGTAATTTTTTTGCTAGAAGTAGACCTAGATGATCATACTTAATAAAGAAGACGCATTAACTTTTGTTTCAAGTTACATGCAAATACTTGCTTATAACATACATGTGCTGATTTAAGTTCACTTGCATGCCCATTTCTACAAATTACAAAACTAGCATACACTACGATTTTTCCTTATATATATAGGTTTAATCCATGTGAAATTTTAGCAAATATAATGTGATAAACTGGGTGTTGACTATGTCTAAAATTCTCTCATGGTTCAAAAAAGCGTATGCCTAGGTACGCTTAAGCGCGCTTAAGCACTGAGCGGTTGTCTTGTGCTTTGCTCTCGGCCTAAATGTTCGATTAAGTGAGACAGGTAATCTGGTCGTGTTTTGTGCTGGAATCTCCTCCATGCGAGTGTTGGTGTGTTGCTGATGCATGTAAAATGCATACATGAACTTTGTAGTTTATTGTGCTAAAATGCCTATTATTTTGCAACTTTATTATATTTATTGGGACTAACTTACTAATAGTTGCAAAAGTGCACAATTTTTTGTTTTACACTTTGTTGTGTAGGAAATACACAAATATGCGGGAAAAGTCCTCATTATGGCACTATTTGGAGTTTCCTAAAATCTGTCATGTGGAACACTTTTTCAAGATTGATCCGAACGGGCTTGAAGATGACGTAAAATGAAGAAGTGATCAACATGAAAGTTGTGAGGAATTTAAAGCCATACAATTTAGAGTTCAAATTGTCCACAACGGAGGCCGGAAGCTCCAGTTCTCCCTACTGAAGGGTACAGAAGCAGTTTTGGGATTCCGAAAGTTGGTGACATGGTGGACTCAAACTCTTGCCATATGAGATCAATTCGACCAAGCCACGACCTTGGAGACTTGTGGGCCTTTCTAGAAGTCACCATGAAGGTTCCAAAGGTTCCCAAGAGTCCTTGAATCCAAGGGATTAGATCCAATAGCCCTGGTGAAGCCTCCAACACTATATATTGACCGATAACCCTATTTTCTGGAGGCACCACCCATAGCCATGAATTTTCTCCTGCCAAGGAGGGGGACGAGCCCCTCCACACCAGCACCAAGTCCGAGGAAGAAGAACTGCCAAGGGGCCGCCACCCCCTAGGGGCATGTTTTCTTGCTTTAATGTTTTATTTAGCTTCCAAATTAAAATGCTTATGGTTGTGTTTGCTGTAAGAAAGTTAGTTAGTAAAGCTCTCACGAACTTGATGGAAGATTTTATTTTCTTGGACATAATAAACTTGAACCATTGTGATCATCTTATGAGGTTATGTGCTTATCAAATTATGAGTTGGGAGTTAGCACAACCATGTTTTTATGGGGCACATTTTCAACATTGCACTTATTCCTATTTAGTTGATATGATGTTCTTTTGTTGTCGATGCCTAGCAGTGTGAAATAAGATGGAAACTTGTAAGCTCATAGAGTTTGTATATGTGTTAGAGAAACGACTGGGCCGCTAACCCAAGCCATGAATCATTCATGGTGGAAATTTACAGCATCCCATAGTGAGCATTCTATGAAGCATTTTCAATAAAAAGCTATGCCCATAGTAAATAAAAGGAATTGCTGAGATGCTCATTGTCTGTTTGTCTTGTCATTTTGATATGGGAAACTTCGTATATCATAAGGGCAAGAGGTACCCCGTTTGGTGTCCTCGATGATACATGTATGCTTACAATGAAAATAAATTATTTGGGTCCTAAGTTGAGTAGCATGTGGTTTACGTACTCATATTCAAGGGGCATGAGGCATTCAACTTATGGTTTGTCAAGCATATAACTCATACTTACCATCACATTAACTTTAACCATTCAAGATGCTAATGATAGGGGCAATGAGAGCTCAAAGCTAATGAATACAATAGTCCAAACATAAACATAAGAGTAAATGTTTGGAAGCTATATGAAACTTAATTATGATTAATCTCTGCTTATTATCTATCTTTCCAAATTGTCCACTTTTATATTTAGAATTAAGAAGATAAACTACATGACCACTATAGGATGTTTTATTTATTTTTGCTTTTGCACTTTGCATATATTTGGTCCATAACTGACAAGGGTATAGCTAATGAGGCCCATTATCTTAGTACCCCTAGGGCCCGTTAGGGAGTCCTAAGCATAGATGTATTCGAAATATGAGATGATATCGTATATGGACATTGTAATTTGTATTGAACCCGACCGGATCCTCGAGACATGGCCACCTATATAAAGGGGCCAGGAGAGGCCGACCAGGGACAGATTGGGATTGAGCCAACTACACTTATTCTCGACACACACCAAACCTCGCCTTGTTTGACTGATCTTACCTTCGAGTTCATCTGACGCCCTCTTCCCCCAATCCTAAGTCCTTCATCTAGGACATTTGCCGAGTTAACCCCATCAATTGGCACCGACCGTGGGGAGCCTGGGCGTTGGAATCATGAATTCGATGGCTTTTTCGCTTTTAGCCAATAGCAACTCAAAAGTCGACGGAAACTAGATATCCTTTGGAACCGTAGATTTTCAACCTCATCCACCAACCCTGACTCTGATCTTTGCAAGTCTGGATCAAGAGATGGACCTGACGACCGGAAGTCTGAACTTTCCTGTCGGTGCCCTAGGTTCAACTCGCCTTTCAAATCCGATGACAACGGCAAAATCAGAATCATCGGCAGGCTCTTCCAGCGAGGTAAACTCGATGGTCAGCTTCACGACTATGGGAAATATAGAAGACACAATCAAAGAACTTGACAAAATCATGGAAAACCTCGACTTAGGAGAACCAACAGGTCACTCAGATTTTCGCCAAAATTTTAGCAAAGATACAACAACGGACTTCACCACCCAAAACGGTGGTGTCTCCAACAACATACACCAAGTATGTGTTATCATCACAGAAGCAGCAGAAGACGATGATGTCGCAGATAACACCATAGTCAATACACAAGTCAACAACCCAAAGAGCTACATCCGGAAAGAAAAAGAGAAAATATATGTCTCCACCGGAGAATGGAGAGTAATCATGTCAGCAATCAACCACGGTACGGAAGTACCTACGGATTCTAGGAGAGAAGTTCTAATGGGATACCAGTACGCTTTACACTAGCATAAAAAGATGCTACAAGAAGAAAAGAGTGAGTTAAGGAGAAGTTGAGGAAACAATAGTGCATCAAGCAGATCATACCAGGAGGAACAAAGCGAAATGTTGGGTTCCAGTGAAGAAAGACATCGTGAACCAAAACACAGTAGGAGAAGGATAGCATAGCCCAGGAAGGAGGACCACGCAAGGAGCATCCGCGCACCATTATCAGAGGAAGAAGAAGACTTCATACAAGAAACACCAGAAGCAGCTCTAGTGGCGGCACAAGCATATCTATTAACCACGTAGTCGGAACCCAGAGATCCGTGGGAACAAATGCATCAAGTGGCCATAAAAAGACTTGGGTTAGTAGGAGATGAGTTAAAACAAAAATCCTCAGGAAAGAAGTCAATATACCAAGAACACACAGGAAGAAGAAGCCGAAGATCCCAATCTCCGCCAAGCCAAGGAACCAATTCGCCTGGCAAGGCAGACAATGAGGCATGAAGGGAGGACGCACGGAACATCATCGCACAGGCCAGGGTAAACAAAGCATGCTACGCATGGGACATGGAAAACTACGAGGATGAAGAGAAGGAAATGGGAGCGCTATGCTTTACCCGAAGGGTTCGCAGAACGTGGGTACCCAAAGGATTCAAGCTACCACACGACCAGCAGAAATATGATGGGTCGCAAGAACCTAGATTATGGTTATCAGACTACCTTCAAGCAGTACAAATACTTTTAGGATCAAGAGCAACTACAATGCAAAGCTTGCAGTTGCACCTCACCGGCGCCGCACGGTCTTGGTTAAATACGCTACCCGATGATTCCATCGGAAGCTGGGGCGAGCTAGAAAATCAATTCACGAGAAATTTCCGTTCCACGTATATACGACCAGCATCAATAGAAGAAGTCAAATCTTGCATCTAGAGAAAAGGCGAAGCATTATGTTCATATATACAACGATGGAGTATCATAAAAAACTCGGCAGAAGATGTCTCCGATGAGCAAGCGGTGGATGCCTTTGCATCTGGTCTTCACCATTCGGATCTCGTTGAAGAACTGGGAAGAACAAAGCCTAAAATGGTGTTAGAATTGATGGAAATAGCAAACAGATTCGCATATGGAGAAGATGCTTATCATAGCAAAAGGGCACGATCACCTGAATTCAACGCACCAGGCAGGCAATGCAACTAGAGACGCCGATCTCGCAACAAGGACGGCCGTGCCAGGCGTAACCAAATCGCCACAGGATATGAGAAAAGAGACGAAGAAGGCGATGAGGATGAGGAGTATCATAAAAAAGACAATTACATGAGAGAGAAGCCAAAGTATTCTGACCCATCAGCAGGGGTGTCATGGGAATTTAGAGACAGTAGCCATGGGGTGGCTTATCGAGGGGGCTCGACGGTGGTGACGATGGGTCCGGCTCGGGATTGTGCCAACGGAGACACCTCGGTTTACCCAGGTTCAGGGCCCTCCCGGGTGGAGGTAAAGCCCCTACTTCCTGCCTGCTTCGTATTGACTAGACAATAGCGATTACAGTGCTCCTCGAGCTGTTTGGGCTAGAGGAGGAAGAAGAAGATCGGATCCCCCTAGACTAAGGGTCCAGGCCCCATTATATAGGCGGAGGCCTAGTTACAGGTTAGGTAGCGGTTCGGCCGGCTGCCGGCTCCTCGGCGGTGGCGTCCTTGGCGTGATCCTCCCGCCCTGCTCTGACAAAGGCGCTTTATAAAGCGCCTTTCCCCTAGACTGGCATCTGGGAGGCATATCCCCTCCCTTTTGCCTCGGATCCCGTCGTGGGGAAGGGTCTTTGATCGCTGATTGGCTGAGGCCGGTCATGGCGTTCGTCACTCCCGTCCTTGGCCTCTGTCGCTCTTGTCGGGGTCAGCCCACTTTCGGCAAAACAGCCATTGGAGGGCTTTTGTCTTCATCGCCTGGCTCCGGCTCTCCTCGGTGGAATCGCCAGCCGGCCGCTGGTGCAGCTAGCCCTTCGGACGAAGCCGTTCTTCTCCTGCTGAAGTCGTGGAGACTCCTGGGACGCCAGCCGCATATAGCTCGGCCCGTAGCATGCCCCATTAGTCATCCCCACGACACTAGCCCCCGAAACTGGCGAAGTCTTATGGGTTAGCATGGGGCTTCAGCGGGTTCTTCTTCTCGCCAAAGTCTTGCTCGTTTTCATCGAAGTCCCAGGATTTTCCGTCTGGTCTGGAGGTTGTGGGTCTCGAGGCCCGATTGTGCGGACCTCCTCTAGCCATCTCGAGACGTGCCAGCTCCAGGTCTGATCCAGCTGGCGGCTGCTCGACGGTCGTGAGCCGGTGCGCTACCCCCTAGGAACTTGTGCTATTTCGGGTCTTGATCCCGCGCGGCCGGCGCAGTGCGCCAGTGGCCAGCGTCCCGTCCTGTCACTTTGACTCTTCGGCCTCCGTAATGATTCTAGTTGACGTCATGTGTCGAGATGAGGCTTGCGTCAGCGATAAGTCCCATCGAAGCGCCACGCGTATAGTTTATTCGCATTAAACCGGCTCAGCTTTTTGTGCCTCTCCAGCCTTTAATGGTGTGTTTGGTTTAGAGGATATGATTTAGGGGATGAGGATATCCCCAACCACATGGTTAGGGATAACCACTTTTTCTGTTTGGTTGGTTTGGTGAGATGTGGTTAGTGGTAACCATTTTTTTGTTTGGTTTCAGAGGATGAAGAGTGGATGGACTGCTGTGATGACCTTCTTAATTCAATGGTGAGATTACCTCTATAGAGAATAGACATCAAATAAACTTCAGGACTAGTATTCCCACTATATGTTCGGCCATAATTAGTACCACCAAATTCTAATCAAAAAATCATGCACTCTCTTATCACTGCCTTGTAAATTCAGAACACCAAATCACTAGTCAGAGTTATTTGTTCAGTACTAGCTCACTGTAAAATAACTCACGTTGGCTGCTCCTAGAGTCATAGTCGTTCAACCTGACGGAGGAAGAGAATAGCAGTGCAGCGCGTAGAAAGCCACCTCCGTCCTGTGAGTTCATGCCAGCAGAAGTGATCTCACGCCACCGGCGTCGCCCCTCCACGATAGCCATTGCAAGGGACACAGAGGTAGAACGAGAGGAGGGAGGAGCTACCAGGGTTAGCTCGCCAGATCCGTTGCTCCGGACGACGCCGCCCTGCGTGCTCTGGCTGCACACATGCTGTCGGACAGCGACGCCGCTCCTCGAATCCGGCTTGGGAGATTTCGCCGGGAACTGGATGAAGCAGCACAGTCGCATCAGACGTAGGATTCAGTCTCACCTCGTCCACCGTCGCTCTCTGGCCGGCTGCCGTCGCCCTCGATCTCGCGACGCCAAGAACTTCAGAGAGAGCAAGATGTGTTCTGTATTTCTATCAGAGGAAGAGGTGAGCGAAGCGAAAAACGTTTCGGGGTGCGGGAAGCTCTCGAGCCAGCAGTGGCTGCCCTCATCCCGCAGATTCTGCGGTACGAGCTCAACCACAATTTTACCGAATATCCTAGCGAATATGGCTACCTCTGCCACTCTAACACACTCAACCAAACGCAGGACAACCATAAAAAAGTGGCTATCCCTATCCCCTAGAGGGATAGCCACTGAACCAAACGCCCCCTAAATCTCAGAGCTCTCGAGGGTTTTCCCCACTCCCGCGCATCTCCACTCCCTCACCTCGCCAAACCGTCATCTCTGTTTCTCCCCCTGCGACCTCAATGTCGTCGCTCGAGGCTTCCAGCGGAGCCGGGGCCAGGGCCTTCGGCGGGCTGGGCGGGCGCAAGCGCGGCCGCCCGCTCGGGAGCAAGAACAAAGTCAAGGACCCGGCGGCAACGCCACCGGTACCGCGGCGGCGCGGCCGCCCTCTAGGCAGCCGCAACAAGAAAACCCTGGAGGCACTCGCGGCCGCGGCTGCCGCAGAGCCCTTCGGGATCAACCACTCCACCGCCATCGTCGCGACCCCCGGAGGGGCCGTTGCCGTAGCCACCGCCAATGCCACAGTCCCCGCGGCTGCGACCTCCATCACTGGTCTCACCGGGACTCCCCTGGAGGCAGCGGCCGCCCTCGTCGGTGCCATGATGGCGCTCGGGGCTGCCCCTCCGGGCCTCGCCGGCCAGGGCGTCGGCGGCTCTTCCCGCACGGCCGCCGGCAAGGCGCGCAAGCCCCGGCATCCGCTGCCGAGGCAGCGACTCTCCTACACCCCGAAGCATGGGTTCGCCACCTCCATGGTGCACCTGCTAGCCGGGTGCGAGGAGCGTCTGCCTCTCCCCGCCAGCTTCGTCAGCACGATGGGGAAGAATCCCCCGATGAGCTTCATGGTGGAGGACGGCAGCGGCGGCCAGCCCCTGTACCTCGTCGAGGTCCTCCACGATGAGGAAGGGAAAAGCTACCTCACCGAGGGTTGAGTGAAGTTTTTCACCGAATACGGCCTGAAGCGGGGCTGGTCTCTCATTCTGACCCACCGCTTCGGGTCGCCCATCCTCTGCGTTCGCGTCGTCGACGACTCCGGCTGCGCCCACGCCTACTCCCCCTGGCCGTGATTAGCACGCACCCTAGAAGCTCCCTCTTCGACGATGGCATCATCAGCGGAGGTCCGGGGACTCAGGAGGGGGAGTTCTTTTGCTATCTCGGCCCTTAGCGTGGCCCATATTATGTAATTGCCCATCGTATGTTTAAGAACTCTTTTGATTTCCAGCAAATCCTTGCTTGTCCTTCTTTATTTAATGTGTGCTTTGCCATCGCGCAAATGTCTTCTGTTTACATCATCGCGCTATGATGACTCCCCGACTAGGGCTCTTCCTTCGACGAAACCGTTGCCGCACGAATCTATAGGTAGGGACTACGATGGCCACTAACTCCGCAGACGCTTGGGGTAAGGACTTCCGGCTTTCGTGCGGAGGGAATAGTGCCTTTGCTGGCTGGCTCTGGGAAGTGCGAGCTTACCCGGCTTGGAGAGGTTGGAGTGGAAGTTGAGTCCTATGCTGGCTCGAGCGAGGCCGGAGCCGGCACGTCTCCCTTCTCGGGCCCTCGCACGTCTCTTGCTGCGGATGGAGTAAATCTCCAAGTTTCTGGCTCTAGCCATTACTTTGCGAGTGTTAGGCTTCGATTTCGTCGCTCGTTTGCTGATCATGTCGCAGCGCCAGCTGATCGGACAGCTGGCAAGGTACTGGAGCCGGCTCATTTCTGAGGGCCAATTCCCTTTCCCCCTAGCCCCAAGTTTTGGGGTAGCTGGACTGACAGCTGGCTCGAAACTAACCTTCCGCGTGCGGTGCCAACGTCGAGTGAGGCAGCTCTAGCTTCGAACCGCTTGGACGTGGCTTCTCAGCCCAAACGTCGAGAGACTGTGATCATCAACCATTCGCTGGCTTTGCCTTTGTCCGGTTCCCTCAACTTTTTCCTTAATATTCCCACCCTTCGGCCCTTCTACCCCCAACCGGCAGCCTGGTGCCGGTTGGTCTCCCTTGGGCCGGCAGCCGATTGCCGGCCTAGGGTGGGAGCGTGCCACAGAGTGAGAAGTAGTACTTCGGTTTATCGAGCACCCGACTCGTGCTAGCCAACGCTTAGTTAACAAACACTGCCTCTAATGCCTGGTTGAGCGATTTTTCTATCGTTTATGGTTCTGCTCTGCGGCTTTCCTTCGTATGTGGCCTGCCGGCTCCTATCTGTCTGGCTACGCGGAGCCGGAAGGTGGAGGTTGGGATCGAGACCTTCTTCATACGTAGTACTCATCTGGCTAACGAGAAATCTATCGTTTTTTGGGGCTGCCGGCTGTGGCTCGGTGCCCAGAGCCGGCTGCCGGTCAAGTGAATAACGCAGGAAGCAAAACATGCACGAAGTGTTTTCCTCGGAGCCGGCCGTAACTAGCCGCTCCATTTTCCTTTATTCATTGACAAGTTTTTTGGGGTACAAGCTTTTGCCTTAGCAGAAGAAAGGTCTTAGGAGACTGATATTCCAGGGACGCTCCGTCTCCTTGTCAGAGTTATCTGCCTTGTTCTTTCTGGGCTCTTGTGCGTCGATGAGGTAATATGCCCCATTGCCCAGCACCCGGCTGACAATGAACGGTCCTTCCCAGGGAGGAGACAGCTTGTGCATGCCCTTAGTGACAAGGGTATAGCTAATAGAGCCCGTTAGTTGAGTACCCCTGAGGCCCGTTAAGCTAGGCCCAATTGTAATGATAGTCGAGATAAGAGTCCTTACCGTATGTCGATATTGTAATTTGTATCGGACCCTACCCGATCCTCGAGACCTGGCCACCTATATATAGGGGCCAGGAGGGGACGGTGTAGGCCAGATTGAAAGCAAGCCAGGTTCAACACCCAAGTTTACTTTTGATATACACTTATTTCGACTAACCTTACCTTCGAGTTCATCCGACGCCCTATCTCCCCGATCCTAAGTCCTTCATCTAGGACATTTGTCGAGTTAACCCTCGTCAATTGGCGCCGACCGTGGGGACCTTGGTCGTTGGAATCATGAATTCGACGGCTTTTCTCGCTTTTAGCCAACAGCAATACAGAAGTCGACAAAAATCAAGAGATGGAGTTGACAATCGGAAGTTTAAGCATCTTCATCGGGCCATCGGGTTCATCTCGCCTTTCAGATCCGATGAAACAAGATCCGTCGGCAAGTGAGCCCGAAACAGTAGCAATGATGGAATATTCGGAAAGCTCTTCCAGCGAGGTAAACTCGCCGGTCAGCTTAGAAGAAGTGCAAAAAGGAAAAATCGCAGAAGACAACGAACTAATGGAAAATTTCAACGCAGGGGTCCAACTCAAAGATCTCATGATCTACCTCGACGATATCTTAGACAAGTCAACAGATACATGGAAGACAGGGTTAGAGCTTTCTGAAGATGGGGACTCGATCTTCTCAAGCTTTAATAGTAACATCGGCAAACAATGCCAGGTGCTTGCCATCGTAGGAGACAATTCAGAAGAATTCGACGAAAACAACAATCCAGTGCTAAACCCAGCAAATATCGACAGAGGAGCAAATCATCTAGCAGAAGGGCAAACAGCAGAATCCCTCACAGCCAGGGAAAAAATTCGACTATCAGTCGACGAATGGAGAATAATAAGAGAAGTCGTAGAACATGGCACGCCAATACCATCAAATTCCAGCAAAGACATGCTTTTGGGGTATCATTATGCCCTAAGGCAGCAGGCAAAGCAACTAGCAAAGGAGAAAATAGAGATACAACAAAGAAAAGAATCAGCCATTGCAGCTAGCAATGCCGCTCGCAGAGCACGAAGCGATGCATCACACACTAACGCAAGGAGAAATCGTCGACATGGTTCAAGGTACGAAAACCTCGAGTACTCAGAAAGGCACAGCATCTCCAAAAACCTCGACTCGTGCTTCCTATCGGTCGACGAGCAGGGGAACATCGTACCAAAAACCCCTGAAGCAGCACTAGTAGCAGCACAAGCATATCTGCTTACAACTCGACCAAGCCTAGGGGATCCTAGGGAGCATATGCATAGAGCAGCATAAAACGGACTCAACATGGTCGGCCACAAGCTATCAGCAAAAGGAGAGGAAGTATATCACCACAAGGAAGCGCACAAGCCAAGGTCACCTCGCCGTCACAACAGTCCTCGGTACAGAAGTAGTAATCAACGATCTCGATCACCGTCACCAAGATAACATGGAGGAACCCGAAGATCTCGATCTCCAAATGGAAAGTGCGACTATGAAGACGACGAAAAGGAGATGGGAGCATCGTGCTTTACCTGCAGAGTTCGCACTGCACCAGTACCCAAGGGGTTCAAATTACCTCATGATCAACAAAAGTACGACAGATCACAGGAACCACAATCATGGCTCTCGGACTATCTGCAAGCAGTACAAATATTTGGAGGAACCAAAGAAACAGCAATGCAAAGTTTGCAACTACACCTCACCGGCGCAGCAAGGTCATGGTTGAGCAAACTAGAGAAAGAAACCATTGGGAGCTGGGAAGACCTCACAAAGCAATTCACAAGCAACTTCAGGTCGACATACAAGTGGCCAGCATCAATAGAAGAAGTCAAAGCATGTGTGCAACAACACGATGAAACATTACGGGCATACATCCAAAGATGGAGTCTTATCAAAAACTCAGCAGTCGAAGTTTCAGACGAAAGAGGAATAGACGTGTTCATCATTGGATTAAGGCGAAGAGACCTAGTCGAAGAGATGGGAAGAATTAAGCCAAAAACAGTATCAGACCTCATGGACGTAGCAAATAGATTCGCAGACGGAGAAGACGCATGCAACAACAAGCTTACGCGATCTCCAGAAGATGATAGGAGAAACAGATACGGAAGTCAAAGGAGACGGTCCCGCAATTACGACAATTACGGCTCCCATAGCCAAGTAGCCGCAGGGTACAAGGACAACAGCTATCAAGGAAGTGATCGCAGAAGCTCGGGATATCGAAGCTATGGAAAAAAGGACTATAAAAAGTTTCCCACAAGAGAATCCAGAGAGTACAACCCGTCGCCAGAAGACATGCTCAACGGACCTTGTCATATACACTCAGTGTTCGTCGATGGAAAGCGAGTATCCAGGCATGCAATGAAAGATTGCACAACATTCTTGAAGCTACAAGAGGCAGCATTAAATAAACAAACCGAAGCAAGGCGACAAGGATACGAAGGAAGCAACAAACCTCCCACAAATCAGCAAGGGAACAGTGGAGCACCTCAAGGACAAGACCAGCCAAACCAGGGACACGATGATGACGAAGGGTACGTTCCATCTATGTGACACATCACAGCAATGATACAACCTGTGCCTAAGTCGAATAAAGAGGAAAAGAGTATTACTCGAGAAGTCAATCTAGCAGTCACTTCACCTCCAGCTACAACAGAATATCTACACTGGTCAGAACAACCCATCGAGTTCAACAAGGAAGATCACCCTATAACAGTACCTCGGCCAGGAAACGCGCCTTTGGTACTCAAAGCTCAAATTGGCACGTACGATGTTGACAGAATATTCATGGATGCAGGAAGTGGAATCAATCTGATATATGCGAAAACACTCAAAGCAATGCATATATCACTAGAGTTCCTGAAGCCAACAGATTGTTCCTTCCATGGGATCGTACCAGGAAGTGCTAATTATCCACTAGGTCGAATAGCACTCAACGTTTGCTTCGGCAACTGGCAAAACTACAGAAGAGAAAAGCTAGACTTTGAAGTCATGGACTGGCCATCTCAGTATCATGCGATCCTCGAACAACCCGCGTTTTCGCGATTCATGGCAGTGCCTCACTATACATATCTGGTACTCAAAATGCTAGGACCAAGAGGAATAATTACAGTAAAAGGAAGTTTTGAAGTCTTAGATCTCTGCGACAGGGAGTTCCACAAGATGGCGCAAAACTTTGGCATGATAGCCAACTATGCAGAGAAGGTAAAAAGCACGACTACAGAAGGCGTCAAGCTACTCGAAGGACGCGTTGTGGAGCCCGAGATGAAGAAACCACGAGTAGGAGCATCAGGAGAAGACAAAGATACAGGAGAAAAAGAGAATGCCATGACGGCATAAACATCAAGAACAACAAAGTAGAGTAGAAGAATAAGGCTGTAAAAGACACGAGTTATACCAGGGGCAATGCCCTCTAGATCTAGAACACAGGTCATAGGCCGGATCTCTTGCGTCACCCCATGTATCTTACATTACAAGTATAATAAAGACAAAACGTTCCTCATATTTGAGTTTACGAGTCTTTCAAAGGGAAAATGCCGCAAACGCACGAATCATACAAAAACGCTCTGAGAATAAATTTCAGACATAAAGTCGGGAAATCATAAACTCTCGCGTTCCATATATACATAAGTATTACAGCAGCGGGTTATCAGAATCATCTACGCCTAAGGGATCTAAATAGTGGTACTCGCAGAAAAACGCAGCATCTGCTTCCAGCAGCCTAGCTACAAGCCTCCGAGCAGGCTGCAAAGTATTCTCCATGTGTACTCACAGACTAGCTCCACCAGGAGCCAAACTCAGGGACATAGTGCTATAATTGAGTCTTGGGTACCACTTGCGTATCCACCCGAGAGCAAAATTGGCACCTGCCACTAAGTTTAGCTCTATCAATCTATGAATACGCTGGCTGGATCTGAAAGTATCAAGAAGAAGTGGGAAAGTTGCAGGCAGAGGATTGCGAGGAAGCATAACAGAGTGCATAGTCACGAGAGCTCTCCTGCAACAATCAACTGACTCGCCAATGTGTTGGGCGCGATCCTGAAGCAGTACAATAGCTTTCCGACGTTGAGGATCGGACCACAAAGTTTCAACACCCACGGACATTTTTTCCAGAGCTGCATTTCGTTCGGTCACCCGACGATCCTCAGCAGCGAAATCCAAGCAAGTGCCTATGACGGGAAGGAATATCATAAAAACAGCAGTGAAGCAAAAGGGAAAAAGATAAGTTGAAAGAAAACTTACATCGCAACATCTCGCAGGCTGACTCGATAATGCCAAGGACAAAGGAATTGCATTCCTCATGATGCAAAATCTTCGCAGTCAAGCTTGACACCTTATCATCAAGAATAGACATCTACTTTGTCAAACCACAAGCTTTGCTAGCTTTACTCACAGCCATCTGTGCTTGATGTTTGGCCAAAGTCAGGCGAGCCTCAAGATCAGAAATCCTTGAAGAATACTCTGCGCATTGACTGCATCGACTAGGAGGCGACGAAATCGTCGGGCCGAATGTGCGGGCAGAGGAAGGAGCAGGCCCGCAAGGCAAAGGATCATTGATGTGCATCGACTAGAAGTCAAAAGAAAAGAAAGGAGAAACATTTCAGAGAGACAGCACGAGACTTCATAAGAAGGAAATATATTTACATAAGTGCAAAACCCTTTGACTAAGGTTCTCGGGTTGCACGCGACTAAAAGTTTTTACATTCACAAGGAGAAATTAAAAGCTACAAAGAAGCCGAGTCTACGCCACCTCAGCATTTTGCTCCGTGGCAGAAGAAGGCATGACAAATTCCTCGCCAACAGTCGACGGAGGCGCAGGATCTTCCGCCGCTGGAGGTGGCGCAGTAGATGCCGCGGAGGCTGCCGAAGGAGAAATAATTGCCGCCAGTGCAGGCGCCAACTTCTTCGCCTTCTCAAAGAAAGCCTTCATCTCATCGCGGTTGCGGCCATGGGGAGAGCTCACCTTCTCCCAGTCGAAGTCCGCACCGTGTGCAAAAGAAAGTGTGATAGCACCCTCAGCACCACGCTTCAGAGAAAGCCCCTTAAGCTGGAGGGTGGGGTCTTCAGTTGTATCGAAGGCCTTGTCAAGCTTCTCTAAGTTGTCCTTCAGAACCTCCACCTTCTTCTTCGGCCACAACCCAACGAAAAGCCGAGACAGAACGCGGCTAACCAACTCAAAAGTCTCCTGGATAGATATCCAGTTTGCCTCGAGTAGGTTAACCGTGGTCAGTAGAGGATCATCGCCCGGTTGCAAAGACGACGAAGATACCCCTGTAAATCCTGCACAACAAAAGAGGACAAAGGAAAAAAGGAAAGAAAAGTATCAGCAAGTATAACAATGCAACAGGAGTCGAAGTAAAAGACAAGGCGAAGTGTTTACCTTCAGCAGTAGCAGACATCGTGCGAAGACGCTCTGTCACAGCTTGCTCTCGCTGAGTACGCTCCTTGTTGGTGTCGGCCAAAGATTTTTCAGCTTTCTTTGCCTTACCAAGCGCTGATTTCTGCGACTTCTCAGCGTTTGCTTTGGCAGCGGCTGCAACATCGTAGGCCTTTTGCGAGGCACTAAGCTCGGCCTCTAGCGACGCAATTCGGGCATTGGCTGTTGCTAGAGCAGCTACAGCAGAAGAAGAAAGGAAGTCAAATAAACAGCAAAAGATAAGCGTGGAGGAAAAGTCATGACTGGATGTAGAACATACCTTCGGAAGCTTTCGCAACCTTTAGGTACTCAGCACATTCAGTGCCTAAGGCGATGAATCTCTTCAACAATGCCTGGGAGAAAGGGCGTGTAAGAGCATAAGTGTATAAAAGAAAAATAAGTGAAAGAGAGTTACTCACATCATCGGGGGAAACCATAGATGCATGAGCTTAAGAGAAACGCCGGTTTCTTTTGCCTTCTTCGAGCGTTTGAGGCTTCGGGCTTGAGGAATCTTCTTGACAGAAGCCCTGGTAACCCTCGGCGCAATGTCTGGCTCAGCAGGCTCATCAGCGGTCGCAGGCGAAATCAAAGGAGCAGATGTACCATCTTTTGGCGGCTCCTCATCATCTCTACGAGAAGAAAACAAGTTATGTATAACACGACAGAAACAAGGCAAGAGCGGTGCAATTGAAGAACTCGCTTGTCCACATCTTATGATGCTAGGAGGTCGAAGTATTCCATATCTCCTGCAAAAACAGAGGCCTTATCAGCCGCTGCAGAACTCGAAGAAGCAAATTCATCGACACGCTTCCTCTTCTTGTCGACACCAGTATCTTCAGCGAGCATAGGAGGAGGCAATGTCGACGAACTAGTGTCTTCTTCTGATTTTTCGGCATCATCTCTGTCCTGATTTTCTTCAGCCTCGGGGGCTTCAGATACAGAAGAGGCCAGATCGGCCGGAAGAGGCCCTTCCTCTGGAAGAGGAGGGCGCGAAACAAGGAATTGGTGCCCCTGCACATAAACAAGTCAGCAGAGTACAAAGGCAAAGAAAAACACAAATCGACGTAAACAAAATTCGACAACAAGTGAACACAAAGATACGTACCTCGGGTAGAGGGTGCATGGAGTCGAAGTAATCAGCGGTCAAATCAGCAACCGCATGATCCTTGGTGAGCTTGGTGAGGTTCCTAACTCGCTTGTCCACATCTTGTTTCTCTATCAGATCTTCAGAGATGCGAGTAGGATCTTCCAAGCCAGAGTAACTCCAAAGCTTGGTAAGGCGGTGCTGCAGGGGTTGAACTCGACGTTGCACAAAGAACGCCATGAGTTGAATACCCGACAAAGCGCCTCCTTTGCCTCCTTTCAAAGCTTGAATACGAGATAGAAGAGGAAGAACTTGTTCTATTTCCGCATCTAAGGGAAGCGCATCCCACGACGCCAATTTCTTCACTTCCTTGGAGGCATTGAAAGGGGCTAGACCATATTGGTCTTCAGGAGAGGCTTTGCGATCTTGGATATAGAACCATTTGGTTCTCCACCCCTGGACAGACGCAGCAAAGGAAAATTCGAGGTACTGCGCTTCAGGGCGCACAGAGACAACGGCTCCGCCCAATTCAGGCTTTCTGGCCAGAGCAACGTTGGGGCGAAGCCGAAAGATTGACCTCCAGAGAAGAAAGTGGGGCTCAATGCCCAAGAATGACTCGCAGAGAGTCACGAAACAAGCAATGTGCAGGATAGAGTTAGGTGTGAGCTGGTGAAGCTGCACACCGTAAACAAAGAGAAGCCCACGAAGAAACTCATGGGCAGGAAGAGAAAGGCCGCGGAGGAGGAAGGCAAGAAACATTACTCGATAGCCGCTTGGGGGCTGCGGGATCCGCTCAGTACTGGGGAACTTGATTGAATCGGAGCTGGAGATGAGGCCATCCGTCCTGGCCTTCTCAAACTCCCTCTGCGTGATGGCAGAGCGTACCCAGCTGGTCGCAGAAGATGTCTTGCCCATGGTGTTCTTGGTGGCTAGGTGCTTCACGCGCATCTATAACGCCGCGCTTGGGGGCTATGCACGAACGGAGAGAGGAGAAGAGATCGGCAATGGAGGCGGTGGAGAGAAAGAGCTGGTAAATAGTAAAATCCCCCACTACTCCCCTTATATACCTTCTAAGAGAAGGATCGTGGGCTGAGACGTGGCGCAAAGAGCGGAAACGACAGCCCACTAACGGTCAAAAATTGCAAAAATTACAGTGCTGCCCATAAAACGGTTCGCACTCATACAGAGTGCCGTACTCATTGACGTCATAAAGAAGATGATATAAGAAAGGTCAAAAACAAGAAGGATGGTGCCGACAAGTGCAAAATCTATAGACAAGACTATACACAAAGGACTTTCGATTATAGCCTTGGTGGCTACTACTTTCAAGAATGTTGAATGCAACTTCTAACTAGAGTGGTGGACGCGCATTTGACGACAGGTTATCATTAAAATATTTCGAGTTGAAGTATGATGGACTACATTATATTTGAGCCTATACTCAAAAAAGTATTTTTCGACTATAGCCTCGGGGGCTACTCCCATCGGGAGCGCTGAGCGCGCACCCGACGATATTTCTTGGCAAGCATTGGAACATGTGAAGTGGAGGAGTGTTACTCCCATCGGGAGCGAGTTTTATGGTTGTTTAAACCCAAATATTTTCAGTCAAAATTTGACTGCGACATGAGATTCTCGAGTTGCGTTATCGCAATGAAACTCGAATGCCGTGACTTGTCACAAAGGTAAGACCCCGGGATCCGTCCTATGTGGCCTAGTATACGCACATGGATGCGCTCTGCTGGTATATATCCGTGTCTATGATGCGAAGAAAATCCTGGTGGACGCACTGGGTACCCTGAGAATCACTAGGATTCATTCTTTGTAAGTCCTAAATGTGGCAAAAGAGTGGGTTTGACCGGTATCCTGAATTCAAGTCCAAGGGGATTGAATTTGAAGTAGGTGACAAGTATTTGTTCCGGCAGTTAACTGACCTCTTGATTCATCGGAGTTGTCAGGCTTGTTCATCAAAACCCCTTGCGAAAAATTATCATGAAAATAAGTCGAAAGACCAAGTCAAAGATTTGAAGATATGAAGAAGTCGAAGAATGGATCAAGTCAAAGATTTAAAGATTAGAGATTCAACCTGAATCTGCAATTCTAGTAGAATCTCAGGGGCTACTGACAAGGGTATAGCTAATAGAGCCCGTTAGTTGAGTACCCCTGAGGCCCGTTAAGCTAGGCCCAATTATAATGATAGTCGAGATACGAGTCCTTACTGTATGTCGATATTGTAATTTGTATCGGACCCTACCCAATCCTCGAGACCTGGCCACCTATATATAGGGGCCAGGAGGGGACGGTGTAGGCCAGATTGAAAGAAAGCCAGGTTCAACACCCAAGTTTACTTTCGATATACACGTATTTCGACTAACCTTACCTTCGAGTTCATCCGACGCCCTATCTCCCCGATCCTAAGTCCTTCATCTAGGACATTTGTCGAGTTAACCCTCGTCACTTAGTGCTTTAGACCAGCCGGAGTACGAGATCTCCTTCGCGAAACGCGAGCGGACGGATTTTCTGGCTGTGGTATCATCGCAGCTGCTGCTGATAGAGCGCTGATATGGCTAGAGCATGTTCTCGTGCCTCCTCGAGGAGGTCGACTCCATCTTCGTGAGCTTCTTTCGCTTGCTTCTCCATGTACTGGACAACTCTAGGCGCATCGAATTTGATATCAGTGGGCAACACTTCTTCGGCTCCATAGACCAGGAAGAAAGGCGTGAAGCCAACAGAACGATTTGGAGTGGTGCGCAGGCTCCAGAGCACTGAAGGTAGCTCTTCGACCCAACAGCCGGCTGAGCACTCGAGGGGCTCGACCAGCCTTGGTTTGATGCCAGCGAGGATCAGCCCATTTGCCTTCTCCACTTGCCCATTCGTCTGAGGGTGCGCCACTGATGCTAAGTCTAGCCGGATGCCCTTCTTGCTGCAGTACTCAGCGAAGACTCCCTTTGCAAAGTTGATCCCGTTATCAGTGATGATGCTGTGGGGAACACCATATCTTGTGATGATCTCGTTGAAGAACTTGATGGTGGATGAGCCGTCGAGTTTTTTGATTGGCTTGGCCTCGATCCACTTGGTGAACTTGTCCACAGCGACCAGCAGATGCGTCAAGCCCCCGGGTGCGGTCTTGAATGGCCCTACCATGTCCAGGCCCCAGACAGCGAACGGCCAGGTGAGCGGGATGGTCTTGTGGGCGGCTGCCGGAGTGTTTCTGTGCTTGGAGAAGCGCTGGCAGCCGTTGCACTGTTTCACCAGTTGCTTTGCATTCGGCTTGGCCGTTGGCCAGTAGAAACCACGGCGGAAAGCTTTGACCACCAAAGCTCTGGAAGATGCGTGATGTCCACATTCCCCTTGGTGTACTTCTCTTAGCAGCTCTATCCCTTCTTCCGGCTCGATGCACTTCTAGAAGATGCCTGACACGCTGCGCTTGTACAGCTCGCTGTTGATGATGGTGTACGCCCCTGCGCGGCGTTGAATTCGCCTAGCTTCCACTTCGTCTTGCAGCAAGTCCCCAGTGATGAGGTAGTTGGAGAATGGCTCCGCCCATGATGGTATCTCCTGTATGTGGAAGACACTGGCGACCAAGGGATCAGCAGCCCCCGGGTCCGTCGTCGTGCCGGCTTCATCCGATTGGCCGGCTGGGAGAGCCGGCATGGAGCCGGCAGCCCTCGAGTCTTTCGTCGAGCCGGTCGTGCTGGGCTGGCCGGCTGCCTCCTTCAGCCCCGAAGCGGCAGCCCCCGGGTCTAGTGGTGGGACCTGAGCTGGGGCGGGGTCTCCAGGCATTTAGATGGACGTAGATTCCGGCGAAGGTTTGATGGACGGCTTACGGATGATCTCCAGTGACACCCTAGCTGGGATATCCTGCCTGGTAGAGCCGATCTTGGACAGCCGGTCCACCTCGTCGTTGTTTGCTCTGGGGACGTGGTGGAACTCACAGCCCTCGAAGAATCCGCTGAGCTGCTGCACATAGAAGCGATAGGAGGCCATGTTGGCGTCCTTGGCGTCCCAATCTCCCGAGACCTGGTGCGTTACCAGGTCGGAGTCTCCGAAGTAGAGGATCCTCCGGATGCCAATCTCCTTGGCCATCTTGAGCCCATGTAACAGGGCCTCGTATTCGGCGATGTTGTTTGATGCATGGAAGTGCATCTGCAGCACATACTGCAACTTGTCTCCCTTAGGAGAGGTGAGGACGACGCCGGCTCCCAAGCCCCCGAGCATCTTGGAGCCATCGAAGTGCATGCGCCAGTGGGTGGAGTCCGGAGCCGGCGTGTAAAGTCCTACCTTTTACCAAGGTAGAACTCCTGTGTTAGTGTGCTACTCCCTGGATCATTAGATAGCACCACAGTACAAAATATAGTAATCATTGCAGATAGTGTCATTTATTACATCGCAAATCCAGATACAATAGTCTTTAAACCTTACAGAAATAGCTTAGCCACTTGGACTTGCTTGAATACCAGAGTTTAACACAAACTAACACAACGGAAAGTAAATTGCAATGAGCCTCCATCTTCAGCAATGTGCCACAGGCAGTCATGTTGGTATGCAGGCTCGAGACCCCTCCATCTACTCCTCATCAGAACAACCTACACGTTTGAATATGTAGCCCCAAAGGGGGTCAGTACAATGATGTACTGGCAAGTGACACATATTTGGTGGCATTTTGTGGAAAGACTATACTACATGATATTTGGCTAGTGGATCTCAAAGGCTAATTTGCATAAAGCAGTTTTATCCTATATTTTCCAAATCAAAACATTTTGAAGCATTCAGATTTTTCTTTAATATCAAGATAACTCCTAGGTCACCACCACATACATGGTTTTCACTGCCAGTATGTAGCCCCGGGTAGTTACTCTACAAAACTTGGTTAATCTCTCAATATCAAGATAACTCCTAGGTCACCACCACATACATGGTTTTCACTGCCAGTATGTAGCCCCAGGTAGTCACTCTACAAAACCAGGTTAATCCCTCAGGTCACCACCACATACATGGTTTTCACTTCCAGGCATGTAGCCCTGAGGCTTCTCCACTTTCTACACAAATTTTAATTATTTCAAAAAGGTGATGAGATTCTTCCGTACATTCCATGTCTAGAGACTCAAGTTGTCCATAACCGGGGACACGGCTAATCGATTAGTTTTGACACCCTGCAGGGGTTGTGCACTTTCACCTTAAGACTCATTTTACGCCCATACATAAAATGAGACGAGACCTTTTAGAAGGAGAGGGCAACTAACTGGCAAGCTCCGTTCCCAACCTACAATTCAACTACCTCCACTTCTTGCACACAAGTTGCACCCTCACATCTAATCAGTCAAGACAGAGCCCATAATGTCATAAGGTTGCACTGGAAGCACATCTAAGCATGGAAGACATAGTAACCTCTTTGTTCCTGGGTGGCAAACCACAAGTGTACTACTTAGGCCACTAACACATACCATGGTTTTCACTTCCAAGATATGTGACTCCTAAGTAGACTCTCAACACACCCAAAGCCACTCCAATCCACCCAGGTAGTTCCTTGAAGTTGTAGTTTAATTTCCAGAGTAAAACACCAATAAAGCATGGTATCACTTTCCCAAGTAAATTTGCAATCCTATCAAGTGGGGTTTAAAGGATGGCTACACACTACTAGGTTCTAAGCATTTCATAAACTTCTTTGAAAACAACCTATCATGCATTCTACTGAAAAACACTAATACAGTAGTAAAAATAGGTAGAAGAATGTGTGTCACTTGCCTTGGAAACAACCAGCACACTCACAGCAATCACACTTGGAGTTCAGCTCCCCTTCACAATCTAACAGGAAATATTGCACACAAATAAACACACTATACAATCCAAACATAAACAACAAGACAAACAAATGAAAAGGGTTTTTTTTACATTTTAGATTTATTAAGATACTGTGATAAGAGAGATATGGCAAAAGAATTGTGGATTGTGAGATATGGATTTTGAGAACTCGAGTGGCAATATCAAATGATTGGAAAGGATTGGTCCTCCAAGGTACAATGTAGTGATATAAATCTTGTGCTTGGCATAAACAAAGGTAGAGTTTAGAGATGACTCATGTGGATGGATTCACATGAGTATACAATAGTGCAACAAAACATTACTGAATAAAGTGTGACAACACTTATTCATAATAGTATAAGTTACACATAGGCTTGGGTAGGGGTTTGTGATATATTGATTTACTCAATTAACTCATTTGTTAATTGAATAGTTCTATACATGAGATCAGGATCAAGTGGACAGAGGATAGAGTAGGGGTAGATAACATTTGAGATTATGGTTTAAGGTTCCGATTGGGTACATGGAGTATTGGATAGGTGCTATAATGTTGATTAGATCAACATAGCAAGAATAGAATCTATGATTGAGATGTGTCACTCTTTACTCAAACAACACAATTGTAATTTGAATATGTGTGAACTAGACAAGATAGGTCTAAGTAGATATGATCTTGACCGAGATGTTGTTTAGACAATATTGATGACTAGGTATGAATATAGGATTCACTAAAGTTGAAAGGAACATTGCTAAAAGAAATAGTTTTATCCTTATAGTAGAAATTACTCAAATCCTCATATTAGAATTTGAATAATAGTGAAGTGTTTCAATAAATTATGGGAGTGATGCTACTGGATGTCTTGCAGTAAAACAAAGCTACAGCAATTGGATTCATTCTAAAATAAATTTTAGAACTCAAGATATGGTCAAATTAGTGATTTGGATAGATTTGAATGCACAAAGTGTGTGCACGTATCAAATTTGGATTTTATTAATCCTATGATGTTCTACATGATCAGAGGATTCCAAAGACTACAAATTTGTAATTTTTGGATGGACAGAACTAAGGATATGAATTTAACAGGCTAACAGATGGTTTGATTCTAATTTGAAAATAGTTTCAAATTGAACCCATAAAATATAAGATTTTATTGTACTACTGGATTCTATAAGTCTCAAGGATTCCAACGAGATATTATTTGCAATTTTTGGACTTACAGAAGATTTTATAATGATTTTACAAGATCTGGACAAATTCTGTGATTTGAATTTCAAATTTGAAATCAAACTTGACCGGGTTTGACCGAGGGGGCTGACGAGGACTGCGACGTGGCAGCTCGGTATTGGTCGATACCGATTCAGGTTTGATGCTTCTAATCTGAGCCGTTGGATTCAGATCGGAGGGGCAGAAATGAAAGGGAGGGGGTGGACTCACCGGCAGTTGACTGGAACTGTCAACTGGGAAGAGAACTGCGGCGGCGGCGGTCCGGTTGTCGACGGCGTGCTTGCTCCTGAGGTCCTGGGCGACGAGGAAGTGGTGTACGGTGCGCCGCGGTTCTCGGTGAGCACGCGCGCGTGATCAGGTGGTCCAGTCGTGGTCTCAAACGATTGCTACGGCCGGACGGAGGGCGGCAGACGTTGATGTGCTCCGGTCGATGCGGTCCGGGTGCTGCAGTGAAGGAGGGAGGGAGATAGGTGGGTCAGAGGATGCGCAAGAGGCAGGGGAAGAGGGGGGGGGAGAGAAAACGGAGGCGGGTATCACCTATCTCGGTGGTAGTGCCGACGAACAGCAGTCGGAGACAAGGATTCCGGCGAGGAATTCCTTTGGCCTGGGGCGATTTGAGTGAGGGAAATAGAGGGGGAGTGAGGAGGGAACCAGGGGAGAGAGGGGGGGGGGCGTCGACTCGGTGCCTTTTGGCTTTGGATTAGCGAGAGGACTGGGGCATGATCGACGGGTTCGGTTACCAGAGGAGAAAAGGGGAAACTGTCGGGGTTAGGGGTGACTCCGACAGGAGGGTCCCACCTGTCAGGGAAAGAGATGAAAAAGGAAAATGGAAAGGAAGGGGTACGCGGGTGAGGCCGGTTGCAGCTGGGCTGATGGCCATGTTGGACCCCGGGCGTGGCCCAATTCCTGCTGGCTTCCTCTTCTTCTTTTTTATCCTGTTTCTTTTTCTCTTTTCTGATTTTTGATTTGTTTCATAACTCTAACATTTGGATACCAAATGCATTCAAACAAGTTTCTAAATTTTTGTAAAATTCAACACTACATTTTAAAACAGTAATGGGACATTTTTCATGAACAAAAATCATCTTCAAGAAGATCTTTTTAAATTGGCCAACATGCTTTATTTTGCATAAAGCAATATGTTGGATTAGGGTTTGAAAAATAATCCTTTTAAAATAAGAGGATAACACTTTATAAAATATTACTTACAAATTGTTTTTAAATCACCTTTTTTCAAAACAAACCCTTTAGACAAAAAAAATCATTTTAGAAGGCGTCCTTTGCAAGTAGCTTGCATAGGTTTGAATAAAAGATGGAAAATAGTATTTTGATACTATATCTTTCTCGAAGAAGTTCTTCAAGAAAATAATAGAAAATTTAAAATAGTTTTCTAATAAAGTTTTTCAAATAGACTCAAAAAGTTTTAAATTCCTGTGAAATTTCAAACATCTCAAGCAAAACAAAAGCAAAAATTTCCCCCAAAATTTGATAAAATCTTGGGATGTTACAGACTACCACCCTTAAAAGAAATCTCGTCCTCGAGATTTGAGAGGCTAGAAAGAAAGTAGGTATTAGGTTATCTGGGTTTAGGCATCTGGGTGGCTACCACCCTTAAAAGAAAAAAAATCCTCTTGGTGGCATCTTGATGCTTCCTTAGGCACTTGCATTTTGTTCCCAGCTTGCATTCACTGTTGTGCCATTTTCTCTGAGCCGTCCTTCTCAGAAATTTTGATGATCACTACTATGTTCAAAAGTGGGCACACCAAGGGTTCCATCCAATTCTGGTGATAAGCAGATATCATCCATCGCGTTGTCATCAACAAGGTAGTCCACATCTTCAAAGAATGTGTATCTAGCCTTTTCTTGGTCGGTCCTCACCAAGGCCAAGAAATCATATAGGTCATCGCCATACTCCTTGTTGCTTTTTAGCTGATTTTCGTTCCAAGAATCTCAAAAGATGACTCAGTGCCAAGTGCTGCATGCTTGCTCCACAAACATGATGAGACCACACATCCCAATGAATTAGGATGGCATCTCTCTACAGTCTTCTCAAGCATTTCATAGGGGTAAACAAGGTGGACTCTGTAAGAGGTACTTGCACCTTCAAGGGTCGGAAGGTCGCCTTATAACCAGCATTGTTGAACCCATTCAAGTTACCGGAGCAAGTCGTGCTACTTGCCATAGGTACCAGATGGTCCTTAAGAATTCCTTTAGCAACCGTCTTCATAGTTGTTGAAAGGCACTGAACAACTTGATCATATCTCGAAGATGAACTCCTTTGCAAGAAAAAGGGATCTAACGAAGCTCTCATGGACAGGAAAGTAGTTTTAGGGATTTGGAGAGTTGTCTCATAACATCGTAGGTAGGGATGGGGTAGACTTCGGTGGCGTGAAGCTCTGGAATCAGGAGGAAATCTCATAGGTAGTGGTGGCTGTCTTTGTTGTGTCTTTCTAGAGAGGAGTGACCTCTCTTTTATAGGCTCAGGGAGGTAGCTGAACATGCCACGTAGGGAGTTGAAATGAAGAGTCGGAAAGGTGAACCGAACAGGCAGCAGCCGAAATTGAACAACCTTCGCATTCAAAGCCCACTGAGCAAAACGTTTCTGATTTGTGTAGTCGTTTAAAAGTCCAAGTTCTCACCGTATTCCTACGTTTTGGCCACACTGGCTCACTATAAGGGATGTAACATATTATCCTCCTAAGGTTATGGTTTAACGACGTCGTCTCTCATGTAGGTATGTCTCTCTAGATTCACCATTCCTCATAACAAGGGTGAACAATATGAGTAGTCATCATGGGGGCCAATCCATGTCGCACCCAATCATTACCTTGTATTTGGTTTGGTGCATCTCGCATTCTAACTCTTGGTCAACCTCACTAGCTTTTAAACAAAAGTTTTGTTGAAGTTGGGATCAAATTCTCAAATCCTATTTTGAATTTTGAAAACAAAATCTATCGTTCCTAGCTAGAGGTTTTCAACAAAGCTCATGGCAATAATCCTTAAGTTGTAGATCCTTTGGTTTGCCATTTAAGAGGAATTAAAATCCTTTCCATTGCTCTGTTTGCTCACAAATGCTCTTGATATAAATAAATGTGATGCTCCATTATCAAATAGAATCCAATGTTGTGAAGGAGTTAAGTGGAAATGTACCCGTCACTTCTTCCACATTGACGTGGTTCACATGACCCCTCTTGAATGGATTGGGCTTGGCTGCATCATCTTGTTTCTTCTCTGAGCACATATCCACAAAATGTCCTGGCTTCTTGCAATTATAGCAGATGATATGCGACAGATCCTTCTTAATACGGTGTTGTCCATTGCCTCCATTTTGGTGCCCATTGCCTCTAGTGTGATTTCCATTGCTTCCATTGTGGTTACCATTGTCTCTATTCTGGTGGCCATTGGAGTGGTTTCCCTGGTTTCCACCATTGTGCCCATGGCCATTTGAGTTGCTACCATTTCCATTTCCTCCAGAGGAGTGGGGCCTCTTGTGGGAATGTCCAGTGTGGGTCTTGCCATTGTTGAGCTTCCTCTTACGGTTTTCCTCCTTCCTTATGTTGTTGTCCAGAGTAACAGCTTGGTCTAGCAGAGCCTGGTAGCTTGGAGCATAAGCTACTGACAAAGGTATCTTCAGTTCCCCTTTGAGTCCATGGAGAAACTTATCTTTCCTCTTGGCATCAGTGTCGATGTCTTCTGGTGCGTACCTTGACAGAGAGCAGAAGTCATCCATGTACTCCTTTAGTGTCCTGTCACCCTGCTTTAGAGTGCGGAACTCATCTTTCTTTAGATTCATAATGCCCGTGGAGATATGAGCATTACGAAAGCCTTCCCTGAAGGAATCCCAGTCCAGACCTTCAATTGGATTGGTGACTTGGTAAGTATCCCACCACATTGCTGCTGGTCCCTCTAGCAGGTGGGCAGTGAATCTAATCTTTTCAGCATCTGTGCACTCACAGGTAACCAAGTCCTTATTGACTGAACGCAGACAGTCGTCGACCACTATTGGGTCTGTGGCAGATGAAAACTTATTGGGTCTGAGCTTCAGGAAACGAGCTAGTCGGTCTACTTGAGGTGGGGGTGGTGGCGGCGGTGGGTTGTTGTTGTTGTTCATGAGGTTGGTGCTTGCTTGGATGAATTGGGTCATCATCTGCATGAGCTGAGCTTGACCTGTGGCTAACTGTTGGATCACATCATAGAGGTTGTTGATGTTGTTGTCACTGTTGTTGTTGTTGTTTTCACGGCGAGGCGGCATCTGAGGTGGTTTTAGCATAGGTGAGTATTAGATAGATAGAACTAAAGAAGAAAATTGTCCTACCCAAGCACAAAAGAACATTCCAAGCAGCAAACAAGCATAAATCAAACAGTCATTGAAAATCCTTTTGATAAGTTTTGGAAAAACATGTCAACAATAATATATGGTCATACGCCAATTTGGTATAATCATAGAAGTATTCTATAAATCGCTGGTTCTATAAACTAGAATCTTGGTGGTCTATTCTATTATAGTTTCATTGTTCCATTTCTTATTTCCACTTCCCCAATGCATCGTTGGTGTTGGGCAACCTTCATTTCAACATTTCTTCAAGTTCTTTGTTGGTCTTCAATGTAGTTCTTCATGTTGGACCAAGGTCAACCTATGAAGTAGAAGTCTCATTCTTCGGGCACATTGTGTCCTTCTGTCCTTTCTTGATGGTTTCGAGAGTTGGGTCATCTAAGGGAATCATTTGAAATGAAGTAGGGGAGAAAAACAAGGAGTTTCAAGATGCAAAAATTCTTTTTATAATTTAAATAGAAGTAAGATGAGATAGAGAATTTTATCCTAGGGCCTTCCTATTTCTAATCCAAACCTAGGGTCTCGATCCTACAGGCAACACTATGCTCTGATACCATTTTGTAAAGTCCTACCTTTTACCAAGGTAGAACTCCTGTGTTAGTGTGCTACTCCCTGGATCATTAGATAGCACCACCGTACAAAATATAGTAATCATTGCAGATAGTGTCATTTATTACATCGCAAATCCAGATACAATAGTCTTTAAACCTTACAGAAATAGCTTAGCCACTTGGACTTGCTTGAATACCAGAGTTTAACACAAACTAACACAACGGAAAGTAAATTGCAATGAGCCTCCATCTTCAGCAATGTGCCACAGGCAGTCATGTTGGTATGCAGGCTCGAGACCCCTCCATCTACTCCTCATCAGAACAACCTACACGTTTGAATATGTAGCCCCAAAGGGGGTCAGTACAATGATGTACTGGCAAATGACACATATTTGGTGGCATTTTGTGGAAAGACTATACTACATGATATTTGGCTAGTGGATCTCAAAGGCTAATTTGCATAAAGCAGTTTTATCCTATATTTTCCAAATCAAAACATTTTGAAGCATTCAGATTTTTCTTTAATATCAAGATAACTCCTAGGTCACCACCACATACATGGTTTTCACTGCCAGTATGTAGCCCCGGGTAGTTACTCTACAAAACTTGGTTAATCTCTCAATATCAAGATAACTCCTAGGTCACCACCACATACATGGTTTTCACTGCCAGTATGTAGCCCCAGGTAGTCACTCTACAAAACCAGGTTAATCCCTCAGGTCACCACCACATACATGGTTTTCACTTCCAGGCATGTAGCCCTGAGGCTTCTCCACTTTCTACACAAATTTTAATTATTTCAAAAAGGTGATGAGATTCTTCCGTACATTCCATGTCTAGAGACTCAAGTTGTCCATAACCGGGGACACGGCTAATCGATTAGTTTTGACACCCTGCAGGGGTTGTGCACTTTCACCTTAAGACTCATTTTACGCCCATACATAAAATGAGACGAGACCTTTTAGAAGGAGAGGGCAACTAACTGGCAAGCTCTGTTCCCAACCTACAATTCAACTACCTCCACTTCTTGCACACAAGTTGCACCCTCACATCTAATCAGTCAAGACAGAGCCCATAATGTCATAAGGTTGCACTAGAAGCACATCTAAGCATGGAAGACATAGTAACCTCTTTGTTCCTGGGTGGCAAACCACAAGTGTACTACTTAGGCCACTAACACATACCATGGTTTTCACTTCCAAGATATGTGACTCCTAAGTAGACTCTCAACACACCCAAAGCCACTCCAATCCACCCAGGTAGTTCCTTGAAGTTGTAGTTTAATTTCCAGAGTAAAACACCAATAAAGCATGGTATCACTTTCCCAAGTAAATTTGCAATCCTATCAAGTGGGGTTTAAAGGATGGCTACACACTACTAGGTTCTAAGCATTTCATAAACTTCTTTGAAAACAACCTATCATGCATACTACTGAAAAACACTAATACAGTAGTAAAAATAGGTAGAAGAATGTGTGTCACTTGCCTTGGAAACAACCAGCACACTCACAGCAATCACACTTGGAGTTCAGCTCCCCTTCACAATCTAACAGGAAATATTGCACACAAATAAACACACTATACAATCCAAACATAAACAACAAGACAAACAAATGAAAAGGGTTTGTTTTACATTTTAGATTTATTAAGATACTGTGATAAGAGAGATATGGCAAAAGAATTGTGGATTGTGAGATATGGATTTTGAGAACTCGAGTGGCAATATCAAATGATTGGAAAGGATTGGTCCTCCAAGGTACAATGTAGTGATATAAATCTTGTGCTTGGCATAAGCAAAGGTAGAGTTTAGAGATGACTCATGTGGATGGATTCACATGAGTATACAATAGTGCAACAAAACATTACTGAATAAAGTGTGACAACACTTATTCATAATAGTATAAGTTACACATAGGCTTGGGTAGGGGTTTGTGATATATTGATTTACTCAATTAACTCATTTGTTAATTGAATAGTTCTATACATGAGATCAGGATCAAGTGGACAGAGGATAGAGTAGGGGTAGATAACATTTGAGATTATGGTTTAAGGTTCCGATTGGGTACATGGAGTATTGGATAGGTGCTATAATGTTGATTAGATCAACATAGCAAGAATAGAATCTATGATTGAGATGTATCACTCTTTACTCAAACAACACAATTGTAATTTGAATATGTGTGAACTAGACAAGATAGGTCTAAGTAGATATGATCTTGACCGAGATGTTGTTTAGACAATATTGATGACTAGGTATGAATATAGGATTCACTAAAGTTGAAAGGAACATTGCTAAAAGAAATAGTTTTATCCTTATAGTAGAAATTACTCAAATCCTCATATTAGAATTTGAATAATAGTGAAGTGTTTCAATAAATTATGGGAGTGATGCTACTGGATGTCTTGCAGTAAAACAAAGCTACAGCAATTGGATTCATTCTAAAATAAATTTTAGAACTCAAGATATGGTCAAATTAGTGATTTGGATAGATTTGAATGCACAAAGTGTGTGCACGTATCAAATTTGGATTTTATTAATCCTATGATGTTCTACATGATCAGAGGATTCCAAAGACTACAAATTTGTAATTTTTGGATGGACAGAACTAAGGATATGAATTTAACAGGCTAACAGAAGGTTTGATTCTAATTTGAAAATAGTTTCAAATTGAACCCATAAAATATAAGATTTTATTGTACTACTGGATTCTATAAGTCTCAAGGATTCCAACGAGATATTATTTGCAATTTTTGGACTTACAGAAGATTTTATATTGATTTTACAAGATCTGGACAAATTCTGTGATTTGAATTTCAAATTTGAAATCAAACTTGACCGGGTTTGACCGAGGGGGCTGACGAGGACTGCGACGTGGCAGCTCGGTATTGGTCGATACCGATTCGGGTTTGATGCTTCTAATCTGAGCCGTTGGATTCAGATCGGAGGGGCAGAAATGAAAGGGAGGGGGTGGACTCACCGGCAGTTGACTGGAACTGTCAACTGGGAAGAGAACTGCGGCGGCGGCGGTCCGGTTGTCGACGGCGTGCTTGCTCCCGAGGTCCTGGGCGACGAGGAAGTTGTGTACGGTGCGCCGCGGTTCTCGGTGAGCACGCGCGCGTGATCAGGTGGTCCAGTCGTGGTCTCGAACGATTGCTACGGCCGGACGGAGGGCGGCGGACGTTGATGTGCTCCGGTCGATGCGGTCCGGGTGCTGCAGTGAAGGAGGGAGGGAGATAGGTGGGTCAGAGGATGCGCAAGAGGCAGGGGAAGAGGGGGGGAGAGAAAACGGAGGCGGGTATCACCTATCTCGGTGGTAGTGCCGACGAACAGCAGTCGGAGACAAGGATTCCGGCGAGGAATTCCTTCGGCCTGGGGTGATTTGAGTGAGGGAAATAGAGGGGGAGTGAGGAGGGAACCAGGGGAGAGAGGGGGGGGGGCATCGACTCGGTGCCTTTTGGCTCTGGATTAGCGAGAGGAGTGGGGCGTGATCGACGGGTTCGGTTACCAGAGGAGAAAAGGGGAAACTGCCGGGGTTAGGGGTGACTCCGACAGGAGGGTCCCACCTGTCAGGGAAAGAGATGAAAAAGGAAAATGGAAAGGAAGGGGTACGCGGGTGAGGCCGGTTGCAGCTGGGCTGACGGCCATGTTGGGCCCTGGGCGTGGCCCAATTCCTGCTGGCTTCCTCTTCTTCTTCTTTTTTATCCTGTTTCTTTTTCTCTTTTCTGATTTTTGATTTGTTTCATAACTCTAACATTTGGATACCAAATGCATTCAAACAAGTTTCTAAATTTTTGTAAAATTCAACACTACATTTTAAAACAGTAATGTGACATTTTTCATGAACAAAAATCATCTTCAAGAAGATCTTTTTAAATTGGCCAACATGCTTTATTTTGCATAAAGCAATATGTTGGATTAGGGTTTGAAAAATAATCCTTTTAAAATAAGAGGATAACACTTTATAAAATATTACTTACAAATTGTTTTTAAATCACCTTTTTGCAAAACAAACCCTTTAGACAAAAAAAATCATTTTAGAAGGCATCCTTTGCAAGTAGCTTGCATAGGTTTGAATAAAAGATGGAAAATAGTATTTTGATACTATATCTTTCTCAAAGAAGTTCTTCAAGAAAATAATAGAAAATTTAAAATAGTTTTCTAATAAAGTTTTTCAAATAGACTCAAAAAGTTTTAAATTCCTGTGAAATTTCAAACATCTCAAGCAAAACAAAAGCAAAAATTTCCCCCAAAATTTGATAAAATCTTGGGATGTTACACGGCGGCAGGTACTGGTGCTCTCCCCAGTCAGCGAAGAAATCCGCTATGATCTGCGACTTGATAGTCGTCCTGGGCTTGTACTGAATGGTATGAGCAACAAGCTCAATCGCCCATTTGGCCACTCTTCCTGACATGTCCTTGCACCCGATGATCTCTGAGAGCGGAGTGGTGCTCACCACCGTGATAGGGTGCTCCTCAAAGTAGTGCTTTAGCTTCTTGGCCACCATGTACACGCCGTACGTGACCTTCTGGTAGTGCGGGTAGTTCTGCTTGGAGAGGGTGAGCACCTCACTCAGGTAGTACACCGGGCGCTGAACCAGCAGCTCCTTGCCTTCTTCGGTGTGCTCCACCATGATCACGATGCCGATGACTCGCGGAGTAGCCGCAATGTAGAGCAGCATTGGCTCTCGCGGAGCCGGCGCAGCCAAGATTGGCGCGGTGGACAAGGCCCGCTTGAGATTGTTGAAGGCGTCATCAGCGCACTGGGACGAAACGAAATGGTCCATCTTCTTCATCAGCTGGTACAGCGGCATGGCCTTCTTCCCGAGCCGGCTGACGAACCGGCTAAGCGAGGCCAAGCAACCAGCAAACTTCTGCACGTCTCTGAGCTGGGTGGGTGGCTTTTATCTTCGAGGGGTTAGCCTCGATCCCTCGCTGGGAAACGATATAACCTAGGAGCTGTCCAGCCGGCACACCAAAGGTGCACTTCTCTGGGTTGAGCTTCATGCGATAGCGCCACAGGTTGGCGAAGGTCTCCTTGAGATCGTCCAGGAGCATGCCGCTCTGCTTGGTCTTCACCACCACGTCGTCCACATAAGCGTGCACGTTTCTCCCAATCTGCCCTTGCAGACATCGCTGCATGGTTCACTGGTAAGTGGCTGCAGTGTTCTTCAGGCCAAACGGCATGGTAACATAGCAGTAGGGCCCATATGGGGTGATGAAGGAGGTCTTGATCTGATCTGGCTGGAAGAGTGGGATCTGGTGATAGCCTGAATAGGCATCCAGGAAGGACAGCAGGTCACAGTCGGCTGTGGAATCGATTACCTGGTCGATGCGTGGTAGCGCAAAAGGATCCTTGGGGCAAGCCTTATTGAGGCTGGTGTAGTCGATACACATTCGCCAAGTGTTGTTCTTCTTCAAAACCAAGACTGGGTTTGCGAGCCAGTCAGGGTAAAATACCTCCATGATAAAGCCGGCTACAAGGAGTCAAGAAATCTCCTCGCCAATAGCTTTCCTTTTCTCTTCTGCAAAGTGCCGCAACGGTTGCTTGACTGGCTTGGCATCCGGCTGGATGTTGAGTGAGTGCTCAGCCAGCTCCCTCGGCACACCTGGCATGTCCTTTGGAGACCATGCGAAGATGTCCCGATTCTCACGGAGGAAGCTAGTGAGCTCGCTTTCCTATTTAGTAGAAAGGCTGGTGCCGATGATGACATACTTGGTGGGATCACTCTCGTCCAGCAGGATCTTCTTGGTGTCATTGGCCGGCTTGAACTGCTCCACCGGCGATTGGCGAACCGGCACATCTTGCTGGGCGAGCTCCACGCGGTGTAGAAGCTACCGCTTCTCCTCGGCGATGACCAGCGCCTCTGCCAGCTGCGAGCTCTCCTTTGCGCAGGCCAGGGACTTCTTGAAGCTTCCTGAGACTGTGATCACACCTCTGGGCCCTGGGAGCTTCATCTTCAGGTAGGCGTAATGCGGCACCGCCATGAACTTGGCCAAGGCTGGACGGCCAAGCAGCGCATGGTAGGGACTGCTGATGTCCACCACCTCGAACCAGTTGGGCTCGCGGCGGCTGTTTCCTTTCTTTCCGAAGAGAACCTCCAGCTGCACCTTGCCCAAAGGGGTGCGATAATGCCTAGGCACAATGCCATGGAAGGTGAGTCGGCTCGGTTTCAGCTGAGCAAAGCGGGATGCCCAACTTCTCCAGAGAGCTTCGGTAAAGCAGGTTGATACTGTTGCTGCCGTCGATGAGCACACAGGAGAACCGGCACATGTGCGTATCGGAGCACACAACAGGGTCCAGAACCAGAGCGCATTCTCCAGGGCTGGGCATAAGCCACGGATGGTCCTCGCACCCCCAGGTGATGGCCGCCTCAGACCAATGCATGAATTGGGGTTCTGCGGGCATTACAGCATTCACCTCTGCCTCATGCCAAAGGTCGTTCCTTTTATCCTTGCCGGGGGTAGTAAAGATGTGATATTGCTCAACATCCACCGGGAAGTCATCATCTTGGTCCGGCTCGCCTCCAGCCGGGTCGTGCTGTTGGTCCTCCTGACCTCCAGCTGGCTGCGCTTGCGACGCTCTGGGGATCTGCCGAGCGCGCTGCTCCAGCTCTCTCATGAACTGACACTGACGCGTGGAGTGGGTTGCTTCCCTGCCCGGGGAGGTGTGGAACTTACATGGCCGATCAAGTGCGGCATCGAGGGTGTACTTGCCCTCTTTGCGCCCATGACCGCTGCCGGCAGCCCCCGGGCCTCCTTGGTCAGAAGCCGCTCGCTTTGAGCTAGCAGATCCTCTGGGGAATGTGTCGACATGGTCAAGCCATAGGTGGATGTGCAGCACCGGTGGGCGAGTCTGGGACTCCGACCCTGGCACTGGCACCGGGATCTGGCGTGGCCTGCTTGCTTCGCCACCTTACTGAGTGCGATGGCCTTGGGCGTTGCCGCTTGGAGCACGGCCGCCCTGTCCGCGCCCTTCGCGGCCTCGGCTTGCCGCTAGCGACCGCTGGATCTGGCCGGGGCCCACGGTGGCGAAGCTGCGCCGCAGATCACGAGCGAGCTTGGTCGGTGCGTCTCCATGCACGTCGTAGAACTCGCTGAGCATGGTGCTCGCGCGGCACCGGTTGGCCTCGTCCTCAGCCACCTTGCTGAGGAGGACGAGACGCGTCCGCTCCAGGGCCTCGGCGACCCGGGCGGGGTCGATGACGCGGCCGAGGGGTGCGCGTAGGTCCACCATGGAGACGTCCGGGGCGTCCTGCTCTAGGAGTGGAGCATCCTGCTCCTGCGGAGGAAGGCGTTCGGGCGACGGGCGCTCGGGGCACAAGGAGTTGCCGCCCTCCTCTTCTCCCAGGGCCATCACCTCGACCATGGCGCCAAGACTGCTGCTTTCACCGCAGTTCGAGTCTCCATCACAGAGAGGGTCGAAGATGTCGGTCACCTCCTCCGGGAAGGGCTTGGCGACGTAGAAGTGGTGGCTACCGATGTCGAGGAAGGCGCCGCCGTTGCCGAAGCCGTTCTCGAAGTGGGACAAGTTGTCGCTGACGCAGTCGAAGGTGCCGAACCTCCAGATGAGGCCGGAGGCGACCTTCTCGCCGAGAGCCGATGAGGGTCCCGGCCAGAACTTGACTCCGCTCGCCGCCGCGCTTTGCCCCACGGTGGGCGCCAACTGTCGTGGGAATTCAGAGACAGTAGCCATGGGGTGGCTTATCGAGGGGGCTTGATGGTGGTGACGATGGGTCCGGCTCGGGATTGTGCCAATGGAGACACCTCGGTTTACCCAGGTTCAGGGCCCTCCCGGTTGGAGGTAAAGCCCCTACTTGCTGCCTGCTTCGTATTGACTAGACAGTAGCGATTATAGTGCTCCTCGAGCTGTTTGGGCTAGAGGAGGAAGAAGAAGATCGGATCCCCCTAGACTAAGGGTCCAGGCCCCCTTATATAGGCGGAGGCCTGGTTACAGGTTAGGTAGCGGTTCGGCCGGCTGCCGGCTCCTCGGTGGCGGCGTCCTTGGCATGATCCACCCGCCCTGCTCTGACAAAGGCGCTTTATAAAGCGCCTTTCCCCTGGACCGACATCTGGGAGGCATATCCCCTCCCTTTTTCCTCGGATCCCGTCGTGGGGAAGGGTCTTTGATCGCTGATTGGCTGAGGCCGGTCGTGGCGTTCGTCACTCCCGTCCTTGGCCTCTGTCGCTCTTGTCGGGGCCAGCCCACTTTCGGCGAAACAGCCGTTGGAGGGCTTTTGTCTTCATCGCCTGGCTCTGGCTATCCTCGGTGGAATCGCCAGCCGGCCGCTGGCGTAGCCGGCCCTTCGGACGGAGCCGGTCTTCTCGTGCTGAAGTCATGGAGACTCCTGGGACGCCAGCCGGCATATAGCTCAGCCCGTAGCATGCCCCATTAGTCATCCCCACGACAAGAGGACATCCTTCACAGACCTTGCCGCATCCATTATGCATATCTAGATTGCAAGAGGGTCTCCAATCACCTAATGAGAGATTGCGGAGCATTCTTAAGACTACATGAAGCTATGGAATTAAACCAAGGAACACAACGAGGAGATATGACACATGACAAGGCGACCGCAGATCAATGATATCAAACAGAAAGTGGCACAAGCCATTCCCAAGAAAATGTGTACATATCTGCAATGATCCAGCCTGTCCCAAAATCAAAGAAATAACAGAAAAGTATATCAAGGCAAGTAAATCTAGCAATATCGTTGCCACCAGCTACCACAGAGTACCTGCGATGGTCAGACCAAATAGTCAGGTTCAGCAGAGAAGATCACCCGAGGAAAGTACCCAGGCCAGGGCACGCATCAGTGGTGTTGAAAGCATAAATCGGAGGATACGACGTCAGATGAGTGTTCATGGATGCTGGCAGTGGTATAAACCTGATATATGCAAGAACCTTGAAAGCTATGAATATATCACTGGAATGGTTACAACCAACAGATTGCTCTTTTCACGGAATAGTACCAGGAAGCGCAAACCACCCACTAGGAAAAATCAAACTCGGCGTTTGCTTCGGTGACAGCGGCAGCTTCCGAAGAGAAAAGCTGGAATTTGATGTCATGGACTGGCACTCGCAGTATCACGTGATCCTAGGACGGCCCACGTTCGCACGGTTTATGGCAGTCCCTCATTATGCATATCTCACGCTCAAAATCCCAGGACCCAAAGGAGTCATCATAGTGAAGGGAAGCTTTGAAGTATCAAACACTTGCGACAAGGAATTCAACAAAATGGCGCAAACTTTCGGTATGACAGTGGAATCCGCATGACTCAAAGGAGAAACAGACCACAATGTACTACCCGACATTGGTAGATCCCTGCCAGATTAGGCCTTCAATGCAACCCTAGATTCTAAGAAAGTTCGGGTTCATCCAACGGATCCAGCAAAAACAACTTCAATCGCAGTAAATCTAGATCCCGCATAGGAAAGCGCGCTCATTGAGTTCCTCTGTGAGCGCTAGGAAATCTTTGCCTGGTGTCCTTCAGACCTGCCAGGGGTTCCCATGGAACTCATCGAGCACGCACTCAACATGGATCCAAAAGCAAGGCCGGTCAAGCAACCTCTTCGATGGTTTGATGAACCCAAAAGAAAAGCAATCGCAACCGAGCTGCACAGATTAGAAAACGCAGGCTTCATCAGAGAAATCAAAACATTGACTTGGGTGTCTAACCCAGTGATCGTCCCAAAGAAAAATATAGACGTACGTCGCGTATGTGTCGATTACACATCCCTCAACAAGCAGTACCCTAAGGATCCCTTCCCGCTACCTCACATAGATCAAATAATTGACTCAACGGCGTGGTGCGTAAGGCTTTCCTTTTTGGACGCATATTCGGGATATAATCAGATCAAGCTGAAGAAAGAAGATGAAGAAAAGACGGCCTTCATCACACCGTATAGCGTCTTTTGTTATCAGGTTATGCCTTTTGGTCTCAAAAACGCGGGAGCAACCTATCAAAGGATGATGCAAAATTGCCTTGGAAGCCATATAGGTCAAAATATCCAAGTATACATCGACGACGTAGTCATCATCATAAGGAACAAAGAGTCCCTAATCAATGACTTGAAGGAAACTTTTGACAATCTCGACAGGTACAAGCTCAAGCTAAACCCGACTAAATGTTCTTTTGGAGTTTCAGCAGGACAACTTCTGGGATTCCTGGTTTCGGCAAGAGGAATAGAAGCAAACCTGGAAAAAATCCAGGCAATATTAACAATGGGAAAACCGGCAAAACTGCGTGAGGTGCAGCAACTCGTAGGGCGCGTAGCAGCATTAAGTCGATTCGTTGCACGATTAGGCGAAAAGCTCTCCCATTCTATGCACTTATGAAGAAGTCAGATCAAAAATTCAAGTGGACAGAAGAAGCAGACGCAGCATTCTCGCAGCTGAAAAAAGTGCTTTCCACACCACCAGTGTTGGTCGTACCAAAAGAAAGAGAGCCACTACTACTATACATCGCCGCTACACACCAGGTGGTGAGCATGGTGTTAGTGGTCGCACGACATGAAGAAGGGAAGGTGCATGGAGTCTAGAGACCAGTAAACTTTCTTAGTGAAGTTTTATCACTATCAAAACAACGTTATCCGCATTACCAAAAACTTGCGTACAATGTGTTCACAATAGCACGGAAGTTACGATAGTACTTCGCGGTGCACCCAATCATAGTGGTTAACGAAGCTCCACTATCAAATATACTGAACAACCCTGAAGCAATAGGACGTGTCTCCTTATGGGGAATCAAACTCTCCTCTCTAGACATCATGTACAAGAAGAGGAAAGCCATCAAATCCCAGGTACTGCCGGATTTAACAGCGGAGTGGCTAGAATTACAGAACACAGTACCACTTGACTTGTCTAGCGTCTGGACAATGTATTTCGACGGGTCAGAAAGAGTACAAGGAGCAGGAGCTGGGGTAGTTTTAATATCACCACGAGGAGACAAGTTAAAGTACGTACTTCGGATGAGTTTTTCACAAGCTTCCAACAATAAAGCCGAATATGAGGCTTTGCTGCATGGAATGAAGATGTCCAAAGCATGCAGAGCAACTCGATTAAAAATATTTGGAGACTCGAATCTTGTGGTCCAGCAAGTGATGAATCGTTGCGATGCTATCAGCGACAACGTGACTGCATACCGAAACCTGTATTACTATTTGGAGGGAACTTTTGACGGATGCGAAGTTTCACACATCAGCAGGGCAAGTAACAAGGAAGCCGACAACCTGGCAAACATTGGGTCCCAATGTCTACCCGTGCCACCAGGAGTCTTCTGGGAAGAATCATCGAGAGATCAATAAAGGGAAGCAAAAGTTTGAGTTCCGGAGAGCCAAATCAGCAAACAAAAGAAGGCTCGAGGGCTAGCAAGTCAGAAGCAGAAAGCACGGTAGAACCAGAGGAGGTCATGATGGTTGAAGTAACCTGGATGCAACCATAGTTAGCATATATGGTCAACAAAACACTACCTGAAGATGTGGTCGAAGCACGAAGAATAGTGCGATGATCCAAAGCTTTCATCATGTTACAAGGGAAGTTATACAAGAAAAGCATAACTGGAGTATTGCAATGGTGTGTCACCCCTCAAGAAGGGCAAGTCATACTAAAAGACATCCATGCAGGAGTGTGCGGCCATCACGCCAGTAGCAGAGCTATAGTAGCCAAAGCTTTTCGCGCAGGATTCTACTGGTTAACAGTAATCAAAGATGCAACAGACATCTTCGGAAGGTGCAAAGCCTGTCAATGATTTGCGTCCCGACCTCACGCACTAGCAGCAGAACTTCAGCCAATACCACTGTCGTGGCCCTTTCAACAATGGGATTTAGCCATGGTAGGAAAGTTGTACAAGTCATGGCCAGGTGGGCACGTCTACATGTTGGTAGCAGTCAATAATTTCACTAAGTGGGTGGAGGCAGCCCCGGTAACTACTCAAGATTCCACAACAGCGATCAATTTTATCAAGTCAATAATATTTCATTTTGGAGTGCCGCATAGCATCATCATGGACAATGGGACGAATTTCACCTCCAAGGAATTCAAAAACAATTGTGAGAGCATGGGAATCAAACTGAAGTTTGCATCTGTCGCACATCCAAAGACAAACGGACAAGTCGAAAAATAAAACGGCTTAATATGCAATGGCATCAAAAAGAGATTACTAGCACCCCTCGAAAAAGCCAAACATGCTTGGGTAGATGAGTTACCCTCCGTGCTTTGGAGTCTAAGAACCACACCTAACGCTGCTACTCAAGTAACACATTTCTTTCTGGTCCACGGAGCAGAAGCCGTGCTTCTAGTTGAAATTACTCATGAGGCACCCAGAATTGCGGCTTATGACGAAACAACTTCTACCGAAGCACTTCAAGACAATGTTGATGCACTCGACAGAGCAAGAGATGTTGCACTAGCCAAATCTATGCAATACCAACAAAGTCTGAGAAATTACCATAGTACTCGAGTTCGCCCCCGCTCTTTCATAGTGGGAGATCTCGTGTTATGAATCAAGCAGGACGGCCATGGAAAGTTAGAATCACCATGGCTGGGTCCTTACATAGTCACAGAAGTCATACTAGGAGGAGCATATCGGCTACAAGATAAGAAGACATGCAAAGATGAAGGCAACCCATGGAACGCGGAGCAACTTTGGCGATTCTACGCATAAAAGACATCATTTGAAAGGATCTTTTCATCGACTTATACAAAAACTTTGAGTTATAACCCTCTAAACCCAGAACTTGAGGCCATAGGTCAGGTTTCTTGGGTTGTATCTACGATTTGTAACTATGAGTTAAGTATTTTCCGCTCGGGGGCTTTGAACCTCTAGTCGTTATGATAATAGTAAAAATATTAATTGAGATCATGTTATCATGTTTTCTCATGAGTATTAATGGAGTGATCTGCATAGTGAACTCGGAAATTCGACTAAGGCATGAAGAAATAGCATACAGATGCTCAAAGAAACACCTCGAAACAATGTCCGTTCCCTTGGTCTTTTATCAACAAGAAAGCATAAACATTGTTCACATCAAATATTTATTACATAAGATGACAGAAGTACATGGAAGAAAGATTACATCAAAAGCTAACAACATCTATTGTAAGTGCACTTCAGCTTCATACTTCTTTTGGCATTGTGTCCCGTTGATACATTGCAAACGTATCTATAATTTTTGATGCTCCATGCTTGTTTTTACACCAATTGCTTTGTGTTTTGTTTACACATCGTGGCGTTTTTATGCATTTTCTGGAACTAACCTATTAACAAGATGCCACAGTGCCAGTTCATGTTTTCTGCTGTTTTTGTGTTTCAGAAAAGTTACACGGGTAATATTCTCGGAATTGGACGAAACGAAAGCCAAAGTTCCTATTTACATGACACGAAGACAGAGTCCAAAGGAGAGACAGAGAGCAGCCAGGAGGCAGCCGCACCATAGGGTGGTGTGAGCCACCCCCTAGCCGTGCCACCAGGTGGTGTGGGCCCCTAGTCCACCCTCTAACATCGCCCTTCCGCCTACAAATTCCCTTCGTCCAGAAAACCCTAAGGGATCGATCACTTTTCCACGAAACATACTGCAAGCCACCACCGTCATCGACTCGAGATCGGGAGGGTCCAGAAGCTCTTCCCGGCACCCTACCGGAGAGGGGAATCATCACCGAAGGCCTTCTTCATCACCATGCCAGCCTCCGGAGTGATGCATGAGTAGTCCACCACTGGACCATGGGTCCATAGCAGTAGCTAGATGGTTGTCTTCTCCTCCATGTGCCTCATGTGTAGATCTTGCACTACTAGAAAAAAGGCTACCCGCAGCGCACCAAAATTGGTTACCCGTAGCGCATTACCAGTGCGCTGCGGGTACCATGCCACTAGTATTTAGTTACCCGTAACGCATCAGTCCATGCGCTACGGGTAATTTAGATATCCGTAGCGCATATACTACTGATGCGCTACGAGTATTTTTACCCATAGCGCATGAAAGGTGCGCTACAGGTATTTCTCTTTTTTCGATCAGTAGCTTCCCAGCGCCCACGGTTTCAGATTATTAGGCCATTTCAACGCTAGCTCTCTTGCAAAGCTGCAGCACATTCTGTTTCAGATTATTTGTCAAATTATTAGGACGACTAATTTTCTACTCTATTTATATTCAGCCCCGCAGCAAAACATTGTGACTAGTTAAATACACAAACCATATGTTCCAAATATTCACACCAAATTCATAATTATATACTTATTACTCCCTCTGCCTCCTCGCTTCCTCTGCTCGATCTCCACCGAATCTGAGGAGAAGATCCGCGAGTGGGGCATAGTGGAAGAGCTCCGCCTTGTCCGCGCCCTCCTCGCTAGAGCAGGACCTATGCCTCGCCCACCTTGAGCCACGATCGTCGAGAAGCCTCCGTGGTGGTCCGCCGCTCGCCGCTCGCTGCCGCTGGAGGTTGTCACCGTAGCTCCTCCAGTGACCACAAACACCAGCGGCACCGCCACCCGTATCGCAATGCTAGCGCTGTTTCTCCCCTGCCACCGGCGGAGCTTGTGCTGCTGCTACTCCCGCTGGAGTAGCTCTCTTGAAGAATAAGGTACAGGCTGAAACTGAAACTTGGAGACAAAATTCAGTTAAAACATGGAAAGTTAGATGCATGCCTCTGCTAGATATACTAAGCCTTAGAAGTCCAAGCTTCATTGTCGTTCAGAATTATTAACATGTAACACCAATTAAGATCTCATATATTCACTCTTATGGAAATGAAAAAACAAGAAAATGATGCATCAAGTTGCATTAATAAAAGGCACTGCGAGAAATTCCATGCCGACAGTTTGTGATAAAACTACTAGGACTAGCTACAACTAATGCTAAGTATGGCCACACATCATACATTTACTCTACAAAGCAAGCAAAGGAGTGGCTTAACTACAGTAGTGAAGAGTAGAACAAAACAATAAAAACCAATTTCATAACTAGGTACTATGTGCTTGACATATTATTATACACTGTTTGTTGGGAGACAATACTAAAGATGATCACAATTGTAGTTTAGAAATTATTGCAGTCATCTTTCCATGTTTTTATAAGTGGAAACTACAATTTTACAGAAATATTCATCTGCATTCTCTGAAGCAGTTTGACATAAGGTACTATTTCACAGAGAACTGAATGGAACTGGAACTGGAAATGCAATGAAGTCCAACACAAAGGTGCACATTACAGGGAAACTACAACTATACTTGTACGCAATGTGGATTGCTTAGTTTATCCTGTATGGTGCATTACAGCAGGCAAGGAACAAAACTTCCATGTAATTCTACATCAGTGATACAAGACAAGCATCATATGATCATGCATGGTATTTAACTTAATAAGCTTGTTAGCGTATTCTAGTACTGAATGTGCTCTGACATCAAGCAGGTAATTGTCATACCAAATTATGATCCAATCTTTCGTTCTGTAGCTATACATGCAAACGGGGTGGAAATATTTATTGTAAGGGTGCATATTTTAGATCCTGAATGATCTCACATATATATTTTTACCTCAATCAATCATATTTCAGTCGATGAAGACATTTTAGTTCACATGGTTTAGCAGAAAATGATTTATTAAGTTAGGTTACAGGTTTCCTGATAATAATTACATAACACAGCATATGAGTAACTATGTTGGTCTAGCTAATTATATTCCAGTAACTTGATCGAGATGGCTATATGGATTTATATGTGCACAGAATGGTAATTATGTCCAAAAAGAATTAAACCAGAAATTTAACTCTAGTGTCAAAAGCTAGGCACTTGCATCCTATTTCTTACAATTGGCCATGTGAATTTCTAGTCCTAGCATGGAAGGGAAATAGTTAATTTGGTCCAGCTAAATGCTACAGCAAGGTAGAGGGAATTAACTTGATAGTTAATCCCTGCGACTGAGCCGAGCATACAAGACAAACTGTTCCAGGTGAAGTATTTTAGTTTGCTGCTCATGATAAATGAGTATCCACGGGATATAAATATAGGCATGCCTCATTAGTTCTAATGTCACACTAAGACCTATGAAACTCATGCTGTTTTAGTTCATACTATAAGAACTAACCTGAACCAACAGCCTGATGGTTTCATGAAACAAGTTTAACTCTAGAACTGAATAGGTATGCTACACGGCTCCCACGCAAATTGGTTCTCAAGTGTAATCTGGGTTGTGGAACTGAAATACATCTACTACTCCAAATGCTACCAGACTTTATTTGCTTGCTGATGGATTCCGAATTAGGAAGATTCAGTTTAGAAACTATTTGTACAAGATGGATAGTCTGCAGTTCAGATTTGCAAGCAAGCAAAAGATTTACACAAACGTATCAGAGCAACCCTATGTTAACAAGAGCAGAGTCAAGTATTTCCCCAGTTCAGTTGTGCCAGTAATTTCTTTGATGCCAACTCAAAAATATCCGTTGTTACTCAATTTTAAGGAACAATGACAGCACAACTGCAGTTAATCAGACTAGTAAGATACTGTAGCAGTTGTAACGTATGAGAATATGTGTTTACTGCATTTTAAAGATGGACAGTAGCAAATTCAGATTCAGAGCAAGCACCTGTACAAATATCTTCAGAGATCTAACAAGAAACTTATTTTGGTTAACTTCTCACTTTAATTCTGGTGTAGTGTATGGCATGAGCAAGTCTCAGGTCATGATTTTATTGATATGATTAGATGATGCATAATCTCCCTAAGCCAACAATTACCAGTACTAGCCGTGGTAAATCAGAAGTGTATGTGAGTGTATGCATTCATTTGATCAAATGGAATCTTGAGAGAGCACTAACGAGGACTCCTAAGTGCAGAACGAAATAGAAAATTAAGCAAATAAATCTTCTCTAACTGAATCCACACCAGACCACACACGCACAATAATATGTTCACTTGATTCAAAAATTACCTAGGGATTTAGAAGTCCAAGCTCCCAGATCTTGTGAAGATCAATGTGCTTGGTTCCTCCCCGGCTACTACTGCTCCTCCCTGAGATGGTATGGAGACGATGCGGCAGCTGGAGACGAGGTCTACGGTGAAGTCCACCGAGCCGGCATCGAGCGTGCAGCCGCAGATGTTGGCCGAGAGCAGGCGGAGCTCGTCGTCCGCGGTGGCAGGGATGGATCCAGCGTCGGAGCGGGCGAGCAGGAGGAGGACGGCCACAGCGACCGGGAGGAAGAGGACGCTTGATTGGGAGGAGGCCTCAGCTGGTGCATCGAGCCGGGGAGCCCAGCTTGCACGGGGAGAAGGGCGGCGGCGGGTGGGTTTCCGGCTGCGGTGGCGGCGGGAGTTGGATCAGATAAGGAAATTGGCTTGAGGATGGGGCTTCGAGGGCAGGTTTGCTAGGGTTTGGTTGGGTAGGTGTGCTTCGACAATCATACCCGTAGCGTATTGATTAGGAATGCGCTACTGCTAATTTTAGTACCCATAGCGCATGCCTTATTTGTGCGCTACCGCTAAGTTGAGGAACGTCAGTATTTTGGGTTTATAAATACCCGTAGCGCATGGCTAGACGTGGTGCGCTGCAGGTAGTTGATATAGTTGTGGCGCATAGTGCACGGTGCGCTACGGGTAAATACCCGCAGCGCACCATCTTTAAATGCGCTACGAGTAGCACTGCTACCTATAGCTGTTTTCCTAGTAGTGTTGTGAGCTACCTATCATGATCAAGATCATCTTTGTGTAATTCTACATGTTGTGTTTGCTGGGATCCGATGAATATTGAGTACTATGTCAAGTTGATTGTTGATTTATCATGTCTATGTTATTTGTGATCTTGCATGCTCTTCGTTGCTACTAGATATCTTGGCCGAGTAGATACTAGTGACTCCAAGAGGGAGTATTTATGCTCGATAGTGGGTTCATGCCTCTACTAATCTGGGAGAGTGACAATAACTTCTAAGGTTGTAGATGTGCTATTGCTACTAGGGAGAAAACAACAATCTTTTGTTCAAGGACATTTGTATTGTTTACATTACACACTTTGCTTAAGGCGATAATCTATTGCTTGCAACTTAATACCCAAGGGATGTTCGGATGATATCCCGTGGGTGGATTATTAGTCATAGATGCAGTTGGATTACAGTCTATGTATTATGTTGTAATGCCCAAGTGAATCTCATAGTGATCTTCATGATATGTGCATGCATTGTTATGCAATCTTTATTTTGTCAACTGCCCAACTGTAATTTGTTTACCCAACATGTTATTTATCTTTATGGAGAGACATCTCTAGTGAACTGTGGACCCCGTTCCATTCTCTTACATTTATATTACCATCAACTACAAGCAATGTTTACTTTCCGCAAGCATTACTTTATTTCACCGCAAGCAAAGATCTATTTCCACACCATACGTCTAATCCTTTGTTTACATCAAACCGGTGAGATTGACAACCTCACGTAAGTTGGGGCAAAGTAGTTTGGTTATGTTGTGTGCAGGTTCCACATTGCTGCTGGCGTCGACACCACGCGCAAGACTTTCTCTGGCACCGTTGCCAAAGTCAGCTAGCAACAACCTTCAGAAGTGATTTCTTTCTCCTACTAGTCGATTAAACCTTGGTATCATAACTGAGGGAAAACGTACTTCTATGCTCATCATACCTTCCTCTTGGGGTTTCCCAACTGGTCCTGTGAGACATCAAGACTTTTTCTGGCACCGTTGCCGGGGAGAAAGAGGATTTCAGCAAGGGGATTCTCTCACTTCCAATCTTTTTACTTTGTTATTGTTTTGCTTAGTTTGTTTACTTTATTTTTGTTTGCATCTTTTTATCAAAAATACAAAAAAAATAGTTCCTACTATAGTTGTTATTTTTGTTGGTATATTATTGTCTTGCTTTATCATGCTTTCTATCAATGGTTGGTTTCTTTGAAAGGAAATCTTATTGGCAAGGTGGGTTCACGGAAGAACAACAAAAATATTATGAGGAACACCGCTTGTCTCAAAAAAGGAAACACTTATGGGGACAAATTAATAAATTGCATATCATTGCTAAAAACATGTGCTCTACTTATAATGTTACTTATTGCTTTGATAAATCTTGTTTCTGTGGGAGGTATAAACACCCCCTTTTCAATGTGAGTATAAAGATAATGTTACCATATCTTCTTATGTTAAGGGAAATTATGACTTTTATGATGTGGAACAAATTGAAGAATTTATTGTTTGGAAGGGTGCATTCGAACTTGCTTATTTTCTTGAAAATACTGATGATGCACCTTATAAATATGAGGTTTATGATATACTTAAATTTTGCTTTGATAATTACAAGGAAGAAAATGGCTATATTCTTAAATATCTTAATAGATGCTCTCCACAAACGGAAGTGACTAATGCCTTGCTGGAGCCTATGGAAGAAGAAATTGCTAAAACTGGAGGCTCATTGGATGAAAAAGAGGAGGAGAGTGATGATCAAGGGGAGGAAGAATGGAGCTACCCATGTCTACCTCCCAATAAGAGTAACTCTTTAACTAATACCTTATTTGATTGCCCTCCATGCTTACCAAAGGAGGATGAGTGTTATATTGATAATTGTGATAATTCCATTGATTCTTTTGAAATATCCCTTTTTGATGAAATTGACACTTGCTATACTTGTGACCATGATACTACTATTGATGCTACTAAAAATTCTTATGAGAGAGGAAAATATGGTTGTTGGAATTTTTATGTTGCTAAAACACCTCTCTTTATATTGAAAGTTCCGAAGTAGCTCTTGTTTTATCTTCCGATCCTGGTTACTATGTGCTTCTTTGATTTATTTTCTTACAAGATTCCTAGGCATAGGAAGTGGGTTAGACTTAAATGTGTTTCATATTTTCTTCTTGATGCTCTCTTTTGCTTCAATTCATATTTCTTATGTGAGCATCTTCTCAAATTACTGAGCCTAGCTCAAAGGCGGCAAAGAAAAGGCACTCTTGGGACATAACCCAATGTTGTTTTTTCAGTAATTTTTATTTTTTTTGAGTCTTGGAAGTTGTTACTACTGTAATGACATCTCCTTATCATTTTTATTTCGTTTTTGTGCCAAGAATAGCCTCTAATAGGAAGAAGGTAAGATTTGGGGAAGTTGCTGTCTCGAAACAGATTTCTGTGCTTCGCTATAAAAATTTGTGAAAATTCCCAGAACGTCGTATTGATCTGCTATTTCTTGTGAACATGCCCCAGGTTATTATCTAACTTTCATTAGTTTTGCACTTTTATATTTGAGCAACAGAAGATTTTCGAAAAAATTGATCTTTACCAGACGTTCTCTTTTGACAGATTTCTGCCACTATTTGTATTTGCCTCTTGATCTCTTTCTTTTTGAGTTCTTTTGATCACGGAACTATTGAGAGAAGTTTCTACAGTAGATAATGTGTTAATAAGTGTTTTACTTGAGTTGAAAATGAACCGAAAGTGGATCTACTATCTTTCATACACTAATATTGCTAATAAGAATTGTGTGAAGTTTTGTATGAAGGAAGTTTTCAAGTGTAGGGAAAGGTGAATGCTGAGATGAGATGAAGTATGGACAAAAGCTCAAGCTTGGGGATGCCCATGGCACCCCAAGAAATATCCAAGAAGTACAAGCGTCAAAGCTTGAGGATGCCCCATGGCATCCCTTCATCAAACAAAATATCAGGTCATCTTTCAAGACACTATATTTTTATTGCTTCATATGCTATGTGTTTTTCTTGGAGCGTCTTTATTTTCGCTTTCAGTTTTCTTTTGTTTTGTTTGCTGCAATAAATGGTTGGACCCCAACAATTTTTTTGGAGAAGACACACTCCATTTTCATTGCCTAGAACACTCTAGTTTTCACTCTTATCATTCTACGAGTGTTCTCTTTTTCTAGTACTGCGTTTAGCTTTTGTTTTTTGCCTTTATTTTTGTTCAGAAATTGTTAGTTCTTTGTAGCTAGGTGTGTTTAGACCTCTGGTCTTTGTTTCTTTTCATCCTTGAGAGTTGTTTCAAATAGGTTGATTGGTGTTGGAAAGAGTAAATTGTTTCATGTTTATAGTGGTGCAAAAGGGAGCTTATTTAGACTGTTGCTTAGACTTTAGCATGCCATGCTAGATATTATTTTTATTATATTCTTAGTAGTTATTGTTGTAGCTTGACTTGTCTTAAATGACTGAGAGTGCTTAATGTGCCTTTGAAAAGATCATGCATTGTTTTTTATCATATAGAAGTACAATATTGTGGTATTCTCCTTTGATGCTTTATTTGGGTTGAATTGGCGCATGCTTACACCATGTTTTGACTTTAAACCAGTCACCTCAAGCCTCTATGATCATTTGGTTTTTGACTTGTGATATCACTTTATGCTTTGATTAATAATGTTTTGTCACTATGCATGATTATGGTCGTTATTGCTCTCTTAGTTGGTCATTCCCAGTCTTTTGCTAGCCTTCATCTGTACTGAGTATGATCTCTACTCGTGCATCCAACTCCCAAAATCCAAAGTTATTCCAAAGAGTCCACTATAAATTCCTATGCATGGCATTTCAAACCATTCCAAGCAAATTTTCATATGCTACTTTTCAAAACCTTCAAAATACTTCTCATTTTGTGACACTGTTTTTAGCTCATGAGGACATAGTGGTCGGGTTTGTTATCTTCCATATTAAATTAAGTACCCCTCGACTTGCATGCTTCATCTGCTTGTCACTAATTTTGCAAGAGAGCTGGTCAGACCATTGTAACCTTTAAAAAAGAAAAGAAAAAAAGACACTCCTCCATGGTATGTGATTGTTGGCAGGCACCCGAAGGATTCGGTTAGCCATGGTTTGTGAAAGGAAAAGTGGGAGGAGTGCCAAACTTTATAAAAGAGCATGCAAATGCCAATTTCTCAAGAACTCTGAACCGCTCTCAACTTGTTTAGTATGGAAGATAGCAAGAACCCCATTGCCATTCATTGACAGGAACAACCACCTCTCAAAACAATTTTTATCTCTGTTTTACAAATGAAAAGCTCTAGCACATGTTAAATCCCTGCTTCCCTCTGCGAAGGGCCTTTCTCTTTTTACTTTTATGTTGAGTCTTCATCTTCTATCTTTATGCACCGATTAAGAGAGCATAGTTGTCATTCTGAGTATAATGTGCATAGTCCCAAAATTTATTATTGATTGATTCATGATTATGGTATTGCTTGTTCTCAAATTATTTGTATCTAGTCACCTCTTGAACTTTGAAGGTGTCCTATGCATTTATGTTTTGCTACTCCATGAGGGACAAGCTAAATACCATTTCGCTATGTTTTCTCTATGCTCGAAACAAACAATTACCTTTCAATGCATTATTATTCATGATCTTTTATTTGTGTTTATTTTCATGTTGTAACATGGTTGCTAAGTTCTATGGTTAGAATTATATATTTTATGCCCATGTTTAGAGTACTTTGTTCTTAGCTAGCAATGGTCTACATAGACTTGATCAAGAATGTGTTGGGTGCATGTCATCTCAAAAATTATTATTTTGTTATCACTTACCTACTCGAGGACAAGCATGAGTTAATCTTGGGGATGCTTGATACGTTGCTAACGTATCTATAATTTTTGATGCTTCATGCTTGTTTTTACACCACTTGCTTTGTGTTTTGTTTACACTTCGTGGCGTTTTTATGCATTTTCCGGAACTAACCTATTAACAAGATGCCACAGTGCCAGTTCCAGTTTCTGCTATTTTTGTGTTTTAGAAAAGTTATGCAGGAAATATTCTCGGAATTGGACGAAACGAAAGCCAAAGTTCCTATTTACCTGACATGAACACGGAGTCCAAAGGAGAGAAGGAGAGCAGCAAGGAGGCAGCCGCACCATAGGGTGGCGCGGGGCACCCCCTAGCCATGCCACCAGGTGGTGTGGGCCCCTAGTCCACCCTCTGACATCGCCCTTCCGCCTATAAATTCCCTTCATCAAGAAAACCCTAAGGGACCGATCACTTTTCCACGAAATATACTGCAAGCCACCGCCGTCGTTGACCCGAGATTGGGAGGGTCCAGAAGCTCTTCCTAGAACCCTGCCGGAGAGGGGAATCATCACCGGAGGCCTTCTTCAGCACCATGCCAGCCTCCAGAGTGATGCGTGAGTAGTCCACCACTGGACCATGGGTCCATAGAAGTAGCTAGATGGTTGTCTTCTCCTCCATGCACCTCATGTGTAGATCTTGTGAGATGCCTATCAATATCAAGATCATCTTTGTGTAATTCTACATGTTGTGTTTGTTGGGATCTGATGAATATTGAGTACTATGTCAAGTTGATTGTTGATTTATCATGTCTATGTTGTTTGTGAGCTTGCATGCTCTCTGTTGCTAGTAGATATCTTGGCCGAATAGATGCTAGTGACTCCAAGAGGGAGTATTTATGCTCGATAGTGGGTTCATGTCTCTAGTAATCTGGGAGAGTGACAATAACTTCTAAGGTAGTAGATGTGCTGTTGCTACTAGGGAGAAAACAACAATCTTTTGTTCAAGGACATTTGTATTGTTTACATTACACACTTTGCTTAAGGCGATAATCTATTGCTTGCAACTTAATACCCAAGGGATATTCGAATGATATCCCACGGGTGGATTATTAGTCATAGATGCAGTTAGATTACAGTCTATGTATTATGTTGTAATGCCCAAGTGAATCTCATAGTGATCTTCAAGATATGTACAAGCATTGTTATGCATTCTTTATTTTGTCAATTGCCCAACTGTAATTTGTTTACCCAACATGTTATTTATCTTTATGGAGAGACACCTCTAGTGAACTATGGACCCCGGTCCATTGTTTTACATTGATATTACCATCTATTGCAAGCACTGTTTACTTTCCGCAAGCATTACTTTATTTCACCGCAAGCAAACATCTATTTCCACACCATACGTCTAATCCTTTGTTTATAGGAAACCAGTGAGATTGACAATCTCACCGTAAGTTGGGGCAAAGTAGTTTGGTTGTGTGTAGGTTCCACGTTGCTGCTCGCACCAACACCACGCGCAAGACTTTGTCTGGCGCCGTTGCCAAAGTCAGCTAGCAACAACCTTTAGAAGTGGTTTCTTTCTCCTACTGGTCGATTATACCTTGGTATCATAACTAAGGGAAAACTTACTGCTGTGCTCATCATACCTTCCTCTTGGGGTTTCCCAACTAGTCCTGTGAGACATCACCTGTCAAAGATCTTCACGTCAAACTTCGACGCACCACAATGGTAGTTGAACATCATAAAAAAACCTTGATGCAGATCATGAACCTCTGCAAAATGGGGTCAGCCGCCCCTGAAGTACATCTCACCATTGCTCGTCATAGTATACCTCCACCTCGTATGGAGTTCCTCCACCAGATTCTTCTCGGAGGATGGCTTCGCGGAGCTCGCGCCCGTCCATGAATTCAGTAAATTTTAAAGGCACACGCTGCTGCTCATGACATTGAGCACCAGCGATAGCGAAAAAAGAGAACACATTGACAGGAGGAGGAGGAGGAATACTGTGGCGCGCAGTGCTTGCATCCACAGATCGGCTGGCAAGAGCAGCAGCAGGTTTCGGCTTATTCTTACTTCCCAATGGACTACTGGGGCGCCGCTTCACCGGTGCGGAAGAAGACGAAGCCACCATGGAAGCATCCTTGGGATTGTTCTTGCTGCCGCGAGGACGACCACACCCACGCTTCTCCACCACAGCACCAGTGTCTAGATCGATAACACTGGTGTCCTCCATAAGAGGATCTGCTAATAGATTGACAAGCAAGCGCGAAGGAAACCCTAAGCAAGATTTGGGGGAGAAGAAGATGCAGCGGAGAAGATCTACAGTGGCGGGATTAGGGTTTTCCCTGGTGAAGGAGGGGCCCTTATTTATAAGCTACCTTTAATGGGCCTTTGCAAACTAAAGGTCCAAACAAATTACGGGCCTCAACGATTCCATCAAAAAGAAAGGAAAATAAAATGGTAGAAAGTATAAAGGAACTAGGAAGATTTATTAAGTTTCAAAAAAGAAAAGCTGTGCAAAGGAAATATTTGAGTCTATAAAAGGCTGCAGGCACCCCCTTATAGCCTCGGGGGCTACTCCCATCGGGAGCGCTGGTCGCGCACCCGATAAATTCAAACGCAAAAGAATAAAAGAAGCTGGAAAGATGAGAAGACAATATATTTTGAGCCTATACTCGAATTTTTTTCGACTATAGCCTCGGGGGCTACTCCCATCGGGAGCACTGGTCGTGCACCCGATGATGAGAGGTATTGGGTCCTGTCAAAAGAATCCTCGACTTATTAGTCAACACTTATAAAGTTAAACTGTTTTCACTCCCATCGGGAGGGATTTGCGACTAGAAGAACCTGACAGTTATGGGTATTAAAACAGCCAAACAAGGCTCACGACAGAGTTACGATTCTCAAGTTGTGTCATCGCGATAATGTTTGAATGTCGTGGTTGTAAAGATCATGAAGGTAAGACCTCAGGATCTGTCCTACATGGCCTAGTATACGCACATGAATGCGCTCTAGTAAATTTCCATATCCATGATACGAAGAAAAATCCCGGTGGACGCACTGGGTACCCTAAGAATTACTAGAACCCTGTTTTTGTAAGTCCTAAATGCGGCAAAAGACTGGGTTACACTAGGTACCAGATTCGAGTCTAGGGGCTTGAGTTTGAAGTAGGTAACAAGTATCTGCTCAGGCAGTTAACTGGTCTCCTGATCCGTCAGAGACGCCAAGCTCGTTAACCAAAATCCCCTTAAGAAATAAAAACTATGAATTATTTGATAAATGCAGGGAAAGAGAAGAAGTGGAAGACTGATCAAGTCAAAGATATAAATATTTGAGATTCAACCCGAATCTATAATTCTGGTAGAATCTCGGGGGCTACTAACAAGGGTATAGCTAATGAGGCCTATTATCTTAGTACCCCTGGGGCCCGTTAGGGAGTCCTAAGCATAGCTGTATTCGAAATACGAGATAATATTGTATACGGACATTGTAATTTGTATTGAACCTGACCGGATCCTCGAGACCTGACCACCTATATAAAGGGGCCAGGAGAGGCCAACCAGGGACAGATTGAGATTGAGCCAATTGAGTATTACGCTTATTCTCGATACACACCAAACCTCGCCTTGTTTGACTGATCTTACCTTCGAGTTCATCCGACGCCCTCTTCCCCCGATCCTAAGTCCTTCATCTAGGACATTTGCCGAGTTAACCCTCATCAATAACTCTTTCTTCTATGTTGCACTTTGTGAATTACTATTGATCATCCTTTCATTGTATATGAGATATCACTTCATGATCTATCTTGCATATTGTTATTCCTTTGGAGAATGAATCATTTGACTTTGTGTAGCAATAGTAATCAGTCTTGATATCCAAAATAACAATAAACTTCAAAGTTCATGTATAGTTTTATCATCTTCATACTCAAGGACGAGTATGGATTAAGCTTGGGGATGTTGATGCATGTAAAATGCATACATGAACTTTGTAGTTTATTGTGCTAAAATGCCTATTATTTTGCAACTTTATTATATTTATTGGGACTAACTTACTAATAGTTGCAAAAGTGCACAATTTCTTGTTTTACACTTTGTTGTGTACGAAATACACAAATATGCGAGAAAAGTCCTCATTATGGCACTATTTGGAGTTTCCTGAAATCTGTCCTGCGGAACACTTTTTCAAGATTGATCCGAACGGGCTTGAAGATGACGTCAAATCAAAAAGTGATCAACATGAAAGTTGTGAGGAATTTAAAGCCGTATGATTAAGAGTTAAAAATTGTCCAAAAAGGAGTCCAAAAGCTCCAGTTCTCCCCCGATTACTTAAGGGTACAGAAGCAGTTTCGAGATTCCGAAAGTTGGTGATGTGGTGGACTCAAACTCTTGCCATATGAGATCAATTCGACCAAGCCATGATCTTGGAGACTCGTGGGACTTTCTAGGAGTCACCACGAAGTTTCTAGAGGTTCCCAAGAGTCCTTGGATCTAAGGGATTAGATCCAATGGCCCCGGTGAAGCCTCCAACACTATATATTGACCGGAAACCCTATTTTCTGGAGGCACCACCCATAGCCACGAATTTTCTCCTCCTTGGCAGCCGCCAAGGAGGGGGAGGAGCCCCTCCACACTAGCTCCAAGTCTATGGAATAAGAAGGGCCAAGGGGCCACAACCCCCTAGGGCCGGCCGCCACCGGGGGGCGCCTGTGCCGCTACACGCCACATCTCCTCCGCCCAGGCCACCGCCTCTTCCCCTTGGGGAGGCACATCTCCATCACCATCTACTGCAAGATCTCATCATCCCCACTGTAATATCTTGGCAAAAATGATGTATGACGCCATATACTCGTTTCACATGATCTATTGTGTTTCTATGTCCTTGTTTGAGTAGTAACTTGTTATTGGCAATTGTGAGATAATTTATGATGGTTGCATACAAGTATTTGTTATCTTCTATGATGGTCTTATGTACTGATATGTGAGTGCACACATATGTTGGGGGTTGCATAAGGTTGTCACCGTGGCATGATTTGACAGGAGGATGAATGGCCGGAGTACTAAGACAGAAACCGTGTTCAAATCCTAGATGCTTGCTATGTTAATTCATGGTTAACTAACGGGGGATTCATATAGGAGACCTTAGAACTTAAGGCTATGGTGGACTTTTATGTCTTAATAATTCTCATGTTGCATATTAACTTGGCCATGAGATCCATCATAAGGGGTTTAGTTCCTTTCATTGACTACACCTATTTTTGGCTCCTTCCTAGAAGAAAATTTAAAAGACTCTATTGAGCTTTACTAATTGTGACAACCACACATATGAAATAGCAATTTTCCAATACATTTACTCCCTTGAGTTACTCCACTTTAATTTAATTCATTTTACTTTGTTTTATTTGCGTTAGTTTTACTCCTTGCATTTTATTTTCAGCATTTATAGTTTTATAGTAGAAATCTCGTCATACGTACACACACACACACATCATATTTCCTAGCTTTGCATAGAAGGCCATATAAGTGAGTTATAGGGCTTTAGAGAATAGATAGTTTACCTTCAGCTCCTCATGGGTTCGACACTCAAATACTTATCGAATTGTACTGCGGTGATCCCCTGCACTTGGGGGTTATCAGTTGCCTGTGTTGCTCCGGTCCTTGCTTGACGCATTGATGCTATATTAATTTGATTAGGTCTTGCTTAGCAGCTTGCTACTAAACTACTGCTTAGCTGCTTGTTTGTGTTTGTTATATTGTTTGCTTAGCTGCTTGTGTGTTTATAAAAAATGGAGCAAAACTGAGGCTAACTAAGGTATTAACCCCCGTATTCCTCATAAATGTAGCATTACATGCTTAGGATACAAATTTATAGCATATTATAGGGGTATATGTGCCCATATTGACTTCCATGTTTCATGTTCTTATGATTTTAACCTGAGGGCTTAAGCTTGCTTAAGCAACAGTTCCTCTAAACAGTGCCTCACCGCTCGCTTAATGCCTAGCGCTTTTTTTAATCTTTAATTCTCTATATTTTGATAAAGTAACATGTCTGAAACTTAAAGGTCATCTTTTGCTCTATCATATCTTTTTTTGCAAATGTTTTGCTCTATCATATCTAATTGCTATTATGTGCAATGCTTGAATATTTCACCATGTCACTGCAATATAATATTCCCTCCGATTGGAAATAACTATCCATGACCTAGTACAAACTTTATACTAAGTTAGTACAAAATTACCGACACTTATTTCTGATCAGAGGGAGTAAATGTTTTCTCACATAACATATATATTATTAATACTTAGGTTTGTTCACACGTTTGTGTAGCCACCACTGGATTCTAATAATTTTTGAGACGAGAAAGCAAAAAGCTATTACATGGATTCCTTGAAAGGAAAATCAAGGATGAGAATCAAACTTATATTAGATATTCTTCATGACACACTCTTTGAATTTGCATGCAAGGGACTTTCACCAAGAAAAGGGAAGAAAAAGTTCCAACATGTGACAGATTTCGGTTGTGTAGGGCACCCTCCAGATGATCCGGTTACCTTCCTTGTATGCTGGCATTTGGACCATTTAGTACAAATCCAGAATACATTCAGAAAAACTGAAGACCTAGAAAAGTTTGTTTCACTGATAGATCACACATACTTTGACTATGGACAAGAGTTTTAACGTATCCAGCACATGTTCATGAAAATCATCAACACGGAGGTCGTTGCAGATACTGGGCTTTTCTACTACAACGGTGACACAACCGGCTATGACGGCTATCCCACGAAGTTACTAGGCGATTACCTCCTTCACCTGGTATGCTTTTTTGACTACACATCTCATGTTATTTTATTTATTTATTATTATTGTAATTAAGTTTTTAGCATTTGTAATAATATACCAAATCTTGTATATTTTATTCTGATCAAACCTATATGCAAAGATGTGTAAGTGTCTTAGGAGTAATCTGGTGGTTTGCATGGGATAGTGACAATTTTTTCTTCTGCCGCCAAGGTTTTTGCCATTCCATTGTTTAACTCGGAAGGGATGAATGAATGCTTACACAATTGTTCCATCTTTTATGTTTCGTAGAATGTACTGTTGTTCCCAGGAAACAAATGTTTTTTTCAAATTGTGCATTTACAATCCATCTATGCATGTATGCACAACAACCTGTGAACCTAGTTCTTCCTTATTCAGTTATATCATGTTGAAGATAATTTCTGGAAGACAGTTGCATCTGTTGTTATGAATCTTATCTAATTCACTTAACTACTTATATTCTCATTCTATATATTTTTAGTTAATTATATGTACCATGATTTTCATCATATCTTTTGGTTAGCTTTTCCTTTGTTAACTCTTCCTTGTTCAAACACCCATATTTAACTCTACAAGCATGATACAACTTATTTAAACCTGAATTATGTTAATTGCAGCAAAAACACTATGAGTCTGCTCCATGTGAAAGCTCCCGGGACTGAAGATAGATGATCAATTTGCAATGTTAATGTTCTTTATGGTTCTTAAAACTTCCCTTTTGCCTTTGGAAGTCAACAATTTATCACTTGAAGATCACGATCATAGTTGAGGTACATACTCCAGTGCAAAACATGTATGCTACATTGACAGTTATGGATGTAGTCAGTCATGCTACGAATTGCTACTTCTGAATGTATTGTGAATACGCATACTAAAATGTCTGCTATTGTACGCAATCCACAACAGAATGTATTGAACTACAACTTTTGGATGTATTTGGGAATTTGTATATGTATGAAACGTCTGCTTTTGTATGTACCCTCTCCTGGAATGTATTTAAATAACAAATATGCACTTTTTAATTCCAAAATCATAAGTAGTGATGTTCAGAAAAGAACAGAGCACTTAGTACTAATCTACCACTGACTATGTTACATAAAATCTGCGCGTCAGATGTGAAACTTAATGACAGGCACCTAATAGGTAGGCCATCAGCAGAAAAGTACAGATGAAAGATTCATTGAAGAAAGCACATCACAACAACACTACAGTTCATGCCTACATATTACACACACGTCACCGATGCATTACTTATGACCGGAAGATTAACTTTCTTCTCGACAGATGAGCACCATGACTGACGTGCCATCCATTCATTGCGAGTCACTGGAATATCGCACCCTAGCGTCGCTCGTCTTATCAAGCAATACCGCTGACTGAACGAATTTTATCTGGGCGTCACCGCCAAGTGCTTATACATGACTGGCCAATGGTGGTACACATTACCAGTGGCTGCAAATCGGCGACGGACGCCTCAATCGTGAGTGTATGGGAAAACACGCCCGTCACTGCTAGGCCTTTTTGGTGTAGTGATGGTATTGCCCTACCCTGCCCACACCCTATCCATTGCTATCCTTATGCGGAGGGGTGTCAACGTGGTGGCACCAAGGTGCTTGCATTGACGACATCAACGCTCATAGGTGAACTTAGGTCTATCTCAGGAGTTTGGCATAGCTGCTATGGGAGGTCTTGGATAACGTCGTGTGCATCAGCAGACCACCGCGTCGCAAACCTCATTGGGAGAGTGGTTTCAGAGCTGTATCAAGGCTCCCACCTCCTAGCTAGACTTTAGTGGATATAAAGGTGAGCTCCAAGTGAAAGCTCTGCGATGACGGTGTGCATGGTCATCACCACCTTCTTGAAGGCGCGGGATCCCTATCTCTCGCCATTGAATATGGTTCTCATGCATGCATCGGGCACGCATGTGGGAGCCCCGGTCAAAGCTTACCTCTCTATTGGCCCTGCTGCTCGATGGGGGTATTTGACAACGAGGCAATCGTCCTCTCAGTGCTACCATGTGATTCCTTTATTTCCCATTCTTGGTATGCTGTCAAAGCTAGAATGGCTTGCTTGAGTGATGTCCAAGTGTTATGTTGCCCTCCTTTTTCCCTTCTCAGTTGTAATATTTCATCCAACCTCATGAATGTTCATCCACATGGGTGGACATGTGCCTGTTCTTGTAATGCTCTTTTGAAGCAGTATATTTAGGTGAGGAGTCTTTTCTTCCTAGTGCATGTTTCAAAAAACAATCAACAAAGTGAATTTATTATTATTGAGAAGGTACAAATTATACTTAGTTGCTGCACCAACATAATGCCAAGAACTATTCAAGGAATCAAGAATGCACATATGTAAAAAGGAAAGAAGAACAAGCAAACAAAAAAAATAGACCCCACCACAAAGATCAACCACTAGCACCAGCTAGACCAAAACCATTACCAAATACAAACACTATGATTACATTGGAGGTACACCAAAAGCGACGCTTTCATGAATGGAATAGTGCACTAGCACCATAGGAGGAAATTCAAATTATTAAAAGACTCTAGGTTTTCACCTAGGAGGAAAATTCAAACTATCCAAACAATGCCTTCCATAAGGATCACAATTTCCAGGTCCAACCAATGAAGGATGACCATTAGGTTTTCAATATGGAATAGGAGACTTAGCACCACCATAAAACAAAGTTCCCAAAACTCCACTTCTGTCAAGACCTTCAGATCTTCAAATTATAGTTGTCTTGACATGTCAAGCAGATCACCATGACACATCCTCTTGAAGGCCCACATATTGAAAGTTATGGATGTACATGACCGAATACCATCCAAACCAGAGATCTAGAGCACCCCTATACATAAAAACCGGCCCGTGGGGAATTTAGAACTCGTCCACGTCTAGACGTTGGCCGGTAACAGGTTGTTAGGTGAATTGGGAGGTTTCCGCCTGAGCGCCCCTCCTAGGTATATGCACGAATAAGGTGCACATATGGCTTCAGAGAAGGTTGGATTTAGATATATTGCATGGTGAACAGGCAAACATTTTTTGTGTGAAATTACATCGTTCAGCATATCAATTTTTTGTCATTTTCATTTGAATTGTTCTTATTGTCATTTGATAACCCCCAAGAGCAGGGGATCACTGTAGCACCTCTAAGTGTGGAAGTATGGATATCAATCCGCACGAGCAAGAAGGAAAAGCTATCACTCTTTATAACTAGAGTGTCAGAATTCTAGTTGCTTATGCACTAAACAAATTAAGTAACAAGGGTGGTTGATTTAATGCAATAAAGTAAAAGGTAACAAAATAGTAAATAAAAATGTCCCAATCCTCTAAATGCAAGGGGACAAGTCAAGGAGTTTACTCTTATGGGAACAATGGACCTGAGTTCATGGGTTCACTCAATACTCTCTCCATCTATGGTGATGATTATGTTATAGATAATAGAAGCAAATACAATTGTCATGCTTTAATGATAACTTTATGCCAGCTATATGTCCTAAAACATATAGTTGAAAGAAGTACCCATATGTGTTTACTAGTGTCGCCATCGTGTAAGGCTAGTGTGGTTATGTCACTCCACCACATCATATTTCTCCCTTCTTACCCCAGATAAAGAATGCTTTCTACACTGATTTGGTCGCACAATGCATATGTCGTCTATCACTCGGACACTCTTTACCCACATACATCATACTCTTAAAGGAAAATATATCCTAAGAACTAGTGCAATGATTTATAAATATATGTGATTTCATATCTCTCCCATATACCTCATCACATGGTAGACAAGGCATTATGCATAGATAAAATCATTACATGTACCATAGATGTAATTCCAAAGTATGACAAACCATAAAGTCTCAACAGAACAGTAGATGCATTAAAAACATCTCATACCACAATATCCACCATAGGAATTACATAGATAGTTCCATAATCATGCAAGTGACATTATATGGACTTCAACAATGATCATAGATAGAGATATTCGATCAAGTTACCACCACAAACCCATAGTCCAGGGGTGGACAACTCCCCTCTCATGGTGGAGAGAAAAGAGGAGGCACGGGTGAAGCATGAGAGACGGCCAGAGGCGATTTCGAGAGCGGTTCCCCGTCCAATCTTCACAGGTTCACTCTCTATTTTGTGGTTTCGTGTTTCTCCGCCGCCGCCCTTTAGGAACTCCCATGGGGTCCTTTATATAGTCGGTTTTAGGTCAAGACAAGGAGATCCACATGAAACGGGTGGCATGACCTAAAAAGATGACCATGCCACCTGGTCCCGTTTGCAGCTCATTGATCTCCTGACATTCCACTTTAGCTCATTTTGTTCATCTCGATATTTCCAAACCATGTTCTCTGACCTTGCCCAGTTTGGAGTCTCATAGCTCCTAGAAAGTCAAAAATGCTAATAGAAGGTGTTTTCTGCCAAATAGAGTTAAAACTAAGGGAGATGGGATTGTTTTGAAAATCTCCAAAATCAATATAAAACATGGATATAACATTATATAAGATGAAAATGTGTGAAAATATGGGACAATAAACTACAATGTTCATATATGCATTTTACATGCATCATTGTTGCTTCTTAACTCCACCATTACTGCAGAGTTCTTCATAGAGGCAATGGGGTGGGTGCCCACTGAAGAGCAGTCTTGCTGCAAACATGGTGTTTTGGTAACCAAAAACATTATTTGTAATTTTATTAGAAAACATATCTAATCATCACGCAAGCGCTTCTCACATTAGATGGTGTACTATATACTAATATAGGAGTCTAAATAATGTTGTAGTATGATAAGTGTTGTGTTTGTTTCCTGACACATGTACACCCTCCACGTGATTTGAGTCACAGCGTGGGTGTGGCAAGCCTTGTTGCCAACAACGGGTACCCATGGCGCCAAGGGAGATACTCTGCAGCTCATGCCTTGAGGGGTTGACTAGCAGCGCGATACGCAAGACCGCTATATATAGGACGCTTTTTGGACCCATAGTTCCTCGGGATCAACACCATGTGAGGTTCTAGCAATGGTGGGCTAGCTTGGCCGACCAATCGCTCTAGGCTCGGGTTATCGATATACAATGAGGCTTTTGACCATGTCACCAACGAACAGAAGCAGGGACAAGGGTTTTCAAGGATGAAAAGTAGATGCAAAGGTAATAGTATTGATTAATGATTGTGTGCTTAATTTCAATCGGCTGTCACCCTCACATTTATATTGGGCGGCTAGTCTTTTTGTGAAAGTCATGGACTCGCACTACTTGATACAAAGTCGGTTTGCCAAACATATAAGGAAATCTAAAATAGGAAATATGAGGCATGTTTCGGTCCAGACATGGACTCCACATGCCTTCTTGGAGTCTTCTAGAACCTCCTGATCCCTCTGTGTCAGTTCTGGTTTCTTTGTTTCCTTCTCCCACGTGGTTTGCTTATTGGTCTCCTAGTGTAAGTCGCTCTTCGTTTGACTTCTGCGACGCATCTCCCTTGATCGATTCTTGATATATATCTTATTGGGCTCCATAACCAACTCATGCGACTCCTCCTGAATTTGGGCCCAATGACCAGCTCGCGATCTACCCGTGATAATTTTTTTCTTCTTTCGTTACCAATAGTGCAACTGTAATTCTTTTTCCAGTAATGTTTCCATTTGTTATCGGGGAGACAGTGAAACCCTAGCATAAAATTATGAGTTGAAATAAAGATATTTTATGATTTCCTTTATCATAATGTATTAATTGTCTCTCTTGATGTTTTATGAAGTCGACCATGCAATATTTGCCTCTAATGACGAGATGTGTCATGTGACACCCTCAAGTTGATCCATTACGATATGTTCATAGGGAAATAAGAGAGCACTCATAAAGTGAACATCCATGACCAAGAGAACCCCTTAAGGCCTTGTTTGGTACTAGAGTTTTGGTGGGGATTAGTGGGGATAATCCCCACCAAACCTCAAATCCCCACTCACTTCTAAAAATATGTTTGGTACTAGAGTATTGGTCGAGTTTAATCCCCGCCAATTCTCACTTTTCCCCAAATTTTAGTGTATTTTTGTCAATCCCCAATACTCTACCTCTACCTAGCGGATTGTGGGTAGGGTTTTGTGGGAATTGGGTGAAGGTAGGGGTTTCACCCAATACTCTAGGGGATTATCCCCACTAATCCCCACCAAAACTCTAGTACCAAACAAGGCCTAATAGTGGTGTATTTGGGTGGGTGGCCTGGGTATACTGCTTGGTTATGAGCGATGGCTGAACAGATGGTTGGTCTCTAACCATCCAGGTGTGGAGCGTCTAACATACACGTGTATAAATAAAGAGAAGAATTATCCTAATCACAATTATTCTAAAATGCTAGAGGTGAAAAAAAGTCCCTAAGAACATTTTAGCCCACTGCAGTTTCAAAACCTTTAACATCGCGTTGCTCTCTATCTTTGTAGTTAATTGTAGTATTTACTTTATTATTGTTATTCACACTTAATCACACTTGTTTACGCTCGCTTGGAATTAAAGGAAGATCTATGCATTACTTTGTAAGTAGTAACAAGGAAGTAAGGAACAACTTTGACCATAGCCGGTAGGCTCTCTGTGGGATCAATACTCTTATTTCGAAACTAGCTATTGAGATATACGTATCTGTATAGGTTTCCTTGGTAGATTTCTTGTACACCAAGGCTTGTAATCTGTATGCCTCCTATATATATACGTGACATTCGGCCCTATTGGAGGTGCAATCTCCCATAATCTCTCTACATGGTATCAGCCTAAAAATAGATCCTAACCCTAGCACCAGCCGAGCCGCCGCCGGCTCTCCCCAAACCCTAGCTACGCTGCCTCCCTTTGGCGCCTCCGCGGCCTCGCTTCCACCCGCCATCGCCGACTTCTCCAGCTCCGGCCCCTCCAACCCCTTCAACTTCTCACGATCTGGGAGCTCCAACCCCTTCGTCGGCCCCTCCATCACCGTCAGCCACAACGTTCCTATCCTCGAGCACGTGCCGATCAAGCTCTCCCACACCGCGGCCAACTTCTTCGCGTGGAAGATGTATTTTGGCCTCCTCTTCCGCGAGTACGATCTCCTTGGCCACATTGACGACACCATCGACCTCCTCGCCATGCCGTACGACCTTGACTGGAGCACCATCGACGCCACCAACATCCGCTGGTTCTTCCAGACCGTCTCCACCAACATCTTTCACACTGTTGTCCGCAATGGCGACACTGCGCGCGATGTGTGGAAGAAGATCACTGGCCTCTTCACCAACGACAAGATCCACCGCATCACCTTCCTCCAGCAGGAGTTTTTGGCCTCCAGCAGAACAATCTCTCCCTCAACGCCTTCTTCCTGCGCCTCAAGACCCTCTCCGATGAGCTCCACGACATGGAGTTTCCGATCACTGATGCCCTCCTCCTCTCTACGCTCATGGTGGGCCTCGGCGAGGATCTTAGCCACACTGCCTTCAACCTCATGCTGCTCACCACGCCGACCTATGATAAGTCTGTGGCCTACCTTCGCACCGAGGAGCGGCGGCTAAAACACCTCCGAGCTCATGCGGCTCACACATCCTTCGCCGCTGGTTTCTCCCATGGTGCGCCCGTGCCGTCGCCGACGAGACTCCCACCCCGGGACTCGGCTCCCTACTATCCGCCCCAGCAGCTGGCCACAATGCGGACAAAGCATCCTCCCCAACGGCGGGGGTGCTCCACGTGCGCCCGCTCCTCCTGTCATGGGCGGCAATGGCAGGAACGGCGGCAACAGCGGATGCCAGCGTCGACGCGGTCGTGGCGGCAACAGCGGCCAGTGCAACGGCAATCCGCCTCCTCCTCAGCAGTCCACGCCTCCGCCGCCCTGGACCATGGGCCAACATCCCTTGACTCGAGTCGTCCACACCTACACCATGCCGGTGCCCCGGGCCCCGTACCCCGGTGTCCTGGGGCCCCGTACCCCGGCATTCTGGGGCCCCGACTAGCAACCCACCAGGCATTCTTCGCGGCGCCTCAGCATGGCGCGCCTCCAGTCTACACCGCCCCACCCGTCTACAATGGCGCGCCCCCGTTGCCACAGGTCGACCCTGCACTTCTGCACGCCTTCCACTCCGCCCCCAACACTGGCGCTACTGGTGGCACAGGTGACTTCTGGTTCATGGACAGCGGTACCTCCTCCCACATGACACCCTATCCTGGTAATCTCTCTGCTTCCTCTCCCATCACCACTTTCTCCAGTATCGTCATTGGTAATGGTCATACACTTCCTATCACCCATACCAGTTCTACCACTTTTCCATCTAACTCTCGCCCACTCTCTCTCAATAATGTCATTGTCTCTCCTACTCTCGTTCAAAATTTAGTCTATGTTAAACGTCTTGCTCGTGATAATTCTATGACTATGGAATTTGATGATGTCGGTTTTTCTATGAAGGATGGTCGTACCCGTATGCTCATCCACCGATGTGACAGCCCCGGCGATGCACTGTACCCCGTCCAGCCTACATCCACCGCCACCAGCCACCTCGCTCTCTCCGCCGGTGTCGACATTTGGCACGCGCGCCTTGGCCATCCTAGCTCCACCGCACTTTGTCAAATACTGCAAGGATTTTCATTTTCTTGTAATAAAACAGAGTCTCACTCTTGTGAAGCATGTCGTCTAGGCAAACATGTTCATCTTCCCTTTCGTTCATCCTCCACGATAGCATCTTTTCCATTTCAGATAATTCATAGTGATGTGTGGACCTCTCCAATTCTGAGTAATTCTGGTTTTCTTTTTATCTTGTGATATTGGATCATTATTCACATTTTGTGTGGACTTTTCCTCTACGCCACAAGTCCGATGTTTCCACCACCTTAACATCCTTTTTCTCCTACGTCTCCATCCAGTTTGGTAGAACCATCCATGCTCTCCAGACTGATAATGGAAAAGAGTTTGACAACCTTGTTTTTTGCACCCTCCTCGCTACTCATGGCACTGTCTTTCGTCTCACGTGTCCCTACACTTCTCAACAGAACGGTCGTGCTGAACGCATCCTCTGCACCCTCAACGATTGCGTACGCATCCTCTTGTTTTATGCCTACATGCCACCATGCTTTTGGCCGGATGCCCTCGCTGCCGCCACTCTTCTCATTAACATTCGGCCTTGTCGCTCCCACTGGCAGTATGCACCACACCACCTTCTCTCCGGCACACCACCCTCCTATGACAACCTCCACATCTTTGGTTGTCGCTGCTACCCCAGTATAGCCTCTACTGCTGCGCATAAGCTCGCCCCTCGCTCCCTTCCGTGTGTGTTCATCAGTTATCCAACTAACACCAAGGGCTATCACTGCTATGATCCGGTCTCTCATCACGTGATCGCCTCGTGGCATGTTTACTTTGACGAGCTGTTGTTTCCGTTTAAGCAGGGTATCTTGGAAACTCCTACAGCACCGGTCGCCCTTCCTACAGGCGCCCCTGTCTAACGGAACACTGCAGTAGCCCCTCCAGCGCCCGCGCTTCCTGTGCCGGCAGCCGCGGCCTAGGCTGCACTCGTCACGCTCGGGCCCTCGGTGTCCGAGTCACTGCCGTCGATGCCGGCTTCCGCCTCGCCGGTTCCATCGTCTCCGACCTCTCGTCGTCGGCCCTCTCGTTGCCGGCCTCCTCGTCACCGGCCTCCTCATCGTCATCGAGCTCGGCTGCTGCCCCACCACCGCCTCCGCCCATGGGTGTCACTACTCGTGCACGTGTGGGCATGCACCGGCCCTCTACGCGCTACCCCGCCGACGTCTACACGTGCTCAGCTTCTATGCCCACGCTCTCGCCGGTACCCACCTCCGTTCGAGCTGCTCTACGCGATCCGTAGTGGCGTGTGGCTATGAAGGAGGAGTTTGAGGCCCTGCAACAGAACCAGACTTGGGAGCTCGTTCCGTGCCCTCTTCGCGCCAACGTCATCACTGGCAAATGGGTGTTCAAGCTCAAGTTGCGCTCCGATGGTACACTCGAGTGCTACAAGGCGCGCTAGGTGGTCCGAAGCTTCCGTCAACGCGCCGGCGTCGACTTCACGGATACGTTCACTCTGGTTATCAAACCGGGCATAATCCGGACTGTTCTGCACCTCGCCGTTTCCCGAGCTTGGCCGGTGCACCAGATGGACGTCTCCAACACCTTCCTCTATGGACATCTCTCGGAACAGGTGTACTGTCAGCAACCCACTGGGTTCGTCGACGCCGAGCATCCCGACCGTGTGTTCCTGCTCTCCCGCTCCCTGTATAGGCTGAAGCAAGCACCGTGCGCCTGGTACCAGCGCATGGCAGCGTTTGTTCACCAGCTTGGCTTTTGCTCTATGCGCTCCGAAGCCTCCTTGTTCGTCTATCGACAGGGCTCTGATGTGGTTTATTTGCTGCGCTACGTTGATGACATCATCCTGACAGCCTGCAACAATGCTCTTCTTCAACAGCTCACTAATCGCCTTCGCGCTGAGTTCGCCATCAAGGACCTCGACCCGCTTCACTACTTCCTCGCCCTTGAGGTAGTGCGCCGAGCAGACGGGTTCTTTCTCCATCAGCGTAAGTACGCTCAAGATATTCTCAAGTGTGCTGGGATGCTTAATTGCTTTCCTGCGGCCACTTCTGTCGACACGAACGCCAAGCTCTCCGCCACGCTGGATCGCCGGCTATGGATGCGTCTCACTATCGCTCCATTGTTGGTGGCTTGCAGTACTTGACACTCACTCGCCCGAAGCTGCAGTTCACCATGTAGCAGGTCTGCCTCTACATGCATGCGCCTCGTGATTCTCACTGGACCGCAGTGAAAAGGATTCTTCGGTACATCCGCGGCTCTATGGACCTCAGGCTCTCGATCTCCGCCTCGCCATCCATGGACATTGTGGCTTATTTAGATACAGATTGGGCAGGGTGCCCTGACACTCGGCGCTCCACCTCAGGCTATTGTGTCTACCTTGGCTCGTCGCTGATCTCATGGTCGTCCAAGCGCCAGCCCATCGTCTCCCAATCTAGTGCTGAGGATGAGTATCGTGCTGTGGTCAATGCAGTTGCTGAGTGCACTTGGTTTCGTCAGCTTCTCTCTGAGCTTGCCTATCCTGTTGACAAGGCCACTGTCGTCTTCTGCAACAACGTCTCCGCTGTCTACCTCTCCTCCAACCCTGTTCATCATCGTCGCACAAAGCACATCGAGCTGGACATACACTTTGTTCACGAGAAGGTTGCTCTCGGTCACGTTCGAGTTCTTCACGTACCGACTTCCCAGCAATTTGCGGACATCATGACAAAGGGGCTACCGACTTCGACTTTTTCTGAGTTTTTGTCCAGTCTATGTGTCGCTGCCGACCCTTCGACTGCGCGGGGGGGAGGGGGGGGGTTGAGATATACGTATCTGTATAGGTTTCCTTGGTAGTTTTCTTGTACACCAAGGCTTGTAATCTGTATGCCTCATATATATACGTGGCAGCCGGCCCTATTGAAGCTGTGCAATCTCACATAATCTCTCTACACTAGCTACAATAACCTGTGCACTTGTAGTTATCAAATGTTGTCTTTTTCCAAAGAATCTGATGACGTGAAGCCGTGCCCGAGTTTATCCATATTGTCTAGTTCTTAAATTGATTCGCACATATCGTCCATGTTGTCCCAATACTCCTCTGGACGTTTATGGATCCACTCATCGTTGTGATTCATTAGTCAGGATTGATAAAACCGGTTAGTCGCAATCGGTTTTAAGGTAGCCGGCACAAATCCATTCTTTGTAGTACTCAGAAAGCCGTACTCTGTTAAGTCCCTTCATGTTAAACATGTAGCTCTAGGGAACTGTACGTCAGTCCACAATTGATTCGGTTAAAGCAATGTAAACTGAATTATCTACATGGACGACTTCGACTTCATTGTCCACCCATTGGATCAGCCGCCGGTGCATTGTTGATGGTACACAATGATTAGCATGAAGCCAGTCATGGCCTAGTAGAACAGTGTAGTTTCCCTGCACATCAGCAACGAAGAAGGAAGTAGGCAAATGTTTGCTTCCCGGCCACTGTGAGTTCCAGGGTGTCACGCCTTTAGCTCCCACTCCTTCTCCTCTTTCGAACCCGTTAAAAGTACCATATTGGTTTTAAGCAAGTCACAGTCATCCTACTGAAGCCTCTTAAAGACAACGTTTGGCATTAGGTTTACCACAGCTCTTCATCAACCATCATCCTGGTAACCGGCCGGCCTCCCATTGATATGTCCCTTGATGTACAAGGGTTTAAGGGGCTGAATCGGTTCCTCTTGTTTCTCAAAGATGGTTTATACTTGTACCTTTATTTCTCAAAAACATTCAACCCGGCCACTATATAAAAGGATGTCTCAAGTTTATCCAGATTTTGTATGCACTTAGACATATTTTAAGGTGTACATACAAATCTAGATAAAGTTGAGACATTATTTTACGAACGGATAGAGCTGTAGATGTTCTTCCGTTTGTGCCACTTTTATTGCTTGAGACGAGTACATACTGAATTACTACACGAGGATGGACATAGAATGGAGTACTAATTTCGCGCACATGGGATTGGGCGGTACGGGGTGGGCACGAGCACGAGCGGCGTCTTGCGGTGGTAAACGAGCACGCCGGCCTCCTCCATGCACAGGTTCTCTTTCTTCACCCCTTCCGGCAGCGCCCAATCGAAACCGCACAAGATATTGGCGAGCGTGAACTCCATGTTGGTCAGTGCCATTGAAATGCCAGGGCAGATCCTACGCCCGCTGCCGAAGGGCAGCAGCTGGAAGTGCGTTCCTTGCAACTCCACCTGCTCGCTGTCCAGGAATCTCTCCGGCTGGAACTCCTCCGCGTCCTCACCCCAGGTCGCCGTGTCCCTCCCGATCGCCCACACGTTCACCGACACCCATGTCCTGGCCGGCACGTCGTAGCCGCCGATGGTGACATGCCGCATCGTCTCCCGCGGCGCAAGCAGCGTCGCCGGCGGGTACAGACGCAGGGTCTCCTTAACCACCAGCTTGAGGTAGGTGAGCTTGGGCAGGTCGTCCGGCCGCACCCGCTCGCCGCCGCCCACCGCCGCTCGGATCTCCTCCTGCAGCTTCTTCAGTAGCTGCGGCCTTCGGATCAGCTCCGACATCGCCCACAGGATCGTCACCGAGCTCGTCTCCACGCCACCCAGGAACGTGTCCTGCATCGTTTAAGTATTAATCGATTAGTACTGTTCCATATCATTCTATAGGTAACTAATTCCTGAATTCAGCAGACCAGGATGATGGCCTTGATATGGTCCCTGGTCATGCCACGGCCCTCTTTCCAGAGGTTAACGAGGGCGTCGACGAGGTCCCCGCCTTTGTCACGGCCGGGCTTCAGGTGCTCCTCGATCACCATGTCAAAGAAGGCGTCGAGCTGGCTGAAGATCTGCTCGCGGCGGGTGACCATGCCGGTGATGCGGTCGACGAGGCGGCCCGCAGCGTTGGGGAAGAAGTCCTCGCTGCAGTTGCCCACCGTGTGCATGGCCTCATAGAATACATTCTGCAACTGCCGCTTCTTGCCCGCCAGCTTGTCCTTGCCGTAGACGCTCCCGAACGCCACCGTGCCGATGATGCCGTCGGCGAGGCCGTAGATGAGCTCGCCGAGCGCCACCGGCTTGCTGCTGCCGTTCGTCAGCGCGGCCATGAGTATGTCGACCTGCTCCTGGCGCGCGCCCCACGCGGCCTTGACACCGCGCATGCTGAGCAGCTCCGACACGAGGACCTTGCGCCTCTCACGCCACCCCTCGCCGTACGGGGCGAACAGCATGTCGTTGAACCCGTACGTCAACACCTTCGCCCCAGACCACGCCGGCCTGCTGCAGCAGTCGGCGTCCTGCGTCTTCAGAACCTCACGCGCCGCCGACGCCGAGGACACCACCAGCATCCGCCTCGCGCCCAGCCGCAGCAGCATCACCGGGCCGTGCCGCCGCGCCAGCTCCCGCAGGCTACGGTGCGGCAGGGGGCCAAGCTGATGCAGGTTACCAAGCACCGGCAGCCGCGCGGGGCCTGGCGGCAGATTCAGCCCTTTCCCGGCGGACCACCTCCGCACTATCACAAGCAACGAGAGGACTGCAGGCAGCAGGAGCCCGAGGAGGAGCTGCCATTGCTTCGGCAGCTGGGTGAAGATGGCGGACATTGTAAACTTGCTTGATGGTCTGCGTGCTTGCTGCTCGTGGTTTTAAAGCGGGTCGACACTGGGCTGTGCAGTGCAGCTAATGCCGGATTGAAGCATGGGACTATGCGAGACACCCTTCTCCTCCTTTCGCTCTAGCGAGCAGGCCAATGGCCCAAATAGCCCATTGGACAAAGGATACAGAGACATTTATGTGGGCTTTGTATTTGAGTACAAATAAATGCAGTTCCTCCTTATACTTCCTCTGATAGGAAAAAACTTTATATTAATATTAAGTTATACTAAATTATGAGACAACATTTTCTAATCATAGGGAGTATATTAGTAGCACATAAACCCCTCCGTTGCAACGGGACGTAAATAAATTAACGTGTAGTCAATCGACCGGCATAATCTCAGTTTGGCCTTTCGTCTTAATCGTTACTTTTTTTACTTGATATACTATTTAATATTATTTTGAGATATATGATATACTATTTTACAATATGTTTTGAAAATTTATATAAATGCATTCATTCTCAAAATAGGCTTTCGCCCCGCTATGATAATTCAGCAACCAAACCGTACAACAACGAGAAGGAAAATAAGCGAGTTTTTTTAATAATACAAAAAAATTAATCAATTTCACAAATAATAGTATAGTTTAGATTTTTTGAATTCTAGCGCGGCCTCGCGTACGGTGGAAAATATTGAGTTCATCTCTGAATTAAGAGGTCTAAAGGTGCACATGCTATCAAGATGGCTAATCTGCGGTGACTTTAATCTGATAAAAAAGGCTTCAGAGAAAAGCAATTTTAATCTGAATTTGAGGATGATGGGGAGATTCCGGGCTGCTCTTGATGAACTTTAGATGATCGACTTTCCTTTAGTGGGAAGAAGGTTCACCTGGTGCAATGAGAGGGAATTGGCAACACACACAAGAATTGACCGGGTTCTGGTAACCAAGGATTGCGAGCTGGCCTTCCTTCATTTCCAGCTAACCCTGGCCTCCACTAATGTTTCAGATCACTGCCCTATTGCCCTCAAGCCAATGGTTAATATCCCTTTTCGAATTTTCATATTTCAGTCCCACTGGCTCAAAGACGATCAGTTCAAAGTGGTGGTGTCTTCGGCTTGGAACAAGCATGTGCAAAGTGTGCTCCACACTAAGCTTTCTAGAACAGAGAAAGCCCTCAAAAGATGGAACAAGGAAAAGGTTCGCTGGACTATTTTTGCTTCCAATGTGGCCTCTGAAGTTATTTTCAACCTAGACCTTGCCCAAGAGGAAAGACAATTAACAAATGAGGAGAGATCTCTCAGAGCTGATCTGAAGAATAAGTTGCTGCAATTGACAAAAGCAAATGGAGACAGAAATCTAGACTCACTTGGATAAAAGAAGCCAGTGCAAATACAAAATTATTCCACCTTAGAGCAAATGGAAGAAGAAGAAAGAACCATGTTCCAGAGCTTATGGGTCCTGCTGGCTTAGTGTCTGAGCACAAAGAAAAGGAAGAGATTTTGTTACAATTCTTCAAGAGAAGCTTGGGAGTAAGAAAAGAAAGGTCCATTGGTCTGAATTGGGATGCCTTGCAGCTGCCATTTGCTGACCTGCAGCATTTAGATGCCCCTTTCTCGATCGATGAAATAAAAGATGTTATCTTCAGTCTGCCAAGTGAAAAGGCCCCTGGACCGGATGGTTTCACTTCTTGTTTTTTCAAAAGCTACTGGGAAATAATCAAGGTTGACGTGCTGCATGCTTTCAATCATATCCATAACCTCCACTCCAACACTTGGAACTTGCTCAACACTGCAAATATTGTACTGATTCCAAAGAAAGAGGGTTCCTTCAATGCTTCTGATTATCGCCCTGTGAGCCTCATGCATAGTGTTTCCAAGATTCTTTGCAAGCTTTTGGCAAACAGATTAGCCCCTGATCTTGACAAGTTGGTGTCTAGGAACCAGAGTACCTTTATTAAAGGGAGATCAATTCAAGAAAACTTCCTCTATGTCAAAAATGTGATAAGCGATTCTCATGTCAAGAAATCCCCAACTTCCCTTTTGAAGCTAGATTTGGCTAAGGCTTTTGATTTGGTGGATTGGGGTTTTTTGTTCGAAGTGCTGCAAAAGATAGGTTTTGGTCAGATTTGGAGGGATTTGGTCACCATTCTCCTTGCCACTTCTTCCTCTCGAGTTCTTCTGAATGGGAAGCAGGGAAGACCATTCAAGCACAGGCAGGGGCTGCGTCAAGGAGATCCCCTCTCCCCCTTTGCTCTTCATTTTGGTCATGTAGCCTCTACAGCGGCTGTTCAGGCTCGCCACGGAGCAGCATTTGCTATCGCCTTTGGATAGGGATACGGCCAGGATGAGAGCAAGCTTTTACGCTGATGACGACGATGCGATTTTCATCAACCCACAGCTGCGGATGTGACAGCGGTTCTGGCCATAGTTATACTTTTTGGGGACGCTTCTGGTCTGCGCACCAATATTGTGAAATGTGTTGCTTTCTTTGTGGGATGTGGCGATCTTGACACCTCTCAGGTGCTTGCTGATTTCGGTGGCACACAAGGAAGCTTCCCTTGTAGGTATGTAGGTCTACATCTAGGCCTTAAGAAGCCTAGCAGAGCTGAGCTTCAGATCATCTTGGACAAGATTGCAGGAAGGCTTAAACCTTGGAAGGGCAAGCTCATGGACAGATCATCTCATCTTATTTTAGTAAATTCTGTGGTCACCTCTATTGTGGTCTATCACCTTACTGCATTTTCGTCTGATAAGTGTTTCATCAAAAGGATTGACAAGCTTAGAAGGGGCTTTCTCTGAAATGTTGAGGAAGAAACAAGCGGAGGAAAATGCCTGGTGAATTAGAAGCATGTTTGCTCGGCAAAGCATCTCGGAGGGCTGGGAATCAAGAACATAGATTTTTTCGGGCGGGCTCTCCGGCTTCGATGGGAATGGTACAAATGGGATAATCAAGACAGACCTTGGAAGGGCCTGCCAACCCCCTCCATTGCGAGCGACAAGGATCTTTTCGCTGCCTATACCACAATCTCTTTGGGCAATGGTGAAATTGCCAAATTCTGGGATGATAAATGGCTCCAAGGAGATGCTCCAAGAGACCTAGCACCTGATCTTTTCAGGCTTGCCTTCAGAAAGAAGCTCACTGTCAAAAGGGCTCTCTTGCATGGCACTTGGATGAGAGGTCTTCAACTGGCTGACAACAGAGATTCAGCTAGACCAATTCATTTTGTTATGGGGGAAATTCAAAGTGTCAACCTTACTGATTCAAGCGACTACATCAGCAGGAAGCTAACAACAAATGGCCAATACTCAGCTGCCTCGGCATATGCTGTTCAATTTATTGGCAGAATTGAGAGACCGGAGCTTTCCCAAGCTTGGAAGATCAGGGCTGAGGGGAAAATCATTTTTTTTTATCTGGCTCCTTCTTCGGAACAGACTATGGACGGCTGACAGGCTGCTCAAAAGAGGATGGGATCATGGGAACACGACGATACCTGCAGTCTGTGCGATCAGACCTTGGAAACCTCCTTCCATTTGGCTGTGGATTGCCCCTTCGCGAGGCAGGTGTGGTACGATCTCAATGAGCCGTTGCTCAAGTCAATTCGTGCTTGGTGGGATCGGCTTCTCTCCAAGACTAAAGGACAGAGAACAACACAGAAAAAAAAAATCGTGTTGACGACGGCTTATGTTCTCTGGAACATCTGGAACGAGCGCAATAGAAATTTTTTCCAGGACACTATGTTGTCCACGGATGAGATTGTACACGTAGGGCAAAAGATGAGCTTTTACACCTAAGCTTGGACTATAGAGTTTAACTGTCGGGAGAGCGCTCCATGTGAGCAACTTGTAATTCTTGTAATATTCTGGGATTTTCTTTCCCTCTTCTTAATGCATAGAAGCAGAGCTCCTTCTGTTCAATTCAAAAAAACTTTCATTAACTAGCGCTAGGTAATTAATCCAACTAGTTAATCAGACTTAGATCCTCTGAAAGGATCACATGTGTTGTGAGGGGGTTCAGTTGAGGCGTCGACAAGTTAAGCTGACCATTTTTACCTATGTTAGAGCATCTCCACTCGCCCCACCAAAGCCCCCCCAAACGCCGTTTGGGGGCGCCGGCGCCAAAAATCCCGCCCAGCCGCGCCCCCAAACAGATTTTTCATTCGGCGCGGGGTGTTTTTTTTCTGGCGCACCCGGTCGAAGCCCAGCGCACGAGGGGGGGGGGGGGGAGGCGAGTGGGGGCGCCGGCTACGCCCAAAAACATCGTGGGCCATCCCTGTCGGCGAGACGCTACCATTCTTCCTCAAAATCCACCATCGCATCTCGCACACCCAGCAGGTCGCCGCTGCGCCGCCTCGCCACACCATTCCCAGATGGTGCACCTTCCTTCCACCAAATCGCGGCAGTTGCACGCCATATCGCCCCCACCCGCCAACTTTTCGAGGTGGTCCACCGTATCGCCAGCCTCTCCCGTGGCGCCAGCAACCTCGACCTCGCCTAGGAGGTGTTCGGCGTATTGCCTAGGCCATGGACGAGCTCATGGACTCCGACGACGAGACCATGTTCGCCGCTCTGATGGAGGAGGAAGCTGTAACGCCCTACCTTTTGCTAAAGGCAGAACTCCTGTATTAATGTGCTATTCACTGGATCAATAGATAGCACCACAGTACAAAATATAGTAATCATTGCAGATAGTATCATTTATTACATCGCAAATCTAGATACGATAGTCTTTAAACCTTATAAAAATAGCTTAGCCACTTGGACTAGCTTGAATACCAGAGTTTAACACAAACTAACACAACCGAAAGTAAATTGCAATGAGCCTCCATCTTCAGCAAGTGCCACAGGCAGTCATGTTGGTATGCAGGCACGAGACTCCTCCATCTACTCCTCGTCAGAACAACCTACATGTTTGAATATGTAGCCCCAAAGGGGTCAGTACAACAACTTATTGGCAAATGACACATATGGTGGCATTTGTGAAAGTACTATACTACATGATATTTGGCTAGTGGATCTTTTGGCTACTTTGCATAAAGCAAGTTTTATCCCATATTTTCCAAATCAAAACTTTAGATTTTTCTTTAAGGTTAAGATAACTCCTAGGTCACCTCCATATACATGGTTTTCACTGCCAGTATGTAGCCCCGGTGACAAGGGTATAGTTAATAGAGCCCGTTAGTTGAGTACCCCTAAGGTCCGTATAGCTAGGCCCAATTGTAATGATAGTCGAATACGAGTTTTTACTGTATGTCGATATTGTAATCTGTATCGGACCCTACCCGATCCTCGAGACCTGGCCACCTATATATAGGGGCCAGGAGGGGACGGTATAGGCCAGATTGAAAGCAAGCCAGGTTGAACACCCACGTTTACTTTCGATATACACTTATTTCGACTAACCTTTACCTTCGAGTTCATCTGACGCCCTATTCCCCCGATCCTAAGTCCTTCATCCAGGACATTTGTCGAGTTAACCCTCGTCAATTGGCGCCGACCGTGGGGAGCTGGGCGTTGGAATCATGAATTCGACGGCTTTTTCGCTTTTAGCCAACAGCAGTTCAGAACTCGACGGAAGCCAAGAGATGGAGCTAACAATTGGGAGTTTGAGCATCTTTATCGAGCCATCGGGTTCATCCCTGTCGATGGATTTCGTGTCGCAAGAACACGGGGTACCACGCGACGGACCCGAAGATTCGAACGCAGGGGGCTGAACGTGTGAGATCTTGGATCGCAACGAAACACGGTGACGGAAGCCTCGAGTGTCGAACGCGCAACGCACTACAGAGAGAGAGACCGAGCTTTACCCAGGTTCAGGGCCCTCGTGGTGAGGTAAAACCCCTACTTCCTGCCTTCTTGTATTGCAACGCGACACCTCGCGAGGAGTACAAGGTCTTGGTAACAAAGCTCTAGTTGGCCAGAGGTTGAAGAACCTGCGTGCCCAACTAGCAGCCTGAAGAAGATGAAGATCCCCTCCCCCCTAAGGGGTGGCCTCCCCCTCCTTTTATAGCGCCAAGGTCCTCCTTCCCCTTATCTTCTTGGGGAAGGGGTTGCCACACACGGCCAAGGAGGGAGGACAGCTGTAGACTCTATTCTTCTGTGGACGTAGTCTTCGTAGGGTAGTGGCGCCGGTCCACAGGAGTGGGTGGAGGAAGCTGACGTCTTCCTCTGGCGCCCTGCACCGTCCACGCTATTTTTAGGGGGGCGGCCAACAACCACTGTGCCGCTTTAGGCAGGCACAGCAAAAGTTGGTCTCCTCCCTGTCGGGGGTAGCGTGGGCGGTACGCGGTCTTCTGCCCGTTATCTTCTTGCTCTGCACGCGAACGTGCTGAGCTGACATGGGCGTGCTTCCTCTCCTCACCAGCAGGGGCTCGTGAGGAGGTCTTCTGGTCCTTAGCAGTTTTGGTCGTCGTTCTCCTCACGAGGCGCCTACTCGTGAGGGTCTTCTCCGTAGCTTGGATCATCGTCCTTCCCCTGGGCTAAAGATGGGCCGATGACGGGGCCCAGGAGCAGGTGGACCGGGATACCCCTGTATCCAGAACACCGACAGTAGCCCCCGGGAGCCCGGCCCGCGAACGCGCCCTCTTGAGGAAGCGAAGGGCCGGGGGCCCCCGAAGCTGCTGGGCCCTCCAACAGCACGCGCCAACTGCGCGGTCAGAGGACCATGTGAAGAGGCAGAGGCTGCGGACACGTGGCGCGGCCGCAGCTGGCGAGACGAAGCGGCGGGCGACGATGCAGTCTCCGAGGCGTCAACCCATCATAATGATGCGTCGCTTGACTGCGGAGCGCTGCGCCAACGCTTCGATTCCAGCGCAGGGATTTGATGCATCGACGCCGAACGCCCCCCTTAAATAGATCCTCCTCGTGTCCTCCGGCACCTCACCTCCTTCCTCCAGTGCCACTTCTGCTTCCACGCCCCCGAGCTCATGGATCCTTCCAACTCCTCCGTCTCCGCCGGATCGCGCTCTGGAGTGAAGCGCCTCGGACGCCCCCCGGGCAGCGGGAAGAAGGCAAAGATCCCGGGCCGATGGACGCCCGGCGCCGGCGGCCCTCTTCGCATCGGCGCGCCGAGGCAGGACGAGGCGAGCCGCGCCGCCACGGGGGCCTCCGGCACTCTGACCCTTAGGGGTCCTGCTGCTGGTGGCGCCCTGAACTCGCCGTCGCCGCTGACGGCGGCGCCTGCTCCCCGCGCCTCGGGGAGCGTCGATCGGGCCCTCCGGGAGGTGGAGGCCGCCCTGGGCCCGCCTCCCCCTGCTGCAGATCCTCCGGCCCCGCCGGCGAACGGAGTGGTTGCCACTCCGCAGCACCTGGCGGCGGCGATGCTGGGACCCCTCATCGGCCCAGGGTCCCGCTTCCTGGAGCTTCTCGTCGTCGTCGACGCCCCGGGCTTCAACTCCCTCCGGCTGCCCGACGCCGTCCGGAGGGTGATTTACGCCCCCGGCGCGGCCGCCGGGGAGATTGCCCTGGGGGAACAGAGCAGGCCTGATCTCTTCTGGCCTGTGGACATCCTCCTCGGGGTCGGCGGCAACGCCATCCTCTCCAGCCGCTGGAGGGCATTCTCCCTCGGCCATCGCCTCCGCATCGGCGACCACCTCGTCTTCCGCTTTAAGCTGGGGACGCTAGAGGCTACAGTGCGGATCTTCACCGCCGGCGGCGTCCGCCGCACCTACCCCCAGCCCGTAGCACAGTGAAGAGGAGGTCCTGGCACGGTAGTCTTCTGGGGAGGGGAGCTAGTCTCCTCCCCTCTCTTGTCGTGTAGATCTCGCCGGCGGGGTATGCCCCGCCGTGCTTTTGCTCCTTCCCCCACTGGGGGCGTTTTAATGGAATCCGCTTGTTAATCATCTTGCTGTCCTGCATTTCGCTTCTCATTGCTCTTCATTGTCCCGGTCATTCGCACGCTCGAGAGCCCTAGTGAGCTGTTGGCATTGACGGGAAGCCTCCCTTCGCCTCAGAGCTCAAGATGGGGTCGGCGTCGACGACACATTGGACGATTCCTGAGATAAGAAGTTGAAGAAAGAGTTGGAAAACAAAAAACCCCAAATCCCCGAAAACGGAAAAACAAATCGACAAAACAAATGAAAAAAGAAGGCGAATAAGATGCCCCTGTGACCGGCACAAGGACCTTCTCCGTCGTGGAGGAGCGCTGCACTATCTGTGCCAGCAGCTAAGAGCAAATTGCCGCGCGTGGCGATTCACGGGGCCTTCCTCGTCGTTGAGGGAAGCTGGACCCTCACGGACGTGAAAACGTCGACGCTTAAGAGAGCCCAGAGACCGTCGACACCTCACAAGGGTTGCTCATGAGGTGAAGGGCCTGGCGCGGACCTCCGGATCTGCGTCTCCTTCGCAAGATGATCGGAGCGGCCTTGGTCTTCAATAATCCTGCCACGTTAGGCCTTCCTCGATAGAGGGAATCTTCTTGCGGATGCTGGGGCATCGACGTGTCCTTGCTCCCTCGTGAGGATTGCTCACGAGGGGTAGGTCCTTTAACGGGTGCCTCGGGCACACCTTGGACTTTCCTTGAAGATTTTTTATTTTCTGGCGTACTTCACGGGGAACTAAGCACCATGGGCATCCAGAGGTGATCGTTAAGAGGGCCGTCGCCCCCGACTAGAGCTCGCTCCCTTCGGGTTTTTCGGGCTTGCTGTTTTCCGGGCGAAGCCCCCAGCATAGACACCGTGCCTAGCCCCCTTCCACGTGGAGTACAACAGAAAATAAATGGACTTCATGCCATTTTGATGTCCTGCCGAAGCAGAGGCGCTATATTGCGCATTAACTTAATATCAGTGCTTGAGAGCGGATTGAGCTGATACAAGTGCCGTGAAAACGGTCTTTTTCTCCTCATGAGGAACCTAAGGGTAGAACTTTCGCAGATGAGCTATGTTCCACGGGTTCCCCACCGGCATGCCTTCTGCGGTTTCCAGCCACGCCGAGCCTGGCCTGGCGATGTGCGTCACCTTGAAGGGTCCTTCCCACATTGGAGACAGCTTGTGCAGGCCCTCGCGAGAGAGTATTCTCCTCAGCACCAGGTCGCTGACCTCCAAAGTCCTTGCTCGAACATGGCGGCTATGGTAGCGGCGTAGTCCTTGTTGGTACCTCGCGGCGCGGAGCGCGGCTTGGCACCGAGCTTCTTCGAGCAGGAGGAGCGATCCTTGATGAGGTCTTCTTGGCGAACTTCGTCGAAGGCAAGCACCCTTGGCGACCCGAACTTGACGTCGGTGGGAAGAACAGCCTCCGCCCCATAGACCAGGAAGAAAGGGGTTTCTGCAGTGGGTTTGGTGGCGGTAGTCCTGATGGACCACAAGATGGATTGGAGGTTGTCTAACCATTTTTTGCCGCAGGCTTCGAGCTTGGCGTTGAAGCTTTTCGTCTTGAGCCCTTTGAGCACTTCAGCGTTGGCTCGCTCGGCTTGACCATTGCTCCTGGGGTAGGCGACGAAGGCGAAGCAGATCTTGATGCTGGCCGACGCGCAGTACTCCCGGAACAGTCCACTGGTGAACTGGCTGCCGTTGTCGGTGAGGATGCGGTTAGGCACACCAAAGCGACAGATCAGCCCTCGGATGAACTTGACTGCGGACCTGGCCGGGATTGTGCACACCGACTCCACCTCCACCCACTTGGTGAACTTGTCGATGGCGACGTAGAGGTAGCGGTAGCCCCCTTGCGCTCTGGGAAATGGGCCGAGGATGTCCAGCCCCCAGACCGCAAAGGGCCAAGTGAGTGGGATGGTTCGCAGCTCCTGTGCTGGCTGGTGGATCTGCTTAGCGTGGAATTGGCACGCCTCGCACCTCTTGACCATTTCCGCTACATCCCCGAGCGCCGAAGGCCAGTAGAAGCCACTTCGATATGCCTTTGCAGCTAGAGTTGCAGCAGAAGCATGATGGCCACACTCGCCGGCGTGGATGTCCCTGAGAAGCTCTTGGCCTTGGTGAGTAGATATGCACTTCAGAGCGACGCCGTTTGGGCGACGCCGGTACAAGTCACCATCCTTGACGCAGTAGCCCGAAGCTTGCCGCACAATCCTCTCGGCCTCCTCTTCATCCTCGGGAAGCTTGCTGCTGGTGCGGTAGGCCTTGAGCTCGATTATCCAATCCACTCCCTCCTACCGTGCCAATGCCAGAAGGACGCGGTCACCCGAAGGAGGCCCGCAATCCGGAGCCCCCTGCTCCGGCGGTGGCGGCAAAGCAGAAGGAGGAGGTGATTCGGATGTCGACGGAGAAGCGGACGGTTTGAAGAGACGCTCCTCAAAGACGCCGGCAGGCTATGCCAGGCGATGAGAGGCGCGCTTGGCGATCTCGTCGGCTTCCACATTTTCTCCTCTCGGGATGTGCTTCAGCTCCAAGCCTTGAAAGCGTTTTTCCATCTTTTGATGCTCCTCGAGATAAGCCACCATGTGCTCATCCTTTGGAGTGTAGCTCTTGTTCGAGAAGTTCACAACCAGCTGTGAATCTCCCTTGACGATGAGGCGCTTGATGCCCAAAGCGTTTGCTGCCCTTAGGCCTGCAAGTAGTCCTTCGTACTCCGCGATGTTGTTGGAGACCTTGTGTTCAGGCTTGAAGCAGAGCTGCACAGCGTAGAAAAGCTTGTCTCCCGAGGGAGAGGTTAGAACAGCACCGGCTCCCGCGCCGGGGAGGTTGAAGGCGCCGTCGAAGTGCATGACCCAGAGGCCTGGGGCCTCCTCTCCAGGGAGAGTTGACTCCACCTCCGGAGGCTCGTCGGTGAACGGATCAGTCCATTCTGCAGTGAATTCGGCCAAAGCCTTGCTCTTGATTACCTTTGTAGTTTCGAAGGAGATCTCGAAAGGCTGGAGCTCCACGGCCCATTCAGCCACCCGCCCGGTGACATTGGGGTTGCGTAGAATGGTTTCCAGGGGACGATCGGTTACCACCTTAATCGGGTGACCCTGGAAGTAGTGGCGTAGCTTCCGCGAAGCGATGAGCAAGGTGTAGAGCAGCTTTTGCTGCATGGTGTAGCGTTCCCGCGCGTTGCGCAGTACCGTGCTGACGAAGTACACAGGCTTTTGCACCTTGACGACACCCTCGGAAGGCTCCTCCTCGGGAGGCTTTTGAGCGTTGCTCTGAGAGAGCGGCTCGGTCGGCGAATATGCCACAAGCGGTTCCCCTCGAGGGTCGGGAGGTGAGGCGGCCTCTTCCTCGCGAGGAGCCCCCGAGCTTAGAGGAGTGGCCGCCTCTTTGGCGATCACCTTGGCGTCCCGCTCCATGACGAGAACGGCACTTGCAGTCCTTGGAGTTGCCGCGATGTAGAGTAGCAAAGGCTCGCGGGTGGTTGGGGCAACCATGATCGGTGGGCTCGTGAGGTACCTTTTCAACTCAGCGAAGGCCTTGTCGGCTTCCGGAGTCCACTCGAACTTCCCGGCGCGCTTCATAAGCTTGAAGAAGGGCAAGGCTTTCTCCCCACTCCTCGCGATGAAGCGTCCCAGTGCTGCCATGCATCCCGCGAGGCGTTGCATCTCCTTGAGATTGCGCGGTGGACGCATTTCTTCGATGGCCTTGACCTTGTCAGGGTTCGCCTCTATCCTGCGATGGGACACGAGGAACCCCAACAGTTTTCCCGACGGTACGCCGAAGGCGCACTTGGCGGGGTTGAGCTTGATGTTTACCTTTCTCAGGTTGACGAATGTTTCCTCCAGATCTTCGATGAAGGTGTGACCCTCGCGAGTCTTGACGACGATGTCGTCGACGTAGGCTTCCGCATTCCTTCCCATCTGAGCCCCCAAGGCCTTGCGCATGAGCCTTTGGAAGGTGGCTCCTGCGTTCTTCAGGCCGAAGGGCATACAAACGTAGCAGTACACCCCACAGGGCGTGATGAAGGCGGTCTTCTCCTCGTCCTCCTTTGCCATCTTGATCTGATGATAGCCGGAGAAAGCATCCAAGAAGCAAAGGAGGTCGCAGCCGGCGGTGGAGTCGACGATTTGATCTATCCTCGGGAGAGGATAAGGATCCTTGGGACAGGCCTTGTTGAGACTTGTGAAGTCCACGCAGAGGCGCCCACTGCCGTTAGCCTTTGGGACGACCACCGGATTAGCAATCCAGGTGGGGTGGGCCACCTCGCGTATTAGCTTGGCCTTCTTCAGCTTCTCTATTTCCTTGACGATGAAGTCCTGCTTCTCTTGCGCTTGCTTCCTAGTCTTCTGCTTCACGGGGTGTGCCTGAGGGCACACGGCTAAGTGGTGCTCAATCACCTCCCTGGGAACGCCGGGCATATCTGACGGAGTCCAAGCGAACATGTCAGAATTTGCCCGCAGGAAGGTGACGAGCGCGCTTTCCTATTTGGGGGAAAGCCCTGCCCCGATGGTGATGAAGTTTTCGCAGCCCCCAGCCTGCAGTGGGACCTTCTTGGTTGCCGAGCGCTCTTGGGTAAACTGGGGCCTCCTGCCTGAGGGTACCGCAGCTTCCCGAATGCTCATGTCCAGCATTGGATGGACCAGGTCCTCGCTTGGAGTAGGCGATGCAGAGGCGGCGAACTTCTTCCCTGTCGAACCCAGAGGGTGGGGCTCGAGAGAGGCCTTCTTAGCAGCAGCCCGCTCTTGGGATACGAGCTGCTTCTTCCTCGTGAGGTCGCCGGAGTGTTCCAGTAGATCTTCGTCGGCGGGGAACATGGTGGCGGCCTCACGGTAGACATGCTCAACTGATCGGAGAGCATCATTCTCATTGCAGCGCACGGTGATCGTGCCGTTGGCGCCCGGAATCTTGAGGACATTGAAGCCATGGTGCGTTGCTGCCATGAACCTCGACAAGGCTGGGTAGCCGAGGATGGCATTGTATGGCAAGGCGATGTAGGCGACGTCGAAGTCGAGGCTTTCTGTCCTGTAGTTGTCCCGGGTGCGGAAGGTGACGGGCAGGCTTACCTGTCCAATTGGCGTTGTAGACCCCTCGGTTACCCCAAAGAACGGCTGAGTTGGCATGAGTCGGTGGTACGACACCTGCATCTTCTCGAAGATCTCGACCGAGATGATGTTGAGGCCCACCCCTCCGTCGATGAGAGTGCGATTGACAGCGACGTTGTTGATGGTTGGCGCGCACAAGAGGGGAATTGTGCCCACACCCCTTGCGGAAGCCGGATGATCCTCCTCGTCGAAGCCAATCTTGCACGTCGACCACTTCATTAGGCGATTGCCGACGTTGGGCTGCGCCGCCGCGATTTCTAGCGACAGCTGCTTGAAGTGTCGATTTGACAGAGGAGCCTGAGCTCCACCCAGGAGGCGAGCGGCGAAGTCTCGCGGCTCTTGATAGCCCCCCTGGTCCTCCTCCCGACGATCGTTTGCTGGTGGGGGCAGCGGCAGCGGCTCGGGATCGGCTCGAGACAGACCCCCGCGTCGGCGACCTTCCTTGCGGTCGTCGTCGCGGCGATCGCCCCGGGATCCACTCTTGCCGTGGCTGCGGCCGCCCCCGCGACGCTTGGCGACGCCGTTTTCCTCGTGAAACTTCTGGGCAATCCAACAATCGTCGGTATTGTGGGTGTCCTTCTCATGGATAATGCAGTAGCGGCGACGTCGACCTTTATCGCGATCGGAGCGGTCCCCGCGGCGTTGCTTATGATCTGGCTCCGCCGCGAGGACAGCAGCCTCCTTTCGCTTGGGGTCCTTGGACTTCGGCTTTGGGGGAAGCGCCTCCGGTAGATTGTGCACGAAGAGCCTCCCCTCCTCAGCTTTGGCACAGCGGTCGGTGATCTCGAAGAGCCTGACGACGGAAGTCAGCTCATCATTCACGGACAGCTTCTCCCTCATCTTGACGTCGGAGACGCCCGTGGAGAACGCGGAGATGACCTCCTCGTTGGAGATCCTCGGGATCTTGTTCCTCATCTGACTGAAGCGCTGGATGTATTGACGAAGCGTCTCGCCCTTGTACTGACGCACCGCCTTAAGATCGTTCTTAGTTGCGGGGCGCTCGTACGTGGGCATGAAGTTGGCAACGAACTGACGACATAAATCCTTCCATGAAGTCACGGATTCGTGAGGAAGATTCATGAGCCAAGTTCGCGGAGCGTCCTTGAGGGCCATGGGGAACCAATTGGCCATGGCACGCTGATCTCCACGCGCGGCCTGGACGGCGACGACGTAGAGTTGGAGGAATTCGACGGGGTTGGTGGTCCCGTTGTAGCACGCGCCGATGTCCGGCTTGAACTTGTCAGGCCAGACCACGTAGCGCTGCTGGCGAGTGAGAGCGAGACACCCGGGGTTGTAGATTGGGTCTCCGGGGGTCCTGACATTCTTGCCAGCCTCGCCGATGTCGTCGATGGCGCGGTCATGATTTTCACGACGGCGCTCGAGGGAGACGCGTGCGTCTTCCGAAGCGCGATGGACTATTTGGCAGCTGGGCTCCCCGCGCGGCGAAGATGCGGCGCGGGAATCCATCCTCTTGGCCTTGGTGGCCCTCCCATCTCCGGCGCCCGGGGCGCGTCGCCCCGCCGCCGGATCTGGGTCTCCCGTGCCCCGGGCTCCTCCCTGGGCCGGGTCTTCGTTGGCGATGGCGACGAGCTCGGCGATTCGAGCGTGCCACCCCTCACACCCGTCATCAGTGGGTTGATAGCGCAGCAGCTCCTGCGCCATGGCGAGAGCCTGCGCAGGAGACAGCTGACTCCCAGAACGAGCACGAGAAGTGGCGGTGGCGGTGAAGGAGAGCGAAGGCTCCGTACGCCCAGACGGGAGGTAGGAGGACTCCAGATCTTCCTCCTCTTCCTCCTCGGCCGAAGCTTCACGACGACGGAAGATGGGCTCGGTTTGCCCCCGAACAGCGTTGCGACGGCGAAGACGCTCGAGCCTTGCATTGGCGTCGGCCATGTCGAAGCAGATCTAGAAGAAAAAACACCACAGCCCCCTACCTGGCGCGCCAAATGTCGATGGATTTCGTGTCGCAAGAACACGGGGTACCACGCGACGGACCCGAAGATTCGAACGCAGGGGGCTGAACGTGTGAGATCTTGGATCGCAACGAAACACGGTGACGGAAGCCTCGAGTGTCGAACGCGCAACGCACTGCAGAGAGAGAGACCGAGCTTTACCCAGGTTCAGGGCCCTCGTGGTGAGGTAAAACCCCTACTTCCTGCCTTCTTGTATTGCAACGCGACACCTCGCGAGGAGTACAAGGTCTTGGTTACAAAGCTCTAGTTGGCCAGAGGTTGAAGAACCTGCGTGCCCAACTAGCAGCCTGAAGAAGATGAAGATCCCCTCCCCCCTAAGGGGTGGCCTCCCCCTCCTTTTATAGCGCCAAGGTCCTCCTTCCCCTTATCTTCTTGGGGAAGGGGTTGCCACACACGGCCAAGGAGGGAGGACAGCTGTAGACTCTATTCTTCTGTGGACGTAGTCTTCGTAGGGTAGCGGTGCCGGTCCACAGGAGTGGGTGGAGGAAGCTGACATCTTCCTCTGGCGCCCTGCACCGTCCACGCTATTTTTAGGGGGGCGGCCAACAACCACTGTGCCGCTTTAGGCAGGCACAGCGAAAGTTGGTCTCCTCCCTGTCGGGGGTAGCGTGGGCGGTACGCGGTCTTCTGCCCGTTATCTTCTTGCTCTGCACGCGAACGTGCTGAGCTGACGTGGGCGTGCTTCCTCTCCTCACCAGCAGGGGCTCGTGAGGAGGTCTTCTGGTCCTTAGCAGTTTTGGTCGTCGTTCTCCTCACGAGGCGCCTCCTCGTGAGGGTCTTCTCCGTAGCTTGGATCGTCGTCCTTCCCCTGGGCTGAAGATGGGCCGATGATGGGGCCCAGGAGCAGGTGGACCGGTATACCCCGGTATCCAGAACACCGACAATCCCGACTCTCGGATTCGACGAAACCAGATCCGTCGGCGAGCAAGCCCGAAACAGAGGAAACGTTGGAATCATCAGAAGGCTCTTCCAGCGAGGTAAACTCGCCGGTCAGCTTAGAAAAAGCACCAATCGCAGAAAGCGACAAAATTCGGGAAAATTTCGACTCAGAAGGAAAAGCGTGTCAAACGCGCAACAACGCAAAGGACTTCGCCGTGGGAAGCAATGGCATCTCCAAAGTACATCAGTTATGCATCATTATCACCGAAGCAGAAGAGGAAAACAACAGCGAAGGAAGTAAAAAGGTCGACAGGCAAGTCGACAAAATAAAAGAACACAACAAAAAGGAGAAGGAGAAAGTCCACGTCTCGGCTGGTGAATGGAGAATGATCAAATAAGCTATCAATCATGGTACAGAAGTACCCGAAGGATCGAGAAGAGAAGTTCTAATGGGATATCAGTATGCATTATACCAACACAAGAAGAAACTAAGGGAAGAAAGAGACATGGTTTTTCAAGACAATAACAGTATATCAAGGGAGGAATACTGGGAAGACTATAGTGAAGATTCAGAGTACAGCAGAGAAAGGCGCGGATACCCAAAACACAACAGGGGGATGACAGCACGCAGCACAGAAGATAGGTACTCAAGGAGCCCTACCCCACAGCTAGAAGAGGAGGAAGATGACTTCATACAAGAAACGCCAGAAGCAGCGTTGGTAGCTGCACAAGCGTATTTGCTAACTACAAGGCCAGAACCTGGGGATCCGCGAGAAGATATGCACTGAGCCGTGATACGAAGCCTTGGAATAGTGGAGAGCAAGATCAAGGAAAAAGGCCCAAAGACAAAGTCGACAAGCTGCAAGGAAAATCAAAAGGAGAAGTTCAGATACAACTTCACAGATAACGAGTATAGCGAGTCATCAGAAGAGGAAATGCGACATAAGAGGAAGGAGGATGCAAGAAGTATAATAGCGCAAGCTCGAGTAAATAAATCACGCCACGCCTGGAGGGAAGAGAATTATGAAGACGACGATAAAGAGATGGGCACGTTATGCTTTACCCGCAGGGTTCGCAAAACGCGGGTACCCAAAGGATTCAAATTGCCACACGACCAGCATAAGTATGACGGGTCGCAAGAACCTACCCTATGGTTATCGGATTACTTGCAGGCAGTGCAGATATTAGGGGAAACAAAAGCGACTGCAATGCAAAGTTTGCAGCTACACCTCACCGGCGCAGCACGGTCCTGGTTGAATACCCTACCCAACGAATCCATTGGAAGTTGGGGAGAACTCGAAATTCAATTCGCAAGAAATTTTTGCTCAACATACAAGCGCCCAGCATCACTAGAGGAAGTTAAGGCGTGTGCGCAAAGGAAAGGCGAAACTCTACGTTCTTATATACACCGATGGAGTGTAATCAAAAACTCAGCAGAGGACGTCTCCAACGAACGAGCAATAGACGCCTTTACGGCCGGGCTTCGTCGCTCAGATCTCGTGGAAGAAATAGGAAGAACAAGACCTACGACAGTAGCCGAGCTAATGGAACAAGCCAACAAATTCGCTGATGGAGAGGACGCATATAATAACAAAAGAGCACGTTCACCAGAAGTCGACAGAATAAGTAGACAGAGGAGACGACACCACAGCAGGGATAACCAAGGAAGGCGAAATCAGGTAGCCGCGAGCTACGTAGCAGAAGAAGAGAAAGGATATGAAAATAGGAGGTTTCAGGCAAAAGGAGTAGAAAATCGAGATACTCCGGCCTTTCGGCCGAGGATATGCTGTACGGACCTTGTCGAATCCACTACGCATATCTTGACGGGAAAAGAGTCTCAAATCACCAGATGAAGGATTGTAGAACATTCCTAAGGCTACAAAGCGCCATGGGCTCAAGCCAAGGAGGGTGGCAAGGAGAAAAACACAGAAGTCAAGGATATCAAATGCAAAGGCTGGCAAGACACCTAGAGTCAAAAGTCTACATATCAGCTATGATTCAACTGGTGCCTAAGTCGAAGAAAGAGAGAAAGAGTATATCCAGGCAAGTAAACCTAGCAATATCATCACCACCAGCTACTACAGATTACTTACGGTGGTCAAATCAACCAGTTAAGTTCAGTAGAGCAGACCACCCAAGGAAAGTTCCTAGGCCAGGCCACTCGCCTATGGTTTTAAAGGTGCAAATAGGAGGGTACGACATCGGAAGAGTGTTCATGGATGCAGGGAATGGCATAAACTTAATATATGCTAGAACCCTAAAGGCAATGTGCATCTCGCTGTCGAGCCTGAAGCCAACAGATTGCTCCTTCCATGGAATAGTACCAGGAGCCGCAAACTATCCTTTGGGAAGAATAGAACTCGATGTCTGCTTTGGCAGTAGCAGCAACTACCGCAGAGAGAAGCTGGAATTCGAAGTTATGGACTGGCCGTCACAATACCATGCAATCCTGGGGCGCCCGGCATTTGCAAAATTCATGGCAGTACCTCATTACGCATATCTTACGTTAAAAATCCCAGGACCCAAAGGAACAATTACAGTGCAAGGAAGCTTTGAAGTGGCCAACACATGTGACAGAGAATTCAATAGGATGGCGCAAACCTTCGGCATGACAGCGGAATATGAGAGGCTAAAAGGAGAAACGGATCATAATGTACTACCCGACGTTGGACGATCCCTGCCTGATCACGCTTTCGACACAACTCAGGACTCGAAGAAGATCCAGGTCCACCCTACAGATCCAAACAAAACGACATCAATTGCAGTGAACTTGGATCCCGCATAGGAAAGCGCGCTCATCGAGTTCCTCTGTGAGCGCTGGGAAATCTTCGCCTGGTGTCCATCAGACATGCCAGGGGTTCCCAGGGAACTCGTCGAGCACGCATTAAATGTAGATCCCAAGGCAAAGCCAGTCAAGCAACCATTGCGACGATTTGATGAACTCAAAAGGAAGGCGATAGCATCAGGATTACACAGGCTAGAAAACGCCGGATTTAATAGAGAAATCAAAACTTCGAGTTGGGTATCGAACCCAGTCATCGTACCCAAGAAGAACTCAGACGTACAAAGAGTATGTGTCGACTACACATCTCTTAATAAGCATTGCCCAAAGGATCCCTTCCCTCTACCCCGCATCGATCAGATAATCGATTCAACAGTGGGATGCGCGAGGCTTTCCTTTTTGGACGCGTATTCTGGTTACAATCAGATCAAATTGAAAAAAGAAGACGAAGAAAAGACGGCCTTCATCACATCGTACGGAGTGTTTTGCTACCAAGTAATGCCGTTCGGCCTAAAAAATGCAGGAGCAACTTATCAACGGATGATGCAAAATTGCCTTAGAAAACAAATAGGACGCAATATCCAAGTCTACATTGATGATGTAGTCATCACCACAAGAGAGGAGAAATCTTTAATCAGTGACTTGGCAGAAACCTTTGACAACCTGAGCAGGTACAAGCTTAAGCTTAACCCGACAAAGTGTTCCTTCGGCGTATCAGTAGGACAACTTTTGGGGTTCCTGGTATCGGCACGAGGAATAGAGGCGAACCCAAAGAAGATTCAAGCAATTTTAACAATGGGAACCCACGAAACTACACGACGTACAGAAACTCGCAGGACGCGTCGCGGCATTTAGTTGCTTCGTTGCTCGATTGGGAGAAAAGGCGCTTCCTTTCTATGCACTTATGAAGAAGTCAGATGATAAATTTGAATGGACAGAAGAAGCAGACGCAGCTTTTGCATAGTTGAAAAAAGTGCTTTCCACGCCGCCAGTGCTGGTCGCACCAAAAGAAAAAGAACCACTACTACTCTACATCGCCGCAACCCATCAGGTGGTAAGCACAGTATTAGTAGTCGAAAGAAGTGAAGAAGGAAAAGCACATGGCATCCAGAGGCCGGTATATTTCATCAGCGAAGTGTTATCTCCAACAAAACAGAGGTACCCGCATTATCAGAAACTTGCATATAGTGTTTTCACAACTGCATGAAAACTGCGATAGTACTTTGCGGTACACCCAATTATAGTGGTCAATGAAGCGCCACTGTCGAACATATTGAACAATCCTTCAGCAACAGGACGTGTCTCTTTGTGGGGAATCGAGTTATCTCCCATGGACATCACGTACGAAAAAAGGAAGGCGATTAAGTCGCAAGTCTTGCCAGATTTTACGGCAGAGTGGCTGGAGCTACAGAGCACGGGACCACCAGACTTATCCAGTGTTTGGACAATGTACTTCGACGGTTCTAAGAGAGTCCAAGGCGCAGGCGCAGGAGTGGTCTTGATATCGCCCCATGGCGACAAATTGAAGTATGTCCTAAGGATGAGTTTTCCACAGGCTTCTAATAACGAAGCAGAATATGAGCCTTTGTTGCACGGAATGAAGATGGCTAAAGCATGTGGAGCAACTCGCCTAAAAATATTTGGAGATTCCAACCTTGTTGTCCAGCAAGTTATGAACAGATGCGACACAATCAATGACAACATGATGGCCTACAAGAACTTATACCATTATCTCAAAGGAACATTCGATGGATGCGAAGTCTCGCACATAAGCAGGAATAGTAATGAAGAAGCCGACAATTTAGCAAATATCGGGTCACAGTGTTTACCCGTGCCATCCGGAGTATTTTGGGAAGAAATAGTGGAAAGATCAATAAAAAGTGGAAAAAGTTCGACTACTGCAGCAGACTCAGGGGCTACACCAGAACCCGAGGAAGTCATGATGATAGAAGAAACTTGGATGCAGCCATATCTTGCATACATGATAAATAAACAATTACCAGAAGATGCAGTGGAAGCCAAGAGGATAACTCAAAGATCAAAAGCGTTTGTCGTGTTGCAGGGGAAATTATACAAGAAGAGTATTACCGGCGTTTTGCAGCGTTGTGTAACTCCCCAGGAAGGACAAACAATACTAAAAGATATACATGGCGGAGTGTGCGGCCATCATGCTAGCAGCAGAGCAATAGCGGCAAAAGCTTTCCGAGCAGGATTTTATTGGCTAACAGCCATCGAAGACGCGAAAGATATAGTTCGAAAGTGTGAAGCATGTCAAAGATTTGCATCTAGACCGCATGCACCAGCAGCAGAGCTACAAACAATACCATTGTCCTGGCCCTTTGCGCAATGGGGCCTCGATATGGTGGGAAAGTTGCACAAATCCTGGCCAGGAGGACATGTTTACATGCTAGTGGCAGTCGATAAATTTACCAAGTGGGTGGAAGCGGTCCCGGTAACAACTCAAGATTCAACAGCAGCAATCAGCTTCATCAAGTCGATAGTATTCCGTTTCGGTGTACCATATAGCATCATCACAGACAACGGGACAAACTTCACTTCAAAGGAATTCAAGAATTATTGTGAAGGACTAGGAATCAAACTCAAATTTGCATCTGTGGCGCACCCGAAGACAAATGGGCAAGTCGAAAAAGCCAATGGCCTGATATGTAGTGGGATAAAAAAGAGGCTCTTAGCACCTCTTGAGAAAGCCAAGAGCGCTTGGGTAGACGAATTGCCCTCCGTTCTTTGGAGCTTAAGAACTACGCCTAACGCAGCAACTCAAGAAACTCCTTTCTTCCTGGTCCATAGCGCAGAAGCCGTGCTTCCAGTCGAAGTTACACACGAGGATCCAAGAGTGACGGCATACAACGAGACAACGTCGAAAGAAGCATTGCAAGACGATGTCGATGCACTAGATAAAGCAAGAGATAAGGCACTAGAAAGAGCCACACAGTATCAACAGAGCCTACAAAACTACCACAGTAGTCGAGTTCATCCACGATCCTTCGGGGTGGGAGACCTAGTTTTGCGACTCAGGCAAGACAGCCATGGCAAATTGGAGTCCCCTTGGGTGGGACCTTACATCGTCACAGAAGTGATACCAGGAGGAGCATATCGACTACAAGACAAGAAGACAGGGAAAGACGAGAGCAACCAGTGGAATGCAGAGCAGCTACGACGTTTTTACGCGTAGAATAAATCTAGTGGTATCAGTAAACTCGAGTTAACCTTCTGAACCCAGAACATGAGGCCACAGGTCGGGTTCTTTGGGTTGAGCTCGACAAAATTGTACAAGTATTTCTACTTTTCCGCTCGGGGGCTTCAACCCTCGGGTCGTACGAAAGAAATTTTTTATCGTGACATGGAGATCTTTTTTCACTATAAGGTTGTGCAGACAACCCGATAATATTCAAACAACTTGGTTCACAAAAGAACCCGATATTCTTTCAAATAATTAGTTCGCAAAGAACCCGATATATATAAAGCATACCTCAGAACAATGATTTGTTTTCATGGTACTCATAAAAGCATCAAAGTAGAGTACGAACATTCGTTACATATAGCACGACAGCAAGGACATTATCAAAAGAAATTACATAGATCCTAGTGAAAGGGGACTTCAGCCTCATACTCCTTCTGGCACTGGGTGCCGTCATAGATCTTCACGTCAAACTTCGACGTACCAACATGGAAGTCAAAGGTCATGAAGAAACCTTGATGGATGTCGTGGTCTTCTGCAAACTGCGACCAGCCACCTTTCAAGTACTGCTCGCCGTCGCGATCATACCAAACCTCCACTTCGTATGGAGTCCCACTGCCAGATTGTTCGCGGAGAACCGCTTCTCGCAGCTCTCGTCCATCCATGAACTTGGTGAAATTCAGCGGCAGGCGCTGAATCTCGTGGCACTGCGCCATGGCATTGCAGAAGAAAGAAAAGATTCGAGGAGGAGTAGCAAGAGCAGTGGGAGCAGTGGGAGGAGGAGCGCTTGGACCTGGGGCAGCGCCAGTCATCTTGGGCTTGTTCTTGCTACCAGGTGGGCGGCCGGGACAGCGTTTAACCGGAGCGGCCGATGACGATCCTGCAGCGGCCGGAGTCGTTTTGTTCTTGCTTCCACGAGGGCGGCCCCGACCTCGCGGTGCCCCCGGAGAACCGAGGTTCAAACGAGAACCATCTGCGTCAGCCATGTGGACAAGGAAGAAGGCTAGAAACCCTAGATGAAGAGAGAAGACGATGCGGCGGAGGAGGAATCTGATTAGGGTTTTTACCCCTTGCCAAGAGATGCTTTATTTATAAGCACGTATTATCGGGCCCCCATGGTATGCAAGGCCCATAAAACGTATTTTACAAAGGAGTTAAATTCTGCACATAAGCAGACGATACATACCAAAGAAGAAAAAATAAGAAGAGAAGAGTGTGGTTGCGCGATATGAAAAACCTCGCCTTGGGCTCGGGGGCTTACAAACAGGAGAAATTAAAAGAAAGAAGATGAAGTGAATTTTGAGCCTATGCTTGACTACAAGTATTCAAACATAGCCTCGGGGGCTACTCCCATCGGGAGCGCTGAGCGCGCACCTGATAGAGGATGAGATAATCAATGGTGGAGATGGAGAAAGATGATCATGCGAACTTCGACTACAAAGTCGACAAGATACAGAGAGACTACTCCCATCAGGAGGGAATTGGAAGAAGTTAACTTAAGTTTGAAATTCTTTGATTTTATCAGTCAAAACTTGGCTGCGACATAAGATTCTCGAGTTGCGTTATCGCAACGAAACTCGAATGCCGTGATTTATCACGAAGGTAAGACCCCGGGATCCGTCCTGTGAGGCCTGGTATACGCACATGGATGCGCTCTGCTGGTATGTATCCGTGTCTACGACGCGAAGAAAATCCTGGTGGACGCACTGGGTACCCTGAGAATCACTGGGATTCATTCTTTGTAAGTCCTAAATGCGGCAAAAGAATGGGTTTGACCAGTATCCCGAATTCAAATCCAAGGGGATTGAATTTGAAGTAGGTGACAAGTATCTGTTCCGACAGTTAACTGACCTCTTGATCCGTCAGAGTTTCAGGCTTGTTCATCAAAACCCCTTGCAACATATTATTATGAAAATAAGTCGAAAGACCGAGTCGAAGATTTGAAGATAAGAAGAAGTCGAAGAATTGATCAAGTCGAAGATTTAAAGATTAGAGATTCAACCCTGCAATTCTGCTAGAATCTCAGGGGCTACTGACAAGGGTATAGTTAATAGAGCCCGTTAGTGGAGTACTCCTAAGGCCCGTATAGCTAGGCCCAATTGTAATGATAGTCGAATATGAGTTCTTACCATATGTCAATATTGTAATCTGTATCGGACCCTACCCGATCCTCGAGACCTAGCCACCTATATATAGGGGCCAGGAAGGGACGGTATAGGCCAGATTAAAAGCAAGCCAGGTTGAACACCCACGTTTACTTTCGATATACACTTATTTCGACTAACCTTTACCTTCGAGTTCATCCGACGCCCTATTCCCCCGATCCTAAGTCCTTCATCTAGGACATTTGTCGAGTTAACCCTCATCACCCGGGTAGTCACTTTACAAAACTATGTTAATCTCTTAAGTTACTACAATACCATGGTTTTCACTGCCAGGCATGTAGCCCTGAGGCATCCCCTCTTTCTACACAAGTTTTAATTATTTCAAAAGGTGATGAGATTCTTCCGTACATTCCATGTCTAGAGACTCAAGTTATCCATAACCGGGGACACGGCTAATCGATTAGTTTTACACCCTGCAGGGGTTGTACACTTTCACCTTAAGAATTATTTTATCCCGAAGAATAAAATAATACAATACCTTTCAGAAAAAGCATTCAACCAAACGGATCTAACCGTACCCCCTATATTATGCTACCACCCTCTGTCAGTACCCATGGTTGAACCCTTAATCATACTCAATCAAGACAGAGCCCATAATGTCATAAGGTTGCACTGGAAGTACATCTAAGCATGGAAGCCTTATTAATCTCTTGAATCCTGAGTGGCAACCCACAAGTGTACTACTTAGGCCACTAACCACATACCATGTTTTTCACTTCCAAGATATAGGACTCCTAAGCAGCCACTCAACACACCCAAAGCCACACCAATCCACCTAGGTAGTTCATTGAAGTTGTAGTTAAATTTTTAGAAAAAATCATCAATAAAGCATAGCATCACTGACGAGGGTTAAACTCGACAAATGTCCTGGATGAAGGACTTAGGATCGGGAAGACAGGGCATCGGATGAACTCGAAGGTAAACTCAGTCAAACAAGGTGGCTACGAAAGTAAACGTGGGTGTAGAACCAGGCTTGCTTTCAATCTGGCCTACACCGTCCCCTCCTGGCCCCTATATATAGGTGGCCAGGTCTCGAGGATCGGGTAGGGTCCGATATAGATTACAATATTGACATACGGTAAGAACTCGTATTTCGACTAGTATTACAATTGGGCCTAGCTTAACGGGCCTCAGGGGTACTCAACTGACGGGCTCTATTATCTATACCCTTGTCAGTAGCCCCCGAGATTCTACCAGAATTGCAGATTCGGGTTGAATCTCTACTCTTTAAATCTTTGACTTGATCATTTTTTTGACTTCTACATATATTCAAATCTTCAACTTGGTCTTGTGACTTATTTTCATTATAATACCTCGCAAGGGGTTTTGATGAGCAAGCCTGACAACTCTGACAGATCAAGAGGCCAGTTAACTGCCGAAACAAATACTTGTCACCTACTTCAAATTCAATCCCCTTGGATTTGAATTCGGGAAACCGGTCAAATCCAATATTTTGCCACATTTAGGACTTACAAAGAATGAATCCCAGTGGTTCTCAAGGTACCCAGTGCGTCCACCGGGATTTTCTTCGCGTCATAGACACGGATATATACCAGCAGAGCGTATCCATGTGCGTATACCAGGCCACACAGGATGGATCCCGGGGTCTTACCTTCGTGATAAATCATGGCATTCGAGTTTTAGTCGCGATGACGCAACTCGAGAATCATATGTCGCAGCCTTGTTTGACTATTTCAGAGTATAAAATATTCGAGTTAGTTAAATTGATAAAAAAAGGTCGCTCCCGATGGGAGTAATAGAACTTTCTGATCGTTATTTCATCTATTTTGCTTCAGTACTCATGAATAAATATCATCGGGTGCACGCCCTGCGCTCCCGATGGGAGTAGCCCCCGAGGCTATGGCCAAAATTTTCAGGTATAGGCTCAAGAAAATAGATAAGTATATTTTCTGCACTTCTTCGTGCATCAATTGTCGACTTCTTTTACTTACGCAATGTATTCCTTTTCTTCGAATGTCATAAGCCCCCGAGTCAAAAACGGGGTAAACTTATACTTCTTTGACAGACATTTTTCGTACTCCCTGCTTCTTTATTTTCCTCTCTTCCTTCATACTCCTTTTTCTCTTCTCCTTCTCTTTTTTTTATGCCTCCTTTTCCTAGATACGTTGACCTGTCTGTTATCGTCTGCTCTGGGCAGCATATATGAGCCTGCGATTATATTTTGGCCCTTGTAAAGGCCCATTACACGTGCTTATAAATAAAGCACATCTGGCGATAGGTAAAAACCCTAATCCAGTATTTGGCTTTTCCGCCGCACCATCTTTCTCCTCTCAAACTCATCTAGGGTTTCTTTTCTCAACTCCTGCCTCCATGGCTGATGCAAGTGGGCCTCACTTGAACCTTGGCGCCCCGGTGGAGAAGCGGGGCCGCGGCCGCCCTCGCGGCAGCAAGAACAAGGCTTCAATTGATGCTTTGGTGGCTTCGTCGTCCGCTCAGGTGAAGCGGCGCCCCGGCCGTCTGGCTGGGAGCAAAAACAAACCCAAGGTGCCCTTAACTGCACCTGGTCCAAGTACTCCGTATGCTAGCGCGTCTCCTCCTCCGCCCAGACTCTTCTCGTTCTTCTGCATCGCCGGCCCGCAATGCCGTGAGATTCAATGCCTGCCATCGAAATTCACGAATTTCATGGATGGGCGGGAACTGCGTGAAGCAGTTCTCCGCGAACACTCTGGTGGCGGAACTCCATATGAAGTGGAGGTGTGGTACGACGGCGCCGGCGAACATTTCTTCAAGGGCGGCTGGTCGCGATTTGCGGAGGACCATGACCTCCATCAGGGGTTCTTCATGACCTTTGATTATCATGTTGGCACGTCAAAGTTCGACGTGAGAATCTACGACTGCACCCAGTGCCAGAAGGAGTATGAAGCCAAAGCGTAGTTTCACTAGATTTCTTTGCTATGTAATCCAGATGTCGTACTTATTTGTAACGAACAATCGTATCTGAATTATGTGTTTTCCCATGGGAACAAATCATGGTTCCGAGGTATGCATTTAATATTATATCAGGTTCCTTTGAACCGTTTATTGTGCTGTCGAAAATATCGAGTTGCGATCAGCCGTAGAGTATATCGTAGATAATTACAAAACTTGTTAATATTATCTCAACGACTCGAGGGTCCTAGCCCCCGAGCGTAGGTAAGATATTTACACATATTGTCGACTTGACCCAATGAACCCGACCTATGGCCTCATGTTCTGGATTCAGAGGGTCATAACTCGAAAAAAAACTCCTTGGTTTCCTTACTTCCGCTATGCGTAGAACCGTCGTAGCTGCTCTGCATTCCACGGGTTACTCTCGTGTTGCCCCGTTTTCTTGTCTTGTAGCCGATAAGCTCCTCCTGGTATCACTTCTGTCACGATGTAAGGTCCCACCCATGGGGACTCGAGTTTTCCATGGCTATCTTGCTTGAGTCGTAGAACTAGATCTCCTACCATGAAAGATCGTGGACGAACTCGACTGCTGTGGTAATTTCGCAAGTTTTGCTGATACTGAGTAGCTCTGGCGAGCGCTATGTCTCTTGCCTCATCGAGTGCGTCGATATCATCCTGCAGTGCTTCTGTGGAAGTTGCTTCATCGTATGCTGCGATCCTTGGAGCTTCATGAGTTATTTCAACTGGAAGCACAGCTTCTGCACCATGGACTAGGAAAAATGGTGTTTCTTGAGTAGCTGCGTTGGGTGTAGTTCGTAGACTCCAGAGTACGGAGGGTAGCTCATCTACCCAAGCGTGCTTGGCCTTTTCAAGGGGTGCTAACAGCCGCTTCTTTATCCCGTTGCATATTAAGCCATTAGCTTTTTCGTCTTGTCCGTTTGTCTTCGGATGTGCTACAGATGCAAACTTCAGTTTGATTCCTAGTCCTTTGCAATAGTCCTTGAACTCCTTCGACGTAAAGTTTGTACCGTTGTTTGTGATTAAGCTGTGTGGTACTCCGAAGCGAAAGACTATAGATTTGATTAAATTTATTGCGGCTTTAGAATCTTGGGTTGTCACTAGGGCTGCTTCTACCCACTTGGTGAATTTGTCGACTGCCACCAGCATATAAACGTGCCCTCTTGGCCAAGACTTGTGCAATTTTTCTACCATGTCAAGACCCCACTGCGCAAAGGGCCATGATAATGGTATTGGTTGTAACTCTGCTGCTGGCGCATGTGGCCGAGATGTGAACCGTTGGCATACTTCACACTTTCGAACTATATCTTTTGCATCTTCGATGGCTGTGAGCCAATAGAATCCTGCTCGAAAGGCCTTGGCTGCGATAGCTCTGCTACTCGCGTGATGTCCACATACTCCTGCATGAATATCCTTTAAGATTTCTTGCCCTTCTTGCGGAGTGACGCACCGTTGCAGGACGCCCGATATACTTTTCTTATATAATTTTCCCTGTAACACAACAAAAGCCTTGGATCGCCGTATTATCTTTTTGGCTTCTACCATTTCTTCGGGTAGTGTTTTGTTTATCATGTATGCCAGATATGGCTGCATCCAAGTTTCTTCTACCATCATGACTTCTTCTGGTTCTGCTACACTTGTTTTTCCAGCCCCCGAGCCTGTCGGTTGCCCCCCAGTAGTCGAGGTTTTGCTGTTCTTTATTGATCGCTCTATGATTTCCTCCCAGAAGACTCCTTGTGGTACGGGTAAGCATTGGGACCCGATGTTTGCTAAATTGTCGGCTTCCTCGTTGCTGGCTCTGCTGTCATGCGAAACTTCGCATCCATCGAATGTTCCTTCGAGATAGTAGTATAAGTTTCTGTATGCTGTCATGTTGTCGCTGATGGCGTCGCATTTGTTCATTACTTGTTGAACGACGAGATTCGAGTGTCCAAATATTTTGAGTCGAGTTGGTCCACAGGCTTTTGCCATTTTCATTCCGTGGAGCAACGCCTCGTATTCGGCTTCATTGTTAGAAGCTTGGGGAAAACTCATCCGTAACACATATTTCAGTTTGTCGCCTTGTGGTGAAATCAGGACTACGCCTGCTCCTGCACCTTGGATTCTTTTTGAGCCATCGAAATACATCATCCAAACACTCGATAAATCTGGAGGACCTGCACTTTGTAACTCCAGCCACTCTGCTATAAAATCTGGCAAAATTTGTGACTTGATTGCCTTTCACTTTTTGTACGTGATGTCCAGGGGTGATAATTCAATTCCCCATAAAGAGACACGTCCTGTTGCCGAAGGATTGTTCAATATACTGGAGAGTGGTGCTTCATTGACCACTATGATTGGGTGCACCGCAAAGTATTGCCGTAGTTTCTGAGTTGTTGTGAAAACACTGTATGCAAGCTTTTGGTAGTGCGGGTACCTTTGCTTTGTTGGAGGGAGTACTTCACTGATGAAATAGACTGGCCTCTGAACGCCATGAGCTTTTCCTTCTTCACTTCTTTCGACTACTAGTACTGTACTTACCACTTGATGTGTTGCTGCAATGTATAATAGTAGTGGTTCTTTTTTCCTTTGGTGCGACCAACACCGGAGGTGTGGAGAGCACTTTTTTCAACTGCGCGAAGGCCATGTCCACTTCTTCCGTCCACTCGAATTTATCATCTGATTTTTTCATGAGCGTGTAGAAAGGTAGTGCTTTCTCTCCTAGTCGAGCCACAAATTGACTTAGCGCCGCGACACGCCCTGCGAGTTTCTGTACGTCGTGTAGCTTTGTTGATTTTCCCATTGTTAATATTGCTTGGATCTTTTCTGGGTTTCCCTCTATTCCTCTTGTTGATACTACGAACCCCAAAAGTTGCCCTGCTGATACACCAAAGGAGCATTTTGTCGGGTTGAGCTTGAGCTTATACTTGTTCAGGTTGTCGAAGGTTTTCGCCAGGTCGCTGATAAGAGACTCTTCCTTTCTCGTGGTGATGACCACATCATCGATGTAGACTTGGATGTTTCGCCCTATTTGACTTCCAAGGCAGTTTTGCCTCATCCTCTGATAGGTGTCTCCTGCGTTTTTTAGGCTGAAAGGCATGACTTGGTAGCAGAACACGCCATAAGGTGTTATGAAAGCTATTTTTTCCTCGTCTTCTTTCTTCAACTTGATCTGGTTGTAGCCGGAATATGCGTCCAGGAAGGAAAGCCTTTCGCACCCTGCTGTTGAGTCGATTATTTGGTCAATGCGAGGCAGGGGGAAGGGATCCTTTGGGCAGTGCTTGTTGAGAGATGTGTAGTCGACACATACTCTTTGTACGTCTGTATTCTTCTTGGAGACTATAACTGGATTAGATACCCAATTCGACGTTTTGATTTCTCGGATGAACCCTGCGTTTTCCAGCCTATGTAGCTCTGATGCTATTGCTTTCCTCTTGGGTTCATCAAATCGTCGTAGTGGTTGCTTGACCGGCTTTGCTTTAGGATCCATGTTTAGTGCGTGCTCGACGAGTTCCCTGGGAACACCTGGCATATCTGAGGGATACCAGGCGAAGATTTCCCAGCGCTCACGGAGGAACTCGACGAGCGCGCTTTCCTATGCGGGGTTCAAGTTTACCGCTATGGAAGTGGTCTTGTTTGGGTCCGTCAGATGGACCTGTATTTTCTTCGAGTCTTGAGCTGCATCGAAAGCCTGATCTGGCAGGGATCGCCCGACATCGGGTAGCACGTTGTGGTCAGTTTCGCCTTTTAGCCTTGCGTACTCTGCTATCATGCCGAAGGTTTGTGCCAACCTGTTGAATTCTTTGTCACAGGTGTTGGATACTTCGAAGCTTCCTTGTACCGTGATCGTTCCTTTAGGTCCTGGTATCTTGAGTGTGAGATATGCATAATGAGGTACTGCCATGAATTTTGCAAATGCTGGGCATCCCAGTATTGCGTGATATTGTGAGGGCCAGTCCATGACTTCAAACTCCAGCTTTTCTCTGCGATAATTGCTGCTGTTGCCAAAACAGACGTCGAGTTCTATTTTGCCCAAAGGATAATTTGCGGCTCCTGGTACTATTCCATGGAAAGAACAATCTGTTGGCTTTAAATTTTCCAATGATATGCACATTGCACTCAACATTCTGGCATATATTAGGTTTATACCGCTTCCTGCATCCATGAATACTCTTCCGACATCATATCCTCCTATCTGGGCTTTGAGTACCATTGGCGAGTGGCCTGGTCTGGGGACTTTCCTTGGATGGTCTGCTCTGCTGAACCTAACTGGCTGATCGGACCACTTTAGATACTCCGTGGTAGCTGGTGGTGATGTTATTGCTAGGCTGACCTGTCTTGATATGCTCTTCCTTTCTTTCTTCGACTTTGGTACTGGTTGGATCATTGCTGATATATATACTTTTGACTCCAGCTGTTTTGCGAGTCGCTGCATTTGATATCCTTGATTTATGCTTTTTCCTCCCTGCCGTGCCCCTTGGCTTGAATCCATGCCGTTTTACAACCTTAGGAAGGTTCTGCAATCCTTCATCTGGTGGTTGGACACTCTCTTCCCGTCTAGGTAAGCATAATGGATGCGACAAGGACCATATAACATATCTTCTGCTGAAGGACCCGAGTACCTTGGCTTCTCCTCTCTCCTGTTGTCTCTCGTAGGAAATTCGATGTTTTCATAGCCTTCTTCGTTCCTTTCATCATATCCTGCGGCTATCTGATTTCTCCTTCCGTGGTTGTCGCCATTGCGGTATCTTCGCCTTTGCCTACTTGTTTTGTCGACTTCCGGTGATCGACCCCTTTTGTTATTGTACGCGTCTTCTCCATCGGCGAATCTGTTGGCTATTTCCATTAGCTCTGATACTGTTTTTGGCCTTGCTCTTCCTATCTCTTCCACTAGGTCTGTACGACGAAGGCCGCTCGAAAAAGCATCTATCGCTCTTTCATCGGAGACGTCTTCTGCTAAGTTTTTGATTATGCTCCGGCGTTGTATATAAGAATGTAGTGCTTCGCCTTTCTGCTGCACGCATGACTTGATTTCTTCTAGTGATGCTGGGCACTTATATGTTGAGCGAAAATTTCTCGCGAATTGACTCTCTAATTCTCCCCAACTTCCAATGGAATCGTTGGGTAGGGTATTTAACCAGGACCGTGCTGCGCCGGTGAGGTGTAACTGCAAGCTTTGCATGGCTGTTGCTCTTGTTCCTCCTAGTATCTGTACTGCTTGCAGGTAATCTGACAACCATAGGGTTGGTTCTTGCGATCCGTCATACTTCTCTTGGTCATGCGACAACTTAAAACCTTTGGGTACCCGCATTTTGCGAACCCTTCGGGTAAAGCATAGCACGCCCATCTCTTTTTCGTCGTCCTTGTAGTTTTCTTCCCTCCACACGTAATGTGAGTTATTTACCCTTGCTTGTGCTATTATGTTCCTTGCACCCTCCTTCATCTTTTGGCTTTTCTCGTCTTCTGAGGATTCGCTAGTTTTGTTCCGCGAAGACTTGTGCTTGACCTCTTCTTTTTTCCTTCTACTGCGGTGAGTCGACTTTTTCTCTGAAAAATTTCCTTTTAGCTTTTCTTCGACTAGTCCAAGGCTCCGTATCGCGGCTTGATGCATTTGCTCCCGTGGGTCACCAATTTTTGGCTGTGTAGTTAGTAGGTATGCTTGTGCTGCTATCAATGCTGCCTCTGGTGTTTCTTGTACGAATTCTTCCTCCTCTTCTGGTTGGTTTGCGCTTGCGCTTCTCGTATAGCTTTCTTCTACTACACGTGCTGTTGTCCTTCTACTGTGCTTCGGGTCTTTTTGCCTCTCCATGCTGGATTCTGATGAGTTGGCATATTCGCTCCAATATCCTTTGCTTGGTGTGCTATTGTAATCTAGACTTCTCATAATCATATCTCTTTCTTGCCTTAACTTTTTCCTTCGCTGGTGTAGTGCGTACTGGTACCCCATTAAAACTTCTCTTCTTGAATCTACGGGCATGTCAGTCCCGTGGTTGACAGCTGTCATGATCATTCTCCATTCTCCAGCCGAAACATGTACTTTCTCCTTCTCTTTCTTGCTATTGCTCCTTATTTTGTCGACTTGCATGTCGACCTCCTTGTTGCCGAAGTGATTGTTTTCTTCTTCTGCTACTTCAGTGATGATTACGCATAACTGATGTATGCTCCTGGAGGCGCTGCTGCTTCTGCTGGTGGTATCCCTTGATTTGTCCACTGTTTCTTCCACAATGATCTTTTGCCCGATTTCTTCGGGTTCCTCTAATTTTCCCAGCAGATTTTCCGTTGCTGCTAAGCTGACTAGCGAGTTTACCTCACTAGAAGAGCCTACCGATGACCTAGATGTTTTTATCCTCTTTGCTTTGCCCGCCGACGGAATTGGTTTCGTCGGATCCGAAAGGCGGGTTGAACCCGAAGGTCCAATGTAGAAGCTTAGACTTCCGAACGTCAATTCCTTTTCTTGACTTTCATCGACTTCTGGTTTGCTATTGGCTAAAAACAAAAAGCCGTCGAATTCATGATTCCAACGCCCAGAGTTCCCACGGTCGGCGCCAATTGACGAGGGTTAAACTCGACAAATGTCCTGGATGAAGGACTTAGGATCGGGGAGACAGGGCGTCGGATGAACTCGAAGGTAAACTCAGTCAAACAAGGTGGCTACAAAAGTAAAAATGGGTGTAGAACCTGGCTTGCTTTCAATCTGGCCTACACCGTCCCCTCCTGGCCCCTATATATAGGTGGCCAGGTCTCGAGGATCGGGTAGGGTCCGATACAGATTACAATATCGACATACGGTAAGAACTCGTATTTCGACTAGTATTACAATTGGGCCTAGCTTAATGGGCCTCAGGGGTACTCAACTGACGGGCTCTATTATCTATACCCTTGTCAATCACTTTCTAAGATAAATTTACAATCCTAGCAAGTGGGGTTTAGAGGATGGCTACAAACTACTAGGATCTAAGCATTTCATAAACTTCTTTGAAAATCAACCTATCATGCATACTACTGAAAAACACTAATGCAGTAGTAAAAATAGGTAGAAGAATGTGTATCACTTGCCTTGGAAACAACCAGCACACTCACAGCAATCAAACTTGTAGTTCAACTCCTCTTCACAATCTAAACAGGAAATATTGCACACAAATAAACACACCATACAATCCAAACATAAACAACAAGACAAACAATTGAAAAAGGTTTGTTCTACATTTTAGATTTATTAGGATACTGTGATAAGAGAGATATGGCAAAAGAATTGTGGATTGTGATATATGGATTTGAGAGCTTGAGTGGCAAAATCAAATGATTGGTGAGAATTGGACTAAGCAAGATAATGGGTAATGAAGTATTTAGGCTTTACTAGAGCATGAACTGAACTTGGAACAACTCATGTGAATTAAACCACATAAGTGTCAAAATAGTGTAACATCAATACTATTGAATAAGTGTGAAAACAATTACTCATAAATAGTATACATTACACTTAGTCATTGGGCTAGGATTTATGAAGCATTGAGTTACTCAATTAACTCATTTGTTAATTGAATAGTTCTACACATGAAATCAGGATCAAGTGGACAGAGGATTGAGTATGGGTAGATAACATTTGAGATTATGGTTTAAGGTTTCTATTGGGTACATGGAGTATTGGATAGGTGCTATAATGTTGATTAGATTAACACCACAAAGACAGCAAGAATAGGATCTAAGATTGAGATGTATCACACTTTACTCAAACAACACAATTGTAATTTGAATATGTGTGAACTAGACAAGATAGGTCTAAGCAGATATGATCTTGATCAAGATGATGTTTAGATAACATTGATGACTAGGTATGGTTATAGGATTTGTTATGGTATAAGGAAATATTACTGAAAATAAATAGATTTATTCTTATAATGGAAATTACTCAAATCCTCATATTAGAATTTGAATAATAGTGAAGTGTTTCAATAAAATTAGGAAGTGATGCTACTGGATAGCTTGCAGCAAAACAAAACTACTGCAATTGGATTCATTCAAAAATAAATTTTAGAACTCAAGATATAGTCAACTTAGTGATTTGAATAGATTTGAATGCACAAAGTGTGTGCACGTATCAACTTTGAATTTTCTTGATTCTATGATGTTCTACATGATTAGAGGATTCCAAAGACTACAAATTTGTAATTTTTGGATCTGTAGAACAAAAGATATGTATTAAATAGATTAATAGATGAGTTTGAATCAATTTGAAAATAATTTCAAATTAATTAATGAAACTATGAAATATTATGGCACTAATAGATTCTACATTTCCTAAGCTTTCTAGTGACATATTATTTGTCGAAATCCGAGTTGTAGAACTTTTTCTATGAATTAAACAAGTTTGCAGCAATTTAAATCAAATTTAAAACGAAATTGAACAGGGGCTGGCTCTGAGCGCGACGCGTGGCGGCACAGGATTGGCCGATACCGCTTCGGGCGGATTAGCCCTGGCAGCTGTTGGATCTAAAGGGGATGGGACGGTCCAGATCAGACCATACCCGTTCGGTTAGTGATCTAATCCTAATGGTTAGATCCCGATCTAACGGTGGGAGAGAGATCTGGGAAGGAGCTCACCGTCGACCTAGGGTTCCGGCGAGGAGCGGCTCAGGGCGCGGTCGTTCTCGGCATTTCAGTGCACCTGGGCGTAGGAGAAGACTCGGACGGGAAGCGCGTGGCTACGGTGAGTACGGTGGCGAAGTTTGCGGCCCGAGGTGGTCTGGGGCTCGGATATCGTCGACTAGAGATCTCGCTGCGGAGATGGCTTCGGCTCGAGGTTGCCCTGCTCGGAAATGGATGCAATCAAGCATCAAACCGTGTCAGTAGGGTGCGCAAGGAGAAGGGAAAGCTAGAGGAAGAAGAATGGTGGCGAGAGGAGGCCGGTGCTCACCGGAATCGACGACGGAAGCCGTCGGGATCCGCGGGATTCGGAAAGGAAATTCGGTGGCGTGGGGCGTCTCGGGAGAGGGAAAAAGGGGAAGGTGATTGCAAAGAAGGGGGTTTTATAGGGGAGGGGGTGGCGTGGAGGAGGGGCTAGGGTTTAGGCGCGGGGTGACAAGGGGATCGCGGCCAGGGGCAGTCCCGTGCGGGAGAGGGGCTCCTGCCCGAGCTAGAAGGAGGGCCTGACATGCAGGACCCGCATGTCAGCGCCAGGGCGAGAAGGCCGATGTACCGGTTCGGGGGAGAGGGCTTGCTGGGCCTGGGCCGCTTCTTGGCGTGGGCCAGTTAGTCTCCCCGCGGCCCCTTTTTTTTCTTTTCTATTTTCTTTATATCTTTTTCAAAATAAATTCAAATTCACTCAAACCACTTATGAAAATTTTCTAAAAATTCAAACATCTTTTGTAAAACAGAATAGACAAGTTTTCAAAATAAAACCATGATTTTTAATAAAACTTTATTACTTTGGTAAAAGGACTTTGCTTGCATAATCAACATAGAGTTAGAGGGTTTGAAAAGTGATCCCTTTTTAAAACCAGAGAGAAAGCTTTATAAAATAATATTGGAAATTCATTTTAAAACACACTTTCAATAAAACAAACAATTTTAGACAATAAATCATTTTGGGAAGATATTCCTTTGCAAATAGCTTGCATGGGTTTGCATAAACATCCAATAGTATTTTTGAAATTTTATTTTCTCAAAAGAGTTCTTCAAGAATTACTAGAGAGTTTGAAATAGTTTTCTAAATAAGTTTTTAAATAAACTCAAAAAGTTTTAAATCCCTGTAGAAATTCAATCAACATAACAAAATAAAAAGCAAAAAAATTTCCCCCAAAATTTGATAAAATCTTGGGATGTTACAGAAGCCGAGATCGCCGTTGGCGACGACGAGGAGCACTTGATGATGCTGTCGTGCCTGATGGCACTATACGCCCGCTCTGATTAGAGCTGCGTCGCGGAGGATCGGCGCCTGGCCGCCGCAAGAGCAAGCCGCGGCAGATGTTGGAAGGCTACTGCATTCTCTACGCCGACTACTTCGCCGACGACCCATTGCACGGCGAGGTGGTATTTTGGCGTCGTTTTCGGATGAACCGGAAGCTCTTCCTCGATATTGTCTATGCTGTTCGGCGTTTCGACAACTACTTCATATGCAAGAAGGTTGCACTGGTATGGTTGGTTTTTCCTCACTTCAGAAGTGCACTGTTGCTTTGCGGATGCTTGCATATGGAGCTCCAGGTGACGCAAAGGATGATTACATACACATGGCCGAGTCTACGGCCATGGAGTGCATGTCTAGATTCTGCAGGGCAGTGGTGTCGGTATTCGGATCAGATTATACAACACCAATGAACAAGACATTGCTCGTATTTTGGCCCAAAATGCAGACCGCGGATTTCCTAGGATGCTTGGTAGCATCGATTGTATGCATTGGAAATAGAAGAACTGTCTGTTTGCTTGGCAGGGTATGTACAAAGGTCACAAAGGCGGTTGCAGTGTGGTATTAGAGGCTATGGCTGACCAGGACCTATGGATTTGGCATGCTTTCTTCGACATGGCAGGATCTCACAATGACATCAACGTACTGCAGTGCTCGAATATGTTATCCCATCTAGTTGAAGGGCATGCTCCTCCGGTGAACTTTGTTATCAATGGCCATGAGTACAACAAAGGATACTATTTGATGGATGGCATCTATCCAAGATGGGCAACATTTGTGAAGACTATCACTGGCGCTGTGCCAGGAGGTAAAAAATCTTGGTTTGCAAAGTGTCAGGAGGCTTTCAGGAAGGATGTCGAGCGTGCATTTGGTGTGCTTCAAGCTCGATTCGCTATTGTCTGGTTTCCTGCACTAACATGGTCCCAGACTCAGATGTGGGAGACCATGAATGCATGTGTTATCATGCATAACATGATTATTGAAAGTGAGCGGGAGCATCCGGTGTATGACCCTGAACCATATCACCGACAATGTCCTCTTGCGAATGTTGATCACCAGGTGCCCGCCGCATTTGCTGCCTTTCTTGCCATGCGTCAACAAAACCGGGATGCAAATACTCATAGCCAGGTGCAAGATGATGTGGTGGAGCATTTGTGGATGCTCAAAGGAAACTACGCCTAGTTTTATTTATTTTATTTAAATTTTATTTCTTTGAATTTCAAACAATTATTAGTGTGTATGAACAATAATTTTAATAATTTATATTAATCTGGTGGCTGTATTTCTTGCCGCTAAACATCGGCGCTATTTCTGGTAGAAGCCGCGCAACGGCAGGAATGATTATTTTTTAAAAAAATTGGGCCAAATCTACAATAAAATGGGCTGCTTTGAGCTTTTGGGGCGCCGTTTGGGGGGCTCTGGGAAAACGCCGCCTCCCATACGTATTTCGCCCCCCCCCCCCCCCCTGGCCTCAAAAACGCTTGCGCCGATTGCCGTTTGGAGGGGGGAGTGGAGATGCTCTTAGGCCACCGAAATGTTGGCCCATCTGCAGATATATATATGTCCAATCTTGTCTGTCCCAAAGACCAGCTCCAATCGTACGTTAGGTTAAGTAGTAGACGTAGCATTGCCTTATGTTAACTTAATTATGCTTCGGGGTTCATGCCAATTTTACTATTAATCAACTGGTGGGATCATTGATAAAGTATAGGTAAGGTTCCCAGAATGTACTTTTATTGATTGCAAAAAAAAGAATGTACTTTTATTATTTCAGCCTTGCTTCTAATAAGCTGTTTGATTACATTAAGGATATGGTCGTATGATGTTACAGTATAAAACTCCACTCGTATTCAGAGCCATTTTGTTTTGGTCTTCCAAGTTCCGCTCTGAATATGCGTTGTATTGCATTTATACTAGACACCAAGCTCATGCATGGTTGCTGCCTCTGCAACAACATATAAAGAAACATGCGTCCTTATATTTTTGGAGTATGGACAGTAAAAATGTTACTGTAATTTCGTTGATTTTATTGTTCCTGGTACCCATGCATGGCTATTTGTTTTTGGATACTAACTGGGAAGTAGAACAACATTTATGGTCAGACATTTTGGACATCTCTTTCCACAGTGTGTTTGGGAAATGCGGCCTTTATTTTTACATACATGATTTCCCTCACATACACATGTACACACTTCTATTTATTCTCTGATACCAAGATGATAAGGGGTTGCCCGATCTTCTCAGTGAGCGGCGTCGATGATGATGGTGGAGTGGATATAAATTGCGCGAAGCTGACGAACTCTCAACAGTTGTTCCCCTATTGCCAGATGCAATAGATCTCAACCCAATGATATTCGCAACACCACACACTTGTGCCCGCGATCCCGGATCACGAACAGTTTGCAATCTACCAATTCCCAATGGAACGACAGATAACACTTAATTAGAGCCAGTAGTTGAATTTGTCTAGCGAAACACAATCACAAATTCAGAGGATTCAAGATGAATGCTTAGAGCAATCCAATCTAGAGTTTTAACAAAACGTAGTCTAATCTGAAACAAGGGGGTGGTGGCTGGTTATATGGAGGGGCAGCTTGGCCGAGTTGGGCTCAGCCCTGGTGCGCCCAGCCCACCTAGCCACGTGGGGCAACCGTGCTGGGCCCCACCTTCTGGTTCTTGACTTCTCCCTGGCGCACGCCTCCCGCTCCTCCTCTGGCGCTGGGCCTAGTGGTAGTTCTCTGCCGCGGCAGGGAAATCGTACTTTTTCCTGTCATGACTCCTTCTTGCTCTGGCTGCAGCTTTGCCTCTTCTCCTTCAACTCCATAGCCTTCCTCAAAACTGATCAAACATAGATGCAAAGATTTAGGTAGTATAAAATTCTCATTAAGTAATATTCTAGAACCAACTAAGAAGGAGTTCACCTGTTGATTTAATAACTTGGCTCTAGCTCTTGTAATGGGTCCAATTCTAATCTCATTAGTGTCGTGAATCTTTGCATCATCATCTTCAGTGATTAATGGAAGAATGGTAGAGATGTCCTCATCATCCTCCCCCCCCTTCAAAAGGCATCGACCTCGACGCGTCAAGATCTTCCGCCTCATACGGTGTCAAATCAGCCACATTGAAAGAATTGCTGACACCAAACTCCTCAACAGGCAAATCTATCTTGTATGCATTATCATTGATCTTGGCAAGAACCTTGTAAGGACCAGCACCTCGGGGGAGTAACTTGGACTTACGCTTCTCAGGAAATATGTCCTTGCGAAAATGCACCCAAACCATGTCTCCTGGCTGAAATAGCACCGCCTTTTGCTTCTTGTTGACACGGCTAGCATTGTCCTTGCCCTTCTTCTCAATAGCTTCTTTTGTCTTCAGATGTATCTTCTTCACAAACTCTGCCCTCTTGGATGCCTCCATGTTCTCTCTTTCTTGAATAGGCAAAGGCAACAAATCAAGTGGTGTTATAGGTTTGAAACCATAGACCACCTCAAAAGGACATAACTGCGTGGTAGAGTGTACAACCCTGTTATAAGCAAACTCAACATGTGGCAAACAATCCTCCCAAACACGTAGATTCTTCTTGATCATAGATCGCAGCAACTGGGATAATGTGCGATTCACCACCTCTGTTTGTCCATCAGTTTGGGGATGACAAGTAGTGCTGAATAGTAACTTTGTCCCCAGCTTGCCCCAAAGTGTCTTCCAAAAGTAACTCATGAACTTCACATCACGATCAGAAACAATTGTCCTTGGTACTCCATGTAATCTCACAATGTCCCTGAAAAATAGATTAGCAATATGCGACGCATCGTCGCTCTTGTGGCAGGCAATAAAGTGTGCCATCTTAGAAAAACGATCCACTACCACAAATATAGAATCATGTCCTCTCCTAGTTCTAGGCAATCCTAATACAAAATCCATACTAATGTCTTCCCATGGAGTAGTAGGTGCAGGTAGAGGAGTATACAAACCATGAGGCTTCAACTTTGACTTGGATATATTGCAAGTGATGCAACGCTTGACAAATTTGTCCACATCACGCCTCATCTTAGGCCAATAAAAATGATCAGCGAGCATGAGAAGTGTTTTCTCACGCCCAAAATGGCCCATCAAGCCACCAGCATGGGATTCCTGCAATAAAAGCAAACGCACCGACGATTCTGGAACACACAATTTGTTAGCGCGAAACAAATACCCATCATGAATATGGTATTTTTCCCAAGCTTTCCCATTAGCACACAACTTATATGGGGCAGCAAAATCATGATCAGTAGCATACAACTCACACAAACTCTCTAAACCAGGAACTCTCACATCCAACTATGTTAACAACATGTTCTTCCGAGAGAGGGCATCAGCTACCACATTGTCTTTGCCTTTCTTATGTTTAATCATGTAAGGAAAAGACTCAATAAATTCAACCCACTTAGCTAGTAGCCTATGCAAGTTTGATTGTGCTTTCAAATACTTCAAAGCTTCATGATCAGAATGGATAATAAATTCTTTGGGCCACAAATAATGTTGTCAAACTTCAAGCACATGCACAAGAGCATATAATTCTTTATCATACATAGGATAGTTCAAACGAGCACCACTAAGCTTCTTAGAGAAATAAGCTATAGGCCGACCCTCTTGCATTAACACGCCACCAATACCTATGCCACTAGCATCACACTCAATCTCAAATTGCTTATTAAAATCAGGCAGTGCAAGTAAAGGTGCAGAAGTGAGCAATATTTTCAACTCATCAAAAGCATTATCTTGGGCTGGCCCCCACACAAAAACAACACCTTTCTTAGTAAGTTCATTCAGAGGTGCGGCTATGGTACTAAAATCCTTCACAAAACGTCTATAGAAACCAGCAAGCCCAAGAAAACTTCTAATTTGACTAACATTCATAGGAGTGGGCCAATTTTGTATGGCAACAATTTTAGAATTATCTACCTCAACTCCATCCTTAGAAACAAACATATCCCAGAAATATGACATTGTCTTTGCAAAAAGTGCACTTCTCAAGATTACCATACAATTTAGCCTAACGTAGCACATGCAAAACTTGTCTAAAATGAACAATATGTTCAGATTCAGTGTGGCTGTAGATTAATATATCATCAAAATACACCACCACAAACTTGCCAATAAAATCTCGCAAAACATGGTTCATCAAGCGCATGAAAGTACTAGGTGCATTAGTGAGACCAAAAGGCATGACTAACCACTCATATAAACCAAATTTCGTTTTAAAAGCAGTTTTCCACTCATCCCCTTCTTTCATCCTAATCTGATGATAACCACTACGCAGATCAATCTTAGAGAAAACAGCACCACCACTCAATTCATCTAACATGTCCTCTAAACGGGGAATAGGATGACGATATCGAATAGTGATGTTATTAATAGCTCGACAATCAACACACATGCGCCAGGTACCATCTTTCTTAGGAACTAAAATAACAGGAACATCACAAGGACTAAGGCTCACACGAATATACCCTTTATTGAGAAGTGCTTGTACTTGTTTCTGAATTTCTTTGGTCTCTTCGGGGTTGGTGCGGTAAGGTGCCCGATTAGGCAAGGAAGCTCCTGGGATCAAATCAATTTGATGCTCAATACCTCGCAATGGTGGCAACCCATCGGGTACCTCCTCCGGAAATACATCACGGAACTCCTGCAAAACAGAGAAAACACCAATAGAGAGAGGGGTCATATCATTAGAAACCAAAATTTCACCCTTGTACACCAGCACTAGTGGCATGGCGGAAGGGGTATCTCCAAATTCCCTCAAATTCTCCTTAGTAGCCATCAATATGAATGCATCAGCTCCTCCAGCAGAACAGGCAGACAACACTGGCATGGCAGGATGGCTGGCCTGAGATGGTGCCTCGACAGGAGTCTGCTCGGTGTGGTGCCACGGCAGAGAACTGGCCCCATCTTGTGCCGTGGCAGGAATGATGGCAGGCGTCGGCAGTGGGGTGTGCCGTGGCAGAGAAAAGGTAGGAAGCTCTGCCGTGGCAGAGGTCGGAAACGGTGGCTCTACCGTGGCAGCAAAGTGGCTGGAAAGCTGGGCCGCGGCAGCGAAGCATGCAGTGAAGTGTGCCACAGCTGAAGATGTGTGATCATGCACTGTCAAAGCAGGTTCTTGTCGTTGTGTCCTCTCATGCTCATGCTCAAGATTAACTTCGGTCTTCTGACGGGACTCATTAACAATCGCCTAGGGAGACATAGGTCGCAGTACCACATCTTTGCTTTGCCATTTGAATTGATATGTATTTGCCTTGCCATTATGACGAACATCACGATCATATTGCCATGGACGGCCTAACAAGAGATGACACACAGTCATAGGTACCACATCACATTCGACGGTATCTTTATAGGCCCCAATTTGAAAATCCACACGTACGATATGGCTAACTTTCATCTCACCAGCATCACTCAACCACTGAATAAAATATGGACTGGGGTGTGGATAGTACTTCAATTTCAGTTTGGTACAAAGCTCTTTACTAGCCAAATTTCTGCAACTCCCACCATCAATAATGACTTTGCATGCTCTACCTTCACACACATCAGCCCGTGTTTGAAACAAATTGCATCGTTGATCATCTAGACTTGGACTGACTTGCAAGACCCAAGGGGAACACACAAACACCAGATTTGGAGAAGCATCACAATAATAAATGTCCTCATTGACCTCTATAGGTTCTTTGTCAAACGGATCAGCATCATCCCCAGTCTCGTACCCACCATAAGCATCAACTATCATGGTCTTTTTATTGGGGCAATCACGCTTGAAATGTCCCTTGCCACCACAGGTGTGACAACTCATATCTCGATTTCTGGCTATGGAAGAAGTGGAACCCGAGCCACTCATAGCAGGCATAGGCTTGTTGTTGGACACAGCAGGTTTCACAGGAGTACTCGTACGGTCACCAACAGAACTAGCTTCACGAGCACCACCAGAATTCTGACCACTAGAGGGAGAACGTGATGGAAAGCGTCCTCTAGCTGACGGAGAACGTGCTGCAAACCTGGCCTCCTCGGCCACAGTAGCTTCAGCCTCTCTAGACTGATGTAAAAGCTCACACATATCTCCATAAGGATGATGTCAAACAATGCGGCGAATCTGGAAGGATAATCCAGCAAGGAAACGCTGCATTGTTTGATCTTCAGGCTCACGAACTTTAGCACGCTGCATAATCATCTCCATCTCATAGAAATATTCATCCACTGTCTTCAGACCTTGCTTCAAATTTGTCAACTTATCATATAGTGAACGAACATAATTTGCTGGAACAAAACGATGCCGCATCTCCTCCTTCATAGCACGCCAGGTAACAATAGCAGGAACTCTATCAATAACACGAGCATTACAGACATGATCCCACCATATCAATGCCAGGCCTTCAAACTCAGAAGATGCCAACTGAACTTTGCGCTCCTTAGTGTACTCATGCAAATGCCACAGCTTCTCCACTTTCAGCTCCCAGTTGAGATACTCTTCAACATCATTGCCATGAAACTGAGGAATAGTGAATTTCGGCCTAGGTGGCCCATCATCATGACGTGGGGCAGCCCCGGGAGCAAGAAACCCGGGAACACGCTGAGCACCGACGGGCGCAAAGCCACGACCATGATACCCACGACCACGACCCAGAGCAAAAGGATTCTCAGCATTGTCACCAACGCTAGCATCATCAAACTGAGCGTCAGGGCGCTGTGCCTCATTGCGCTGCATCATAACGTGAATAGCCTCCACTGACTGTGCCAAAGCATCGACGGAGGTCTGTAACGTTGTCACTTGTGTTTGGACGGCCTTGACTGATGTATCTGTCTCTTGCAACTTGGTTTGGACAGTCTGAACCTCTGCATCCAGACCATCGGCTGTGAGCTGAATAGAACTCTGCAAGCTGTCACGTAACCCTTCAAAATCACTCCACAAAACTGGAGCATTAGTGTCCTTTTTCTGCATCACATCAAACTCACCATGAACAGACATGATTAGGATGTTAGTGCACAAAACAAAATCTCAGTATGGTGGAAACTCTCAAAATCACTAAGCAACTCAAAGAAAGGAAATCTTACCGCTCCAAAGTGAATTAGAAGTGCTTACCAATAGATGATCAAGAACACGTGCACGGGTGTGATGATGCGAATACCGAGGAAAAGACTATCACACGACAACCAGGGTATATGGTGGGGCTTGGTATGAAGACCTAACTACACCAAAGTACAAGTCCTAGTGCTGATCGTATGACAAGACCCATGGAAACACACACGGTGGAGATAAAATGGGGCAAAGCAACTCTGAACAAGAGCTTAACATATATAAGTGACAACGCACAAGAGCTCGTGTTGCAATGCACAAGAGAGACGCTAGCTGGCTCAACGAAAAAAACAGGCACAAGATTGCGCACACACACGGCAGCAGCCTGATAAGCACGAAAAAGCTAGTCTCGATGGGTAAGCTCCTAGCACGATGCTGTAGAATGGCTGTAGCTAAAGCTCTCAAAAAATGTGCAGGAGTGACGGTATGTGGACACCGTGACAGAGAAACAGACCAAAAATCGTGTCGCGGCAAAAGTGTACGGTGCCAGAAACAACACACGACACAAAAACCGGAATACGCTGTCACGGCAGAAAAAGAGTGGAAACGCGTGTCGCGGCAGAAAACTTAGGGCGATATGACCGTTAGTGAGGGCGATCGCGATGGCGATCAGGCCATCGCCGTCGGCGGCGATCTCCTCGTCGCCAGTGAGAGCCCGGCCCCCTGCCTTTCGCCGGAGGCTAGTGTCGAGAGCCCTCAGGCTGCCAGTCCTCCGCGCAACCAGACCGTGTGCGGGAGCCGTTTCTGGGTATTGGCGGAGGCTTCTTCCGATGAAGAAGAAGATCGTGACTCGCCGTGTTCCGATCCAACACGCCTGCTCAGGTACGTTTCAAATTCAAATTCTTCTAATTCTAATCTTTCCTCTGCCAGGCGCCTGAAGAGGGATTAGAAGAGGCTGTCCCAGCGGAGGTGGGCGGCAATGGAGATGGCCGTCTCACCCTCGTCAGTGAGAGAACTATCCCTACCATCGGTGAAGGCTGATCGCTACTCGTGGAGAAGAAAACTTCCTGTTCTTGAACCCACGATGTTTGCTCTAGATGATTTTGACGCAAATGAATGGGTCACTGTCTACCGCCGTCGGCGGAAGAGCTTGGCTCGAGCATCTAGGCCCCTGTCTTGGCCGGGACAGGCGACTGGGTTCGCTTCGAGGAGGCAGATCAATCTGATCTCAGGGCAAAAGGCCCATGATCATATGGTTTCTCCCTATAGGCGGGTTTTCTGCCGGCGTCCATCACCGGAGGTTCGATCAGTTCATTCCCAGTTGAGCGATGATTTTGGATCTCGAGCGTTTCGAATTTGCAGGCCAGCAGGGCATAAGGCCCAAAAATCTGCTGCTCCTATTATCAAAAAGCATGGCCATGAGGGCCCACATGCTGTTGATGGTTTCGGTTCTAGCGTCAAGCTGAGACCTGCTATTTTAACCCTAGGGTTACCGGCCGCCGTCTCTCGTTGTTCACTCATATCGCTCGATCCTCTGATTTGCTCAATGTCTGGTCAGGCACCGCCGGCTCAGAGAGGAGGAGGAGGCCCGCCTAGGCTGGCACCTCCGCCTCATGGTTTGGATGGCCGTGGTGATCTTGCACCTCGGGGTGGTGGCCAGAGCTCGCAAGGTTTCCAACAGAGGCAAGAGGGCGCGTTTGGGCAGCAGCAGCGTCAAGATGGATTTCAAGGGTTTCAAGGTTCTGGTCGTTTTGAATTTGGATCCTTGTCCAATCAGAACTTCAGGAACAATAATACTGGCAGGAGGAATGAGGAGCAAGGGTTCCAAGGTTCTGACTAAAGTGGAGGTTTCGGAGATTTCGATCAAGGATCTTTTGATGGCAACCGCGATCAGTATAATAGAGGCAATTTCCCGTATCGCCGGCCATATAGACAGCAGTACAATAATTATCGGCCGTATCGTGGAAACAATCTTCGTGGTAATGGTACAGGGGTTAATCGTAACTATGTGGCCAGAGAGAATAGGAACTCTGAAAATGTTGTCAATCAGGAAGAGATGCCAAACTCTCTTGGGCAAGGAAATATAGGTTCTGTCTCAAATTCGCAGTCCCAGCAGGTGGTCAATTCTTCTGAAATTGTGGTTGTTGAACGTCCAGTATCTGGCCAAAAGGGGATAGATAAAATTCTGTGTTTTCATTGCGAGTTGAATGGGCACTATGCACAAGATTGTACTACTATCCTATGTATTTACTGTGAGAAGGCATCTCATGCGGCCAAGGATTGTCCGCTCCTTTCTTTGCCAAAGCCTACAGCCATTACTTATGGTCTTTGTCGGCTGCAGCTGATGTTCAATGAAGTTCCGGCATCATCTGATATTCGTTTCAAACATGATAGTGGTAAAGTTGGGAGAATTTCTGTGGAGGAGGGGGTGATGTCTGCAGCGGAAATAATTAAGGAGCTTGAATGGATTGTGCCAGGAGATCATCAATGGGACCTTAGACCTGCTGGAGACAACTCTTTCAAAGTTGTTTTCCCTTCTAAAGCTGACTTAACCAGAGTTAGGAAGATAGGTAATATTCCTATTGAAGGAACGAAAATGTTTCTGCACTTTGAAGAATGGTCTGCGGCTGAGCTAGATAAGTTTGCAAATACTCACCTTTGGGTGCGAGTGAAGGGCTGCCCTTATAAAGAGAGGTGTGATTATTTGGCATTATTTGCTGTTGGTTCATTAATTGGAAAAGCTATTGAAGTGGATATGGAGTTTACCAGGGAGCGATCTATAGTGCGCATGCTTGTAGATGTGACAAGGGCAGAATTTATTCCTAAAACTACGGTTGATCATGTGTATGATGGTGAGGGTTATGGTCTGTTGTTCAAGGCTGAAAATGGCAATGGTGATGTAGATGATGACATTGATATGGACGAGGCACCGCCCGAGGATGAAAATAAAAAGCATGAAGATGTTACAAAATCTGAAGGAAGCACTCCTCCTGGTGATAAAAAATCTGATAGCCCACCTTCTGGGGCGGTAGAGCCTAAATAGACCGATATGTCTGGAAGCAAAGGCTCAGGTTCTTCACACAATCAAGTTAAGTTTGGATCTATTGATTTTTCTCCGTCTCTGCTTGAAAGTGATGCGCAGACGGAAAGGAAGAGTAAGGTGTTAATCCGGCGCAATTTATGGGGAGACCGTGAGGAGGAAGAGAGTCTTCCGTCCACACCGTCAGGGCACACTTTGGAGGCAGTTTTGGACATGCGGGCTGGGCAAAGTGAGATGGTAATTGGCGAGGTCTTGTCCTCTGCCATGACAGAGAAAGGGAACACCATCCAAGCCAGGAAAGGGGACTCTCCGATCGTGGAGAATGGATCAATCATGGAGGTGAAGCCTGCTGTGGTATGTCATAGTAAGATTTCATGCGCATCAAACTGCTCTACTTCATCTCCCATTCATGCAGCTCAACATGAGGTTGATACGTTGCCTGCTGTGGTATGTCATAGTAATATTTTATGTGCATCAAATTTTTCTACTTCCTCTCCCATTTATGCTGATCAACATGAGGTTGATACGTGTGTGGGTATCCCTTTGCAGGCTCAGGAGATGATTACAATGTGTGATCAGTTTAAATATAATCCGGCAGTACATTCCAATTCTTCTGCTCTTAATGTTCACGTGAGTCCTAAGAATGATGTAAGTAATTTGTTTTGGGATGATAATGATGATTCTGCAAATCAATTATCGCAACAAAAGGTTGATATGGTGCAGGGGTTTATTTTGCAGAAGCATGAGTTCTTGCGAGAGCCTGGGTCGGGTGGCTGCTCTCCGTTGATGACGTCCAAGAAGGCTGTTGGTGCCTTTGATGACATGGTCTCCCCAGGTGTGGGTGTTATGAATTTGGTTGCCGATCAGTCGGCAGGTTCAAGTCTGTATGCATCCACACCACTTGTCTCCCTGGCAGCTTCGCACACCCAAGTCTCTGCCGCGGCAGGGGTGGTGCCTGGGTACCCAGTCGCTGCCACGGCAGGGATTGTGCCGCATTTTGCTGCCGCGGCAGCAGTGCCCCCTGTAACTCCTATGATTTTGCCGGGGGTTTATGGCTCCCAGGCTAACGCTGATGCCCTTGGGCTGGTAAATGAGAACGGTCACGCAAGTCCGGTTCTGAGTTCGGGCAGAGTGTCTAATATGAAGGGTACTGGAGTTTTCCTTGGGGGCCGTTATACGATGGAAGAAGTGATTAATTTTGGTGGCATTTCTCAAGCGGATTCCTTGGTTCGTTCAAGTGAGCGGATTAGGAAGCAAGCGAATGCGGATGATTCTCAGCTGGATCGTGCAATGAAATTGGCCGAAGCAAAGAACACAGGTTCTTCTTCAGGTAATCTCAATAATTCCAAGTTTTTCATTAGCTCAATTCTGCATGAACGTATCATTGCTAATGTTTCAAGGTTAGGGGTTTCGTTAGGGGAATCTGATAGTGATGTGTCCAAAACTTTAGACTTAATTCAAAAGAATGACTCGAAATGAACTTTGGTTATGCTTTCCAAAAATTTAGAAGAAAAGACGCCTGATCAAGCAGAAGTTGATCAGACTATCCTGACTAAAGCAAATAATTTATCCGCTGACCTGGATGATGAGTATCTTGTTGAATCGGATGATGGCCTAAATTTGACCTTAGCTGAAATAAAAAAGAACACTGTCCTAAAGAAGAAAAAGGTGAGCATCAGAAAGACTGTTGTGCGCCATAGTGACAGACTGAAAAAAATAAAAGATCTAAGTAATCATGAAGGGCACTTTTTGGAATAGTGATAAGTTCGGGGATATAGCAAAGCACAGATTTGTTAAAGATACAATCAGAGAACATCAATTAGATTTTTTTGCGATTCTTGAGACGGGTAGATCAAACTTTTCACAACCTTTTTTGAATAATTTGGCCGGGGGTTTAGACTACCAATGGTACTGCCTACCTCCTATTGGTCGATCTGGTGGGATTTTAGTTGGGATAAATGCAGCAATTTTGACGGTACAAGATATTACTATTGGTGATAGATGTGCAAAATTTTATGTAACTTTGAAGAGTGATAATTTTAAATGGGCCCTAGTGGCAGTGTATGGGGCTGCACAGGATGAGCATAAGGCTGTTTTCCTTGCAGAATTGGTTAGAATCTGCGAGACTGAGACTTTACCTCTTATAGTAGGAGGTGATTTCAATATAATTCGTCATAAGGAAGAAAAGAATAATGAGAATTATAATCCTAGATGGCCTTTTATTTTCAATGCGATTATTGAGAGTCTTGATTTGAGGGAACTTGCTCTCTCGGGGCATCAATACACATGGGCGAATAGGAGGGAGAACCAAACGTTTGAAAAATTGGACCGAATTTTGGTGAGTGTAGAATGGGAAATTAAATTTCCGCTTGCTTCGGTTCAGGCCCTGACCAGATCAGGATCTGACCACACGCCACTATTGCTGGACTCATGAGAGCAGTCTCATTTGGGCAATAAATCCTTTTTCTCGTTTGAACTAGTGTGGTTAAAATTGGCTGGCTTTGTTGACATGGTGTCCAGAGAGTGGGGCTCTATACCTATAGATGACAATCCAATGATCACATGGCAAAATAAAATTCGCCATCTTAGACAATACCTAAAGGGGTGGGCAAGAGATCAAAGTGGAAAATATAAAAAAGAAGTAAAACGCCTAAGTTGTATTATTGATACTCTGGATTGTAAGGCTGAAACGTGCAAACTTTCCAATGCGGAAATGGCAGCTTTTCGTTTAGCAAAGGATGAGTTGGCTACTTTACGTCGTGATGAAGAATCTAAATGGGCTCAGCGAGCAAAAGTAAAGCATATTCAAGAGGGGGGGAGGGGGGGATAATACGAAGTATTTTCACTTAGTGGCAAATGGTAAGCATAGACGTAAGAAGATATTTCAGCTTGAGCAAGATGAAGGGACGATTGTAGGCCAAGAGAACCTTAAAAATTATATCTCCGAATATTATAAGGCACTTTTTGGGGATCCAAATCCCAGTAATGTTTCGATGGTTAAAAGTTTTAATCAAGATATCCCACAACTTTCTCAAGAGGAGAATGAAATCTTGGTAAAAGACTTTTCCGAAAAAGAAGTTTTTGATGCTATCATGCAAATGGAAAAAAACTAGGCACCAGGCCCAGACGGATTCCCAGCGGAATTTTATCAAACTTGTTGGGGGGTAGTTAAGGAGGACTTAATGCAATTGTTTTCGAGCTTTCAAGATGGAAAACTGCCTTTATTCCATTTAAACTATGGAACTATTATTCTACTCCAAAAAAAAGAAAACGCAATTCAAATTCAACAGTACAGACCAATATGTCTACTCAATGTGAGTTTTAAGATATTCACAAAGGTGGGAACAAATCGAATTGTCCAGATTGCTGAGACGGTAATGCCTGGAAGGCATATTCTTGAGGGAGTCGTGATATTACATGAAACCATCCATGAACTTCATAGGAAAAAATGGATGGAATTCTTCTGAAAATTGATTTCGAAAAGGCATACGATAAAGTTAAATGGTCTTTTTTGCAACAAGCACTTAGAATGAAAGGTTTTCATCCAAAATGGTGTGACTGGATTAAAAAATTCGTTGAGAAAGGTAGTGTGGGCATCAAAGTTAATAATGACATAGGTCATTATTTTCAGTCTATAAAGGGGCTTAGGCAGGGCGACCCTTTATCTCCTATTTTATTTAATGTCGTGGCCGATATGTTAGCTATCATGATAGCTAGGGCTAAAGAGGATGGTCAAGTTGATGGTCTTATACCTCATATAGTGGATGGGGGTGTCTCTATTTTACAGTACGTAGATGATACAATTATTTTCATGGAACATAATCTTGAGAAGGCGCTTAATATGAAACTAATTCCGTGTATCTTTGAGGAATTATCTAGTTTAAAAATAAATTTCCATAAAAGTGAAATATTCTGTTTCGGTCAGGCAAAACAAGTCGAGAATGAATATAAAATCCTTTTTGGTTGTGAAATAGGTTCCCTTCCATTCAGGTACCTAGGTATTCCTATTCATTTTCGTAAGCTTAAAAATGGGGAATGGAAACCAATTGAGGATAGATTTGAGAAAAAGCTAACTAGTTGGATTGGTAAATTGTTGTCATATGGAGATAGACTTATCTTGATTAATTCGGTCCTCACAAGCCTTCCGATGTTTATGTTGTCCTTTTTTGAAATTCCAAAGGGAGTTTGTAAGAGACTGGATTTTTTTAGGTCCCGCTTTTTTTGGCAGAGTGACGGACACAAAAAGAAATACCGTTTGACAAAATGGAATATTATTTGCCGCCCTAAAGACCAAGGGGCTTTAGGAATCGAAGATTTAGAAATTAAGAATCGATGTCTTCTAAGCAAATGGCTAGATAAGCTGATAAATCAAGAAGGGGTATGGCAGGAGTTGTTACATAACAAGTATGTTAACAACAAAACTTTGTCTCAAGTAACAGTGCAACCACATGACTCCCCTTTCTGGCGTGGGTTAATGAAGGTTAAAGATGATTTTTTTAATCGTGGATCTTTTGTTGTTAACAATGGCATGAGCACGAGGTTTTGGGAGGATACCTGGTTAGGCAACAGGCCTCTAGCTGATCAATACCCGTCCCTATATAATATCGTGAGGAACAAAAATGTTACAGTAGCTACCACCCTTGCGACAACACCTCTGAACATAGGTTTTAGACGGAGTTTGACAAGAGGGAGATGGGATAGATGGATTCATTTAGTTCAGCAATTGATGACCATCCAGCTAAACTCAAATAACGATGTTTTCAAATGGAATCTTGTGGAGTCTGGTAGATTTTCGGTTAAGAGCATGTATTTACATATGTTGAATGACAACACAATTTTTCTGAAAAAAATTATATGGAAAATGAAAGTTCCACTGAAGATTAAGATCTTTATGTGGTTCGTTTCCAGACAAGAAATTCTAACGAAAGATAATCTGATAAAAAGGAACTGGCAAGGGAGTCCAACATGTTGTTTCTGTGATCATGAGGAGATAGTTCAACATTTATTCATTGAGTGTCCGTTTGCCAAGATTATTTGGACAATAGTTCATATGGCCTTAAATATTACTCCTCCTACCAGTATTAATCATCTTTTCGGAAATTGGTTGAATGGCATCTTCAAACGAGAGAAAGTAAACATAAGAGTGGGAATTTGTGCACTTATGTGGTCTATATGACATGTTAGAAATGAATTTATATTTAACAAATCAAAGTTTCTATCATTTTTGCAGGTTATTCCTTTGACTACCCACTGGAGCCATATGTGGTCTTTTCTCCGGCCGGCGGAGCAACGCCGGGACATGGATATTGGGTGCAACCGTTGGCAATGGTTGCTCGGGATATTTACAGCCGATTCGGGTGGTGGTCTAATAGAAGATTGACATGTTGATTTCACGCCTAGATTTGTCTCATTGTATCTTTAGATGGCTGATTCATGTTTCTACTCTCTCTGATCCTTGAACTGTAATAAGTATGAATGTTTAAATAATTTTAATAAAAAGCCGTATGCATCGATTGATGCAGAGGCTGGGACTTCCCCTTTTCGAAAAAAAATTATTCTCCCTTTTTTAACACATATTTAGCAGATGTTAACCGTATGTACATACATATTAACACATAATTATCTTCATTGTATCTGGTGCGTACTTCCTATGTAACTAGTGATCTTCTCCTGTAAGCAACCATTACTTTTCCTCTAGGCCCTGGCAATATCCTCTCATATTCTTGCTCAGGGAAAGGAGAGATCAACTTAAGCTCGAAGTTCCGCAGTAAATAGCTCCATATCACCTTTATTTGCATGAAAGCATAATCCTCTCCCAAGCAAGAATACCTCCCGGCACCAAATGACAAGTCCGAAAACTTGCCGCCCACTTTGTCCTCCTCTCTTCCTGGACCAAACCGGCATGGATCATATACATTAGGGTTCTTGTAGATGTAAGGAAGCTTATTGCTAAGCGCTATGGAGCACGCTAAGGCATGCCCTTTGGGAATCTCGTAATCCATGCCCTCTCTAGTTTTCACAGCGAAGCTCTTGTGTGATTGTCGGACTAGCATTGGGGTCGGAGAATAGAGCCTCAGTGCCTCTCTGATGCAACGATGCAAGGTGCCCATCTTTGACAAGATGGTGTAGTCTATGGATTCTCCATCTTGCTCCATGATCTGCTTCTGCTCTTCCACTGCAGCTGCCAGGTACTTTTCATGGGTCAGCAAGCAGGCTCCTGTCCAAGTGCTCGTGCTCAAGCTCGTGTGCTGTCCGGCGAATAGGATTCCGATGAGTAGTCCGACGATCTCGCTCTCGGACATGGATCGGCCGTCACTGTATTTTGCGTTGATGAAGCTTTGCAGCACATCACCTTCTTCTTCATCATTGTCCGCGTTTCGGGCTGAGCTATTTCTTCTTCGTGATCTGACTATGTCTCCAAGTATCTCTCCCAGCCTTGCACGTGCTTCATCACGTCTACGGTGTGACGGAATCGGGAGGTGCGGGAAGAAGAAGTTGATCATGTGGAAGCTATTTTCGAATATTTCATGGAGGAGTGTGGAGACTTCTCCTAAGTTATTTTTTATCTCATTTCCAAGTAAGAATCTGTTTGCGATCAGCACGATCAGCTGCCCCAGCTCGTGCTTTAGATCAACCGTCCCATGTTGTTCCCATTTTGCAAAGTAGCCCTACATGCAAAATATATATATTAACAAAAAACACCAACAAAACCTATAATCATAAAGGTTAAAGCGGCGTACTCTTATCATCTAAGAAACAAATTACCTCCAGTTCACGAACCATGGAATGCACGTGTCTTTGAAACCTGGCCGGCTTTATCGCCTTGATACAAAATCGGATTTGCTCATTCCTGGTAGTCAAGTCCACGCCAAATAGAACTCCTGGACCGAGAACGGGAACGATGATCTTAGCCGTAGAACCGAAGTCGATCTCGGATGGTGACGCTCTGAAGAAATGAGCAGTGACCTCTGGCCCAACCAAGAATGTCACCTTCAAAATTAACGAGATACATGAATATTTGTAGAATTGATTAGCAGTACAGTATAATTGTCTGCAAGTTAAGATCTATCTGTCTGCACAAATGGTTAAGCTCACCTTCTTCAGCCCTAGAAGGTTCACCGTGAACACACTGCCCATCTTCATGTGTAGGTCATGGATAGCAGCAGGCAAACCCTTTTTGGACGTCACAAGTGTGAGCAGAGCCGCCAATAGAGGGGCTCCACTCACCACATGTGGCGGCCGAGCTGGTGGTCTGTTTTCTTTGGGCCTTTGAAGAACGGTTCTGATTTTTTCAATAATCTTGGAGATAATTGTGGGGAGAAACACAACTGTTATGGTGAAGAAGGCTGCCGTGTAGATTGTAATCCGATCCATATCCTAGTAAACAAAATATTACTAAATTTGTTAGGGTGAAGATAATAAGTTCGATATTGACTGCACATATCTATTTATTATGTTATATTATGTACTTAAAGCAAGACACAGTGGAAAAATAGGAGATAGAGGCTTGGTGGTCAGGCATAAGATTTCACATGAAAATGCGATAATACCACATACAACACTATCAATTTAGCAATTCACAAGATGGTTTCCATCATCTAACACGTTTCCATCGTTGGTTCCAGAAACACATATTTGTGGCCTATATAGTTTAATCGTATTATATGTAAAGGCCCCAACGGATTTTATTTATGTATAGCATTTGGGTGTCATCAATTTTCTTAATTTGATTTGCGCTCGACCGGAAAAGGAACTTTGTACCGTAGACACGATGAATTCTCATGACTCTAACCTTATGGAAAAAATATCAATCAGTCTCGCTTAAGTCCTAATGGATAGTTCGATTTCAGTTCCAAATAGTTCTCATCATTTAGAACATAAATGGATGTCCTGGTTACAATCCTAAGTTATTTATTATCACTTTTAAATCAATTGAATCTAATAATTTCCCTCAGTCTTGCAGTGGTATTTGGTGATGAAACATAGTAAAATTAATCAACTTATTGTACTACCGACTGTTGTTCAGAAATGAGAGGTTATCGTATCACGTCATCAAATTGGTGGTCATGTTATATGACTCAAAAAATATTTGGATGAAATGGTAGTGAGTATCATTGAGGAGCAAGAGAGAAAAATATAAATGTGTATACTACTCTAACTTGGCCTATCGATATAAAAAATATTATGGTGACAAAAGACATGTCATATTTTTCATATTAATTATATTTACAGATAAACTTATAATCATACATATATAAAATATGGAACATCGATTATATGTTGGGGACTGTATCCATGTCCATTTTGAAAAATAATGGAATAATTGAGAGGAAGAAGATCCGGATCAAGTCTCATTGTTTAGCTAAGATACATGTCAGATTTGATAGATTGTTTAGTTATATTTACACCATTAGTGAATTCCTTTTGTTGAACTAACAAACATCTAAAAATTGGGTGGGTCTATAAGCACTCGTAAAAATATATTGGTCAGCTTTTGTGTTCTCAATTAGGGTATTAACATATGAATTTATGTCAAAATATAAATAAAACTTACAATGATATACATTAAGAGCACGCTGATCATCTAGACAAGAACAGACTTGCGCTAATGTTTTTCAAAATTATGCCAAGCTGGATTACTCACTCCGTTCTGCTTTATTAGGCCTTCAACGAGGTGCATCGCAACCAAGAAGTACCCTAGTGTCAAGAGATTTTTGTACCTAAATATTATCCAACCTTTATCTTAATAACTGTGCATAAAAATAATTCAACTTTTGATATGATTCAGCAGATAGATCTACCTAACTCTACTCGAAAAGTCACCTTGGCATTGCTCCGTTAGACACGTACGGATCCTTAATCAACCATAGCCTAAATTCATAGGTGTGCATGGATCTAGTAATATATAAGATCAGGGTGACACCTACATTAATTATAGGTCCATGTATTGGTAATATGATACAGAAACATATAATCACTTAATAAATTATGAAATTTTCTTTATTTTTTAATCCTTACAAGACATTAACGTGATGAGGGCGACTACGGTAGTTATATAAAAAAAATGTCATTGCTGTGATCACCAACGAAAGTAAAGGAAATTCACAATTTATTGAAAAGAGAGAGAATTAAAGAGATGGAGAGAGAGAGAGAGAGAGAAAGAGAGAGAGAGAGAGAGAGGATCTTACACTTGTTTTCTGCTTGAACACCAACGTCGTTGCTGTGATCACGGGATGTGGAACTCGATAAATTAGAGGCGATTCGAACTGAAATGGTTTTGCTGCAGCTACCTTTGCAAGGTGGATCGATGCATGGTAAGAACTGCCCGACAGAACATGCATTTTATAGATGCATAAAGCCATATACTATTCCTTGAATGGTCTCCTTTTTTGACTAGTATAGGCACAGCAATATAATTTCCAGAATATCATTTGACTTGTCAAGCTTCCATTCTATTTATCAACCAACAATCAATAAACAACGCACTTTTTGGAAGTCATGTATGGACAGGAAAACAACGGTGAGTTGAGTCCATCCAACTCCTTACATGTACGGAGTAGGAGGTAATTTTCGAAGCCTCTCCTTACCAAGTCTTCAGTTTTTATCTGGAATCAGTCAAGGGTCATAGCCACGTAGGTTACTTCTAAGCTGTATTTGTTGAAAACTCAAATGTAAAACGTGATTTGTGGGTCGTAGTCGGTTCCGTATCAACATCTTGCTTGCAAGAGAACTTCCAATTGTACACCAGCTAGCTAAGGTTCTCATGTGGTTCTCATTTTTTAGCAAAAGGCAATACATTAAGACTAGTTAAGTGCCCGCATTATACCAGCACGATGCAAGGAATATTAGCCCATCATTAGTACTCTATATCTACAATTTTATTATCTGTATCGATCTTGAAATTTGTGACTGCTGTAAGGTGTATGCTGCAGATACGAATATCTCAAAAACTCGTTCCTCATGTTCTATCATATCTTCTCCCTAACCCTAGGCACCTCCGCCCCTATCACCTCCCTCGCTGCCGCCGTTGGGCAAAAGCCCACTCATGGGACGATTGCGGCGGGCTGTGGGTAGTCTGGTGGCTGGCAACAAGGAGTCTGATGGGTGGATCAGCCGTCCGGAGGACGTCAGTGAGATAGTGGCGCGCGGAGGTTCGCTCCGGGTTTTGCCCAGAGCCGGCAACAACATCTGCGGGCGTTGCTTCCCTATTTAGGTGTTGTCATGACATTGAGTGCTCATCCCCCTCTCGTATTTGCTCTGAGGAAAACCTCATATCTGGTCCCTAGATCGGAGATGATGGCATCGGGCCATGACCCTCTTGGGGGTATCATTTTTTGGAGTCGGATGTGAGTAGAGGGCCATGTGGTACGTCTGTGGTGATGGTGGAGCTAGTGGCTTCGTATTGCACAAACTCTTTGGCGGATATATCAAGTCATTCCTAGCATAGTCATCTATGTTCCCGGCAGGTGCTATGCACGATAGATCTTCCTAGAGGCTTCAAACCGTGTCGGGTGGCGGGACTCAGCGGCATGGTGCCAAAGTGTGTCAGCGACGACCACACATGGGCAGGTGATCGCTGATGACACTAAGCAAGTGTGCCAATTTGTTGGGACTTCAAGTGCAGAGTGATGTAGCAAGAAAATTTTCCCCACAGGGGTGACTCGGTGTTAATATCGAACTCTCGAGGAACAGAAGGTTGAGCTTCTTCAAGCCTTTTCCAGCAACCTGCAAAGCAAGTTCTTGTCTTGTGCCCCTAACTAAAGCTATAATGTAAACTAATGCAGAAAGTACAGATGTTTTTGGGTTTTGTTCGTATTTGCAAAAGATAAATATGTTTTTCATATTTTCGGATTTAATTAGTGTAGAAAATGTAAAAGAAGGTAAAAGCAAGCAAAAAGTGTTTTTATAATTTAAAATGGACCGGGGTTCATGGGTTCACTTGTCTACTCTCTAGTAAAGGTGCTGTGGCATTAAGAACAAGATAGATGACTCAATATTGATGAGATTTTATTATGTGTCTTGATAAGCATTCATATGGGCATTACGTCCTATCATAAATATGATACTGCACAGCTTATTTATACTCCACTTGAAAGGGATAAACTCCGTGAAATCTAGATTTAAGAATTAATAGAATATAATCTTAAGTATTTTGATATGATGTTGAACAACAAATGTGCTACCGTGTATTAAACATATTACAATATAGCAATTTTAGTATCCATGAATGTAAGCAAGGTTCTTAGCTGTCAATAAGAATTTTAGCACATGCATTCTTTTTCTCCCTAGTGAGATAACAAAAGGAATTGGTAAAAACCATAATAGATATGAAGTTGCTGTCACAATTCACTACTACTACCATCTTACTCCATCTAATAAACACCATCCCCCACACATGCTCTTACATACAAGTTTGATCATAACAAGTAAAGAACGGGGTAACAATATGCATATATCAATACATCAAGAACACAATAAAGGTTCAGATCTCATAAATCACCCAATTTAATTAAGGATCCACCACATAGAAATTACATAATATGGCCATAATAATGTTAAACATCTCATATGGCATCTAGTCAGCATAGCACAAGAGAGAGATAGATCAAGCTACTGCCACAAACCCATAGTCCAGAGTGGACTACTCCCTCTTCATCATGGCGGCAGTGTTGGTGATGTTGGAGAGGTTGTAGAAGCGACCGAGAATGGCTCCGACAGGCATTTCCCCCTCCAATTTTCACAGTTCCAACCTCTATTTCGTGGTTTCGTGTTTCTCTGCCGCCTCCTCGCGAGAACACCTTGGGGGGTCTTTTATAGGGTTTTTTTATTTCAAGACTGTCAATCTGAGATCAAGACGGACATCATCGGAGTCTCGAGGTGCAAACAAGATAGGGTGGCATGGCCTAGGCTGGGCCCGCGCCACCTATGCTCATTTGGGCCTCATGGGCCCCCTTGTGTGCTTCTTCTTCTCATTTTCTTTCTCTAGGAAAATATTAATGCCAGAAAAATCCTAACTCCGTTTGAGTTCCGGAAGGTTCCTGAAACTTAAAAATACGCAAAACAGGACTTTCCCGTTCTATAGAGTTATAAACCAAGAAAAGGGGATCGATGGAAAATCCTCATAAATCAATACAAAAAATAAATATAACATGCTAATATGTTGGAATAAATGACAATAAACTACAAAGTTCATGCCTGCATTTTACATGCATTAATCGCGCGCAGGGCAGTCACTACCGGAATAGTATTCGTTACCGTGCGTCATAAACGCACGGCAAAGGCCCCGGAACACACGGCAACGTCTTTGCCGTGCGTCGACGCACGGCAACGAGCGCACGACAACGAACTGCCCGGCAACGAATTCTTTGCCGTGCGCTTGATGCAATCCCCTCGGCAACGGCTTTGCCGTGCGCCTGGATCTTTGCCGTGCGTCCCTTTCCTCTGCCGGGTCTGCTTCCTTTGCCGTGCGTCGTGAAGCTTTGCCATGCGTCAAAGCTTTGCCGTGCGTTTTGTGCTTTGCCGTGCGTCGCAGCGCTGCCGTGCGGGCCGTTTGCCGTGCGTCGTCCACCAGCTTTGCCGTGCGCCGTCCAACAGGACGCACGGCAAAGACCTTGCACAGATGACCGCCCAGCACCCCGAGTGCACAGGTGACCGCCACGTGGGCTCTTTGCCGTGTGTATGCACACGGCAAAGGACCATTCGGTCCTTTGCCGTGTGCATACACACGGCAAAGAGCCCCCAGTTTTTCAGATTTTTTCTGTTTTTCTTTTAATCCCTGCATTTCAAAATAGAATATAGACATATATGCATATATATAACCGTGAATACACCAAATGCATACATATAACCTCAAACATACCAAATACATGCATGTATGTATGCATTTGACTTCAAATACATCAAACACATCACAAATAGGTCCAAATTTTCATAGAGTCCACATAACAAGTTAAACATGCAATATTATTACAAGTTCACGTGCACACTCCATACATAGAGTCGATAGAAGTCTATGTCCATCATACAAGTGCATAATGCCATCAACCTTGTTCTTCTCCATTGCTTGGTCCTTCTCCTACATTTTCAACAAGTATTAGCATTCTTAACAAGTGATGAGCATATAGGATACAAATTGGCATATTGACATAGAATTGATAAGTGATGGCATTCTACAACCTAGAAGCTCGTTGGGGACAAGTGATGGCATTCTACAAATTTGCATATTGACAAGTGATGAGCATATAGGCTACAAGTATTAGCATTCTTATCAAGTGATGAGCATATAGGATACAAATTGGCAATTGACATAGAATTGACAAGTGATGGCATTCTATAACCTAGAAGCTCGTTGGGGACAAGTGATGGCATTCTACAAATTTGCATATTGACAAGTGATGAGCATATAGGCTACATTTTCATATTGATGAGCATATAGGCCACAAATTTGCATATTGATATAGAATTGAACATGGTGGCATGGAATGGCTAAATTGGGCACAAGTGTCATGGCATTCTACAACCTAGAAGCTCGTTGGGCACAAGTGAAGGAGAACTCACCTGGAAATGGAAACTGCGTCAGGTTCCGGATGATGTTGGGATTGTTGACGGTGTGAGGTGTCGTCGGGCTCTGCTCGGGCGGTGGCGGTGGCTGGATGAGCGGAATGTTCGGCATGTTCATCTACTGTTGCTGCATTTGATGTGTGGATTAGACCTAAGACAAGAGAAAATAAGATGGAGATATTAAGTTAACCACTTACCCACGAGAAGGCGAAAGGAGGAGTAGGAAAACTCCCCGGTGGAGAACCTAGAACGGTCTGGTTCATAACCCAGTTCATCATCTGCTGTTGCTGGGCCAGCTGCTGGGCCATCTGCTGCGTCATCTGCTGCTGCTCCAGAAGCGCCTGCCGCTGCTGGGCCTCCTCTTGCCGCTGCCGGGCCTCCTCTTGTATCTCCACCTACGTTGTGTTGTCACGATGTCATTAACATTGTAATGGAAAAGTCGTACGCCCATGACGGATCTGGCGGAGACTTGGAATGGTCCCTGGGTCGACGACCCCATCACCAATCCACAGGCGTCCATGCTTCATGCCTTCTCCCGCAAGCACCGCAACCTCAGTGTCAAAGTCCTCGGTCTCTGGCTGGGAGCTCTCGCCGTGCTTCTGCTTGAACTTCGAGACATACGCGTTACACTGGGTCTCGGCTTGCTCATTGATCCACATAGACCCTGTATCAGGATGCGGCGTCTTCCTGGTCTTCATCTTTTGAATGAAGGCAAATTTGTTTGGCGTCACTCCTGCCTTTGTTTCATGCAAAAGAGAACATGCAATTAAGTGAAGTGGAAAACCCTTGTGGAGTTAACAATGTATAACGTGAAACCAAAGAATGAAGGAACCATTTGCTCACCTCTTCCTGGAGGTGAAGGGAGAGGGGGAGGCTGCCTAGGATATGTGATCCACCTTGCATCTCTGCCCGCGACAGCTTGCCCGCCGCGTGCTTCTTGAGGTACTGGGGGCATGTCCACCACATGTCCATCACCAGAAAGCACGCTTCGTCGTTGCCGACATACTGAGGAGGGTTCTACATACACAAGATAGACCCACGCATTATTACAACATTAACTACATGGTGATAAAGAAATCAATAACACATAAATACAAATACCTGTCGGTACTGCCACAGCTGCATGAGCGTCTCCCGAGCGTCGTCCTTAGACATCCAAACTTTGCAGTCGGCGTGCCAGTTGCGGACGCACTGAACACGTGTCTCGTAGTGCATCCCAGTCACCCTACTCGTAGCCAGCGTGTGTAAGATACGATCGCACGCACGTTCCTGACCCTCAGCCCTCTTGAAGTATTGCTGCAACCATGCACATAGGTAAAACAAGGGACATTAGTGCAACTATTGTCAACCAAGGAGTGTTTGAATGCTAAGAAGTCAGAAGTCACATACCCAGAATTTGTGTACAATCACCTCCTGCATGTTCTCGTACTTGTGATGAGGATCTGGCGCGTAGCTGTAGTGCCGCCAAGTCCAAGCTACGTCGCGGCCACCACTAGGGAGATTGACAAGCCCAGGGAAATACTTCCTAAGTAGGCCTCCAAGGATGTTCGCGTAGCCACGTCCCGGCTTCCTCGTCGGGTTGGCAAACTTGAACGACCTGCACAATGAAAGGGCAAAATCAGTATGTATGTCATAAAAATTTCGATAATGATAAAATTACGATAACGAAATGTCAAAAGTAGCATGTACCTCCTTCTAGCGGGCACTAGAACAACATCGCTGCTGGACCATGTTTTTAGCTTGGGGAGCTGTGTTTTCCCACGCTGATATGGCTTCTTGTCACGTGGCTATAGCCTCTCCTCACATGCAACGTACTCCTCGTCCTCCGGCGGTTCCCAAACTAGGTTTGGGTCAGGCTCAAACGGTAAGCCCCTCAACCCCTCATCCTCCGAGAGGTCCTTCTCGTCCTCCCCACCACCGTGCTCCTCGTCCTCCCCACCACCGTGCTCCTCGTCCTCACCACCACCATGCTCCTCGTCCTCCCCACCACCGTGCTCCTCGTCCTCCCCACCACCGTGCTCCTCATCCTCCCCACCACCGTGCTCCTCATCCTCCTCCTCGGCTGCGGGAGGGCTAGGAGGAGGGAGGGTAGCTTCCCGCGTCGCATTCTTCCTACGTGCTCCATGATGCTCGGGAGGGGGGCTAGGAGGTGCTCACCTCAAAGAACTCGAAGGCCTCGAAGGCCTCACAACGTCAGCCAAGTCCTGGAGCTTCTTTACAAAACCGCCCCTTTTTGGCATGTTTCAATCACCTGCAAACACAATGAAGAGAGTGGTTTATTAGTACGCAATATAAAAAGATGAATATTAGTGAAAGCAAAATAGATTATAAGTAGATGAATATTACTGAAAGCATGGAGAAGGCATACATTAGCAAAAGCAACAAATAGCATATAGAGTTCTCACAAACATAGCACGGAGTTCTTACAAATAAACTAGCTTGAAAATCACTATTGCACAGAGTTATTACAAATAGTTTAGCCTCACAATTACTACTACATAGATCAGTAGCCATCAGGCTCGACATCCATAATTGGACCACATGTTTCATCATCGCCATCAGGCTCAGCGAACCAATAATCATCAATGAAACCTAGAGGTGGTCCATTTGCACCGAGGTCAAGGCCTGCTTTGAACGCCTCGAGCAAACTCAAGTCTTCGGGGGCACAAACATCCTCAGCTTCATCTTCTGCATTGTCTTCCTCCATGCCCACATCTTCTTGTTCATCGTCTACGACCATGTCATCAACAGCCGGCAAGCCGATAGTGAAATGACCGGGGAGCCCTTCTTCCTGATAAAAGTCGACATTCGATGTTGAGGGGTCTACACGGCGGTAATCGTCCTTGTTTGGCGGGGGCGGCCTATTGCGTGAAGGTACCGTCAACACAACATCCCATCCCTGTAGACGTTTCGCCGGGTTTTTGCATGCGTACGGGAGATAGAATACTTGAAAGTCCTGGGTAGCCAAAATATACACATCCTCTCCCTCATAAACAGAGCTTCTTTCAACCTCGACCAATCTGATTTCAGGATCCCGTCTCACCCGACGTGGGTCGAACCAATGGCATTTGAATACGACGGGATTTAGCCCTTTGTCAAACCCGTAATTCAGCTCGTATATACCCTCGACTCTTCCATAGTAATGGAGTCCATCATCACCTTGACATACCACCCGCTATTTATTGTCTTCGCGTTGGGCCGGCTTGTTGTGTATTTATGGGTCTGAAAGCGATACCCGTTCACGTCATAAGAGTTGAACGTGTAGACGGAATGGTTAAAGCCCCTAGCAATTTTTCTTAGCTCTGGCTTCATCTCTTTGTCAGTTCTTGCCTACAAGTTTAGCACGAGAAGTTTAGAACGAGAAATGCCCGATAAATGTCGGCGGCGCAAGGAAATCTACTATATATTAAAAGCACAATACAGGGTCTTAAAATAGAGACACCACGTTAATCCACATCATCTAAATTATTTGAGTGGTTAGATCTAAAATTTACGGCTAAGATTTTACAAAAAAAAAAGTCACGTAACCTCTTTTACACAATTGATGTACCTCTTTGACACGATGGTATATTTACGGCTAAGATTTTACAAAAAAAAAAATTGGTCACGTAACCTCTTTTACACAATTGATGTACCTCTTTGACACGATGGTATATTTGGCGTCACGAACCTGGACTCTTGTGATACGTAAACAAGCTACCTTGGTAACGTGGTAGTTGCCCAAAAACAACTGAAACTCGTGGATATAAAAGTAGCTATGTTCCTTAGATTAAAAAATACTTTGCTTTTCAAAAAGAAAGAACGTGTATGTACAGGTAGGCTGGAACTTCAGTTGACAACATATTTGTTTATAAAATCTGCACCTAATATCAAGAAAAAAAGAACACTGCACCGACAGCAAAAATACGGGGAGCTAACTTTAACCAAAAAGACAAAAACTGATCGAAGGCAAAAACTGATCGGTGGTATAAAACAAACTTTAATCAAAAAGACAAAAACTGATCGAAGGCAAAAACTGATCGATGGTATAAAATATAATCCAAGGTTTAGCAGTGCACCTATGTGTTACATGCTGATGCTTCAAAACTCATTGGTAATGGAGATTAAAAAAAACTCCAAAGCTGATCGTTACGGCCTGATTATAGCCAACACGCATAAAAACACTCCAAGGTTGGTCAGCATATAACAATTTCAAAACCAAATGATCATAGAAAAACTTCAAAAAATACATACAGAGTCTGAGTTTAGCTTACACGGTGCTTGCGTGTTAGGATTGATCCGGGCATACAACTTCTCACTTGGGCATGGTGTCAGCCTTGGCAAAAATAATATATAAGAGAATAGCTAGACTCTAAAGTATACCAGTACCACCAAATATATATGAATTCCAAACAGATAATTTGTCAAAGTTAAATTAAACTCCCAAGGTGTTGGACGCAAAATTGTGCAACAAAACACACTCTGCCGAATCACCCAAACCTCAAAGAAAAATAACGAAAGGACAAGCCATTAGAACCACCGGTTTCATGATATACTTCATGATAAGGACAATTTATACAAAAACACCAAAAAGTAGACTAAGCAAATAAGTCTTATTTCCACAAGATACAATATCTCAACTACCACAACATTGTCAAAGAGAGCACACGAAGACACTAACAAAACGTTTGTTAATTACATTCAGGATATTCATTTAGTGTCTCTCTCACTTACTAGAGCATTTCTTAGTTGTTTAAGGTCAAGGGAACTTGGCAACATGTTCTTTTCAATGCAAATAAACGCGACATAGGATGAAGGGAATTTTGGAGTTAGAGGGATGTCTTGGCTTCTTCATGGACGATTCATCTAGCCATAGATTTATTTCTAGGAGGGAGAAGGAGTAAAAGTTCAAACATAAGAAAAGTATCATCCTTCCAAACTCCACTGAGAATAAAATCTATTGAACGCATTTTTTCTGCATATTGTCCATACAATCACATGCTGATTATTCTTTCAGAAAAATGCCACATCATTCTACAACTTTTAGCATTTATGTGTTATGCAATCAAGCAAAATATAACACATTAAAATAAATTAATAATAATAATTTTGTAGGACATGTCATAATAATTTGCAATCATGTAAAAGTTATGAAGACATGTTAAGATACCAAAACTATGTCGACCATGCATGTTACATGACATGACGAACATAAGTGAGCGAGTTGATTAAAGAGTAGCCTTAGGAGGGATAGAATTACAAATAAGTTAATATGCAACCTTTTTGTTTCCAAAAAATAAGCTTCTTATTCTTGCACCCGTTAGAAAATAAATGACATTCTAGATTGTAATCAACTTTGAGAACCTTTCTTATTGATATGTAAATATATATTACTGAAACGTGATAGAACAAATTACCTTATTTATTTAGTAGCATATTCACATACTAAATAGTCTTCATAGTTATATTGTAGACTGTCTATGTCAAAGGTGTCACATATTTCATTACAATATCAAAATTCATGCATTTTGTACAAAGATCAAAAAATAGTAGAATAATTTTTAAATTATTTAGTCAACCATATTAAGAAATCTAATTTTGTTTAGTTATTGAAAAACTATTTTACATTTCGTGGGAATGATCCTAGACATGTGATATTTACTTAGCCTGAATGGTGTGGCTACAAAATGTAATATTTTCAATCAAATTTGAGTGTCCGTAGATGTATAAATATTTTCTCTGATCCATTTGGACATACAAAAGATGATCCTCGGCTCTACCGAAGAAACTATAGGTGATATCCTCACATTTTAGAGGGCCACCATGCTAGTTAGGATAGAATAGTACCAAACACAGAACCAGCTACTGAAACCGAAACCGCCGCCCTTATCGAAAATATGCTTGGATTCTTCCAGGGTAGGCTCCCTGTGGGTATACCTCCAATGGATATCCGTGAATTGTCTATACTGATGAAAAGAGGAAGAGTTAGAAACAAACATACGAGTGCATGTTCAAGACCGTGCATGTTTGCGAATAACTAAATGGTTAGCACTTACTTGATGTACGGCTTCACTTCCACCATGGTGTTCAAGACATACGAGTGGATCAAGGCCCGCTCATGTTGGTTCGTTTGGTACGGCTTCATGCCACTTGACTTGCCACCAAGCCCTATGAAGATGCTAAGCTTGGGTACATCTTCATTGTTGGCGACATTGTAACGGAGGACCGGGTTGTGCTTTGTGGGAATGTTGGGATCATAGTGCTTAGTGGTGAAGTTTTCCACCTCCACGTTAAGGACTGCCGCGGATATGGATGCTTCGATCTTGCATTTATTGCCTATCATTTGACGAAGCTTTTGTGTTTCCCTCTCGGGCGGATACTGCCAACGGGCCCAATTCGCCCCCCCTTTAAACATTCGGCCGCGAGGTGCAAGATCATATGTTGCATCGGATTAAAGAACCCTAGAGGAAAGATCTTCTCTAGATCGCAAAGCAAAACAGGTGCCTCTTTATCCAGCTTCTCAATCACTTTAGTGTCTAACTCCCTAGCACAAATCTGGCGGAAGAAAAAGCTCAGCCTCGACAGCACTCGCCAAGTTTGCTCAGGGACATAGCCTCGAATCATCACCGGCATTATCCGCTCAAGCCATATCTGGTAGTCATGATCTTGAGTCCTTGTACTCACAACGTTTCCATGTTCACACCCCTCATCCAGTTGGCTGCGAACCCATCAGGGAAAAACAAAGAGTCCTTCATCCACATGAATACCTCTCTTCTTTGGGCCTTTGTAAGGCAGAACGGAGCTTGTCGCTTAGTCCAAGTTTTTTTAGCACCATGAGGTGGCTGCATGTTCAAATTTGACCTATCGCAGCATTTCTCTTGATCAATTCGAGCCTTTATGTTATCCTTCATCTTCTCAGTGTCCATCATGGTGCTCCAAATGGCATCGCTGATATTCTTCTCGGTGTGCATTGTATCAATGTTATGCGGGAGCTCGAGATCCTCAAAGTAAGGGAGCTTCCATAAGCACGGCTTGTGAGTCCATTGGTGTGTCTCCCCATATCCCAAGAAACCATTCCCATCAGGCCTAGGCTGAAGAGCATCTAACTCAGCCTTGATTTCCGGTCCGGACTTCATAATTGGCTTCAGGTCATGCACAACACGGCCTTTCTTGAAACTCTTTACATCACTCCTGTATTCATGACTGTGCTCAAGGAACTGTCGAGCTTCATCAAAACAGGAATACTTGCCTCCCTTGTCAAGCCAAAAGAAAGTCACAGCCTGCTTGCACTCTGGGCAAGGCCACTTCCCATGTGTACACCACCCGCAGAACAAAGCACATGCTGGCAGGTCATGCATGGACGTGTGGTACCAGACATACATATCGAAGTACTCCTTCTTTGATGCGTCATATGTTCGGATCCCGCGACCTTCCCAGCCACGAAGCAAGTCATCCACCAGCGGTTCTAGGTACACATTCATGTTCTTACCCGGGTATTTCGGCCCTGGGATTATCATCGACACAAACATGTTCTCTGATCTCATGCAGACACCAGGAGGGAGGTTCATGGGAATAACAAACACTGGCCAACAACTGTATACTGCAGCCGACATGCCATATGGATTGAACCCATCGGTTGATATCGCAACTGCTACGCTCCTCGGGTCACCAGCTTTTAGTGGATATTTCGTGACAAAGTTCTTCCATGCACTACCATCCGACGGATGTATCATCTTGTCGGTGTATCTGTTTCCTTCTACGGCCCACCTCATCTGCTAGGCAGTATCCTCGGTCATGAATAGCCGCTGGATCCTCAGTAGAACTGGAAGATAGCGGAGGATATTCTTGGCAATCGTGGTCTGCCTCTTCTGACCATCACCATTGGGGTCAACCTCAAAGTACCTAGAGGATTTGTATTTGATGCAATAATTTGTGTCAGCATGCTCCCCTCTGAATAGCATGCATCCCTTTGGACAAGCGTGTATCTACTGACATGACATCTTAAGGTCACTCAGCAATTTGGTCGAATAGTAGAAGTTTTTCGGCAAGAGGTGCCCTTTCGGCAGAATGCTGCTAATGATGACCAGAAGTTCATCGAACCCATCTCTGCACAAGTTCCTGTGGCACTTAAAGGCCATAAGGAGAGCGATGGCATCTAGTTGGGTAACCTCTGTATTTTCATGCAAGGGTTTCTGCGAAGCAAACAGAGCCTCATAATACTGCTTTGTGTTTTCCTCCAGCTCCTCAGCTGTCTCCGCATCCTGAGGTGTCTCCGCCTCTACATGAGGGCTTTCAGGCACATTACCATTAGCCAAGTTTTCTAAGCACCGATCAAACCCAGTATCATATTCTCCCCTGGGTTGAATCTGTAGCACCTCCTTCCTAGCACGTTTCTTTGCCTTTTCTCCATGGAAAGTCCAAGTCTTGTAGGATGATGTAAACCCAAACTTGAGCAGGTGAGTACTTGATACGTCTTAAACGTATCTATAATTTTTGATGCTCCATGCTTGTTTTTACACCATTTGCCTTGTGTTTCGTTACACTTCGTGGCGTTTTTATGCGATTTCCAAAACTAACCTATTGACAAGATGCCACAGTGCCAGTTCCCTCTTTTCTGCTATTTTTGTGTTTCAGAAAAGCTACACAGGAAATATTCTCGGAATTGGACGAAACAAGTTCCAGAAGTCTTATTTTTCCTGGAAGCTTCCCAAAGACCGAAAGAGAGCCGGAGGGGGGCCAGAGGCCGCCCTCACATGTAGGGGGTGCAGCCCAGCCCCTGGCCATGCCCACCTGGTGTGAGGAGCCCCTGGTTGCCTCCTGACGACGCCCCTTCGCCTATATAAAGCCTCGGGACGGAAAACCCTAAAGGAGTCGGCGAAATTTTCCAGAAAGAGTTTTGCAGCTCTGCAGCCACCGCCGACGAATTTCGGGGGACGGAAGTCTCTATTCCGGCACCCTACCAGGATGGGGAAGTGCCCCCGGAGCCATCTCCATCGGTCTCCATCGCTGTCTCCGCCGTCTCCATCGACCTCACCGGCATCTCCATCAACCTTGCTATCTCCTATGATGAGGAGGGAGTAGTTCTCCCCCGGGGCTGAGGGCTCTACCGGCAGCTATGTGGTTCACCTCTCTCTCCCATGATGTGATCTTTATGTGATATTGAGCTTTGTATCATGTTGAATAAGTAGATGTTACTCTTCTTCATTATGTGTACTCTAGTGTGTTATTAAATTAATCTATTCCTCCTGCCATGGTGTAACGGTGACAGTGCGTGCATCATGGTGGTACTTGGTTTAGGCTATGATTGTGATCTCTTATGGATTATGAGAATAATTATCACTATGATAGTATTGAAGTGATCTATTCCTCCTTTCATGGTGTAATGTTGACAGTGTGTGCACCGTGTTAGTACTTGGTCTAAGTTGCAATAATATCTATCTTGAGTTGTGATTCGATTTGGATATCTCTATGAGTGGTGTTTGTCAAGTACTTGATGAACTTTGAGGAGTGCTTCGTAGCCCTACGCAATGATTAGTGTTATTCAATAGGAGAGTAATTCAGAGTACCATAGTGAAGAGAAGTTATCTATTGGTTCAATTATGTTATATTTGTTGGGAGTGTGTCCACTAGTGAAAGTATGATCCCTAGGCCTTGTTTCCAAGCTTTGCACACCGTTTACTTGCTGTTTTGTTACTTGTTTGCTTGCTGCCATTTTTATTCCAGATTGCATTTACTACTTATAATCATCTATACCACTTGTATTTCACTATCTCTTCGCCGAACTAGTGCACCTATATATCTGACAAGTGTATTGGGTGTGTTGGGGACACAAGAGACTTTCTGTATCGTAATTGCAGGGTTGTTTGAGAGGGATAGCTTTGACCTCTTCCTCCCTGAGTTCGATAAACCTTGGGTGATCCACTTAAGGGAAACTTGCTGCTGCTCTACAAACCTCTACACTTGGAGGCCCAACACTGTCTACAAGAACAGAAGCGTGTGTAGGCATCAAGCTCTTTTCTGGCGCCGTTGCCGGGGAGGTAAGGTAAAAGGTACTCGCATCCTCCTGTGTGAGTGCTCGGAGTTATTTCCTTTAGATTCTGCAATTACATCTTTCTGTTTCTTATTTTTATGTTCACTAGTTAGGCTTAATGGAAAACAAAGAGTTCTTTAGTCTTTTTCCTGAGTTTAGATATGAAGTGTTTGAAGAGAAAATTGAAAAACCTTTGGAGCTTAATTTGCATACTAATAGTGTTGTTAGTACGAATGCTTTGAACACCGTTATTGCTAATGCTATAGAAAAGTCTAAGCTTGGGGAAGCTGGTTTTGTTAAGCATGATATTTTTAGTTCCCCAGCTTTAGTGGTGAAAGTTTGCTCTGATGATATTTTATCTCCCCTATGTGATGTTCCTGTGCCTGTTACCTATGTTAGTGATCATGATTGGGAAAAGCACTCTACTTTTGATATTGAAAATCTTTTTGGTACCAATTCTAAGGTTAATAATTGTTGTACCATTAGTGCTATCCATGTTCCTTCTTATGATGATATGTTTGACGAATATGCTTTGCGAAATAGCTGTTCTCTAGCTTGTGATGATACTAAACCTCTAGTTCATGATGGTTATGATGATGAGTATAATATTTTCAGTTCACCTAATTTTGAGGAGAAAATTAGTTATGATTACAATATGCCTCCTGTTTTTGATGATTATGGTGATGAGAATAATTATTCTATTGAATCTGCTCTGACTCTGATTGTTCATGTGGGGAGTATTAATTCTTTTATGCATGTGGCTCATGATAGGGATGCTTTATGTGATAGTTATATTGTTAGTTCTATTCATGATGCTACTGAAAGTTATTATGAGAGAGGGAAACATGGTTTGATGGATCTCAACAATATTGAGTTTCCCCTCTTTGTGTTGCAATTCTTGAAGTTATACTTGTTTTGCCTTCCTATGCTTTTTGCTTTGCGCTTTCATGACTTGTCTCTTTACAAGACTATTTTTCATAGGAAGTGGTTTAGATTTAAATGTCTTTCACATTTGCTTTTTGATGCTCTCTATTGCTTTAAGTTCCTATATGGCGCCTTTGCCTCAAGCTCTTATGTGGCGCCCACATGAGCATCTTTGCAAATTACTGCGCGTAGCTCAAAGGCGTTAAAGAAAAGCACTCTTGGGAGATAACCCATTGTTTTATTTTCAGTAATTTTTCTTTTATTTGAGTCTTGGAAGTTATTACTACTGTAATAACCGCTCCTTATCATTTTTATTTTGTTGTTGTGCCAAGAAAAGCCTCTAATTCGAGTGAGGTAAAGATTTGGGGATGTTGCTGTCCTGAAACTGTTTTTGGTGCTGCACCGTAAAAATTCGTATAAATTCTCTGTATATCTTTTGGACCTGATATTTCTTGTGCATATGCCCCAGGTTATATCCAAACTTTCGTTAGTTGAACACTTTTTTATTTGAGCAACATAAAACCCCTCAAAAATTCGACCTTTGTCAGCTGTTCTGTTTTGACAGATTTCTGCCAATATTTGTGTTTGCCGCTTTATCACTTTCTTTTGAGTTCTTTTGATCATGGAACTTTTGGGGAAGTTGCTACAGTAGTATATACTTAATATGTGGTGGTTTTGGGTTGAAACCTGAAGCAAAAAGAGGTTAATTATATGTTATGCTACACTAATGTTGCTAATCGATTTGTGTTTAGTTTTGTATGAAGGAAGTTTTCAAGTGTAGGGATTGGAGAATGATGAGATGAGTTGAAGAATGGACAAAAGCTCAAGCTTGGGGATGCCCATGCATCACCCCAAGAAATATCCAAGAAGTACAAGCGTCAAAGCTTGGGGATGCCCCCGAGGCACCCCTTCTTCATCGGCAAAAATCAGGTCACCTTTCAAAACAATATATTTTTATTGCTTCATGCACTATGTGTTTTTCTTGGAGCGTCAGTTGTTTTAGTTTTCTTAGTTTGTTTAGTTTTGTTTGCTGTAATAAATGGTTGGACCCGAACAAATTTCTTTTGGAGAAGTTGCCTTGCTTTCCATTTGCCAAGAACGCTCTAGTTTTCACTCTTATCAAAAACCGAGTGTTCTTCTTTTTCTGCTACTGCTTTTGGTTTTCATTTTCGCCTTGATTTGCATTTAGACCTTGTCATATCTTTTCATCAAGGTTTATTTTTGCCTCTGATCTTTATTGGTTTTCATCAAAAGAGGTGTCTTAAAAAATTTCAAATGGTGTTGGAAAAGAGAAAAAGCTTTATGCAAAAAAGTGGTATAAGAAGGAGCTTGTGTAGACTGCGGCTTAGGCTTTTTCATGTCATGCTTGATGTCTTTTTGATAGTATGCTTAGTGGTTTTGCAGTAGCATGACTTGTCTCAAATAAATGAGATTGCTTAATGAGCCTTTGAAAAAATCATGCGTTGGTTTTATTGTTTGGAAGCATTATTTTGGTTTTCTCCTTGATGCTTTATTTGGGTTGACTTGGCGCATGCTCACACATGTTAGACTCTTACAAAGTTGCCAAAAGCCTCTATGATCATTTAGTTTTTGACTTTTGATGCCATCTTATGCTTCTTTTAATGTTGCTTTGTTGCTTTGCATGATTATGGCCATTATTGCTCTCTTACTTGGTCGCTCCCAGTCTTTTGCTAGCCCTCGCCTTGTACTGAGTATGAGCTCTACTCGTGCATCCAACTCCTAAAAGCCAAAGTTTTTCAAAGTGTCCACCATACATACCTACTAGCAATTTGCTATTCCAAGTAAATTTGACTTGCTTTTATCTTCTCTTCAAATTAAACTCTTACCAGTGTTATGCGAAAATTGGTCAGTAAAGCTCTCATGAACCGGAAGGCACACTTTACTATTTCCTGTTCTTAAAAATTTGACATTGTGGTCTCTTATGTTGAGTTGTTATGCTTTCAAGTTGTAAGTTGGATTCTAGCCCATCCATGCTGTCATGGGGCAAGCTTTCAACATTGCACTTCTTATTTGAGTTGATATCGTGATCTTTTGTTTACGGATGCCCGCGGTGTGAAATGAATTGGGAATCTTGTGGGGATCATGGAGTTTGTATATGTGTTAGGGAAACGACTGGGCTGCCAATCTAAGCCATGCATAATTCATGGTGGAAATTTGCAGCATACCCATGGTGGACATTCGGCGACGCATCTCACAATTAAAAGCTAAACAAATGGCAAATAAAAGAGATGTCGAGGTGTTCATTGTCTGCTTGTCCTGTCATTTTGATGTGGGCTTGTTCCATGTCATCGGGCACAGAGGTACCCCGTTGGCGGTTCTCGATGATACATATATACTTACAATGACAAGAGCCTTGCTTGGGACTCTAAGTAAAGTAGCATGAGGTTTGGGTACTCGTATTCACGGGATACGAGGTTTTCAACTTATGATTTGTCAAGCATATGCATCATAGTTGTTCTCGCATTAACTCTAACCATTCAAGATGCTTATGATGGGGGCAATGAGAGCTCAAAGCCGGTAAGTAACATAATTTTTGAAGGTCTATAAAACTTGCAATCACTGCTTCCCTCCGCGAAGGGCCTTTCTTTTACTTTTATGTTGAGTCACCACCTTCTATCTTTATGCACCGTCTAAGAGAGCATAGTTGTCATTCTGAGTATAATGTGCATTGTCCCAAAGTTTATCATTGATGGATTCATGACTATGGTTTCACTTGTTCTTAAATTATTTGTATCTAGTCGCCCTCTTAAACTAGAAGGTGTCCTATGCATTTATGTTTTGCTCTCCATGAAGGACAAGCTGAAAACCATTTGTATGTTTTTCCTTATGATTTGAACACACGTTTGACTTTCATTCACTACTGCAGAATAGCTTATAGCCGCCAACATATTAGTGACGGACAAAAGCATGCATGTCACTGGTAACATATATCAGTGACAGGTTTCATTATTCATGATCTTTTGTTTGTGTTCTTTTTCATGTTATAACATGGTTGCCAAGTTCTTATTATCAAGATTATGTCTTTCATGCCCTTGTTTTAAGTTCTTTGATCTCAGCACTCAATGCTTTACCTATATGATCAAGATTGTGATGGTGCATGTCACCTCAAAAATTATTTCTTTTGTTATCACTTACCTACTCGAGGACGAGCAGGAGTTAAGCTTGGGGATGCTGATACGTCTCAAACGTATCTATAATTTTTGATGCTCCATGCTTGTTTTTACACCATTTGCCTTGTGTTTCGTTACACTTCCTGGCATTTTATGCGATTTCCAGAACTAACCTATTGACAAGATGCCACAGTGCCAGTTCCCTGTTTTCTGCTGTTTTTGTGTTTCAGAAAAGCTACACAGGAAATATTCTTGGAATTGGACAAAACAAGTTCCAGAAGTCTTATTTTTCCCGGAAGCTTCCCGCAGACCGAAAGAGAGCCGGAGGGGGGCCAGAGGCCGCCCTCACACGTAGGGGGCGCGGCCCAGCCCCTGGCCGTGCCCACCTGGTGTGAGGAGCCCCTGGTTGCCTCCTGACGATGCCCCTTCGCCTATATAAAGCCTCGGGACAGAAAACCCTAAAGGAGTCAGCGAAATTTTCCAGAAAGAGTTTTGCAGCTCCGCCGCCACCGCCGACGAATTTTGGGGGGCAGAAGTCTCTGTTCTGGTACCCTAACGGGATGGGGAAGTGCCCCCGGAGCCATCTCCATCGGTCTCCATCGCCGTCTCCGCCGTCTCCATCGACCTCACCGCCATCTCCATCAACCTTGCTATCTCCTATGATGAGGAGGGAGTAGTTCTCCCCCGGGGCTGAGGGCTCTACCGGTAGCTATGTGGTTCACCTCTCTCTCCCATGATGTGATCTTTATGTGATCGTGAGCTTTGTATCATGTTGAATAAGTAGATGTTACCCTTCTTCATTATGTGTTCTCTAGTGTTTTATTAAAGTAATCTATTCCTCCTGCCATGGTGTAATGGTGACAGTGCGTGCATCATAGTGGTACTTGGTCTAGGCTACGATTGTGATCTCTTATGGATTATGAGAATAATTATCACTATGATAGTATTGAAGTGATCTATTCCTCCTTTTATGGTGTAATGTTGACAGTGTGTGCACCGTGTTAGTACTTGGCCTAAGTTGCAATAATATCTATCTTGAGTTATGATTTGATTTGGATATCTCTATGAGTGGTGTTTGTCAAGTACTTGATGAACTTTGAGGAGTGCTTCGTAGCCCTACGCAATGATTAGTGTTATTCAATAGAAGAGTAATTTAGAGTACCATAGTGAAGAGAAGTTATCTATTGGTTCAATTATGTTATATTTGTTGGGAGTATGTCCACTAGTGAAAGTATGATCCCTAGGCCTTGTTTCCAAGCTTTGCACACTGTTTACTTGCTGTTTTGTTACTTGTTTGCTTGCTGCCATTTTTATTCTAGATTGCATTTACTACTTATAATCATCTATACCACTTGTATTTCACTATCTCTTCGCCGAACTAGTGCACCTATATATCTGACAAGTGTATTGGGTGTGTTGGGGACACAAGAGACTTTCTGTATCGTAATTGCAGGGTTGTTTGAGAGGGATAGCTTTGACATCTTCCTCCCTGAGTTCGATAAACCTTGGGTGATCCACTTAAGGGAAACTTGCTGCTGCTCTACAAACCTCTACACTTGGAGGCCCAACACTGTCTACAAGAATAGAAGCGTGTGTAGACATTAGTACTCATAGTTTCCTTGTCCTGTGACTTTCCGTTAGCGCACTTACTACAAGGGCACCAAACTGTTCTAGGTCTGCTAGGGATGTCAAACACCCTGTCGACAAATTGCTCGGTCTTTTGTCCCCATTCCTCAGTATAATCCCACTGACTGATTCTGCCATCGTACATCCAGTCACGATTATCTATCCTCTAATCAGCACCAAAACAGGCGAAACATAGCATTTATATCAAATCAGAATTAAATGCATCATATTTTTATTTTTTACGCATGCATCAACCTGAATCTCTACTAGGTGGGCTCCTAGCAGCTGCCGGATCTGTAGATTGAGTACGTTCTCCCTGCTCTACCCCGATCCGAGACAGAATTTTGGCAGCACCTCCCCGCTGTTCTCCCGATACACATCTCGGCAAATAGCCGAGAGGGATGTGCATCCGGAGAACAACAGGGAGGTGCTGCCGAAATCCTGTCTTGGAACGAAGTAGAACAAGGAAAACATACTCAACTACGCATCCGCCGGCTGTCCCGATAAATGCCGTAAGAGTTACGGTTCATAATATGCGAGACCACTAATGCATATTTATCCGCGTAACCCTTACGGTCGGGAATAGATGCCTAGGTAACGCGACATACTCGGTGATCTAGACACAAAAATAAAACCTAGGTACATGTGAGAGAAATATTTATACCCTAGATGCGTGAGAGAGTCGTCAAAGAAGCTCCGCCCCCCGCGATGCCACCCCATCAAACACCCCAACGACGCCGCCCCGTCAAACACCCCCGTGACGATGCCCCCCGTGTCCACCTTGAAGCATCTCCTGCATAGCGACAAAATCAATTAGTCATGCAAGTGAACACAAATTTTTAACAATAGTGGTATAACAATATTACTTCACCATAAAGAACTAAAGTGCAAAAAAAAATTAACCTACACTAACTAACTAACCTACACTAACTAACTAACTAACTAACTAACCTACACTAACTAACCTACACTAACTAACTAACCTACACTAACTAACCTACACTAACCTACACTAACTAACTAACCTACACTAACTAACTAACTATACTAATTAACCTACTAACTAACCTGCAGGGAGAGCGAGCTGGGCGCGCGCGCGGGAGGAGGCCGAGCTCGGGCGCGAGGGTGGCGGGCGGGGGCGAGCCGGGCAGGGGCGAGCTAGGCGAGGGGGTGCCGAGCTCGGGCGCGAGGGTGGCGGGCGGGGGCGAGGGCAGAGGCCGGCGGGGTGGGCGCATGGAGGTGGTGGGCGGCGAGGGCAGGCGAGGGCAGGCGCGGGGGTGGCGAGGGGAGGTAGCCGGGGGCGAGGTGTGGCGGCTGGGCGCGCGGCGTCGCCGGAGGAGAGGCGGGCGGCCCAGGTGCTGCGGCTCGGCGGGCGGGTGGCGAGGCTGCGCGGGGCGGCGGCTCTGGCGGCAGGGGCTGGGAGGCGGCGGCGGCGGGGCTAGCTAGGAGAGGCGCGTATGGCTGGGAGAGAGCAAGAACGAGAGTGAGAGGATAGGGTTGCAGTCGGCCGGCTCGTGCACATGCATGGGCAATAATTGAATGCTTTGCCGTGCGACTGGGCTTTGCCGTGCGCTCGAAGCCTTTGCCGTGCGCATATAGGCTTTGTCGTGCGCCAGCGCATGGCAAAGACCCTTTGCCGTGCCAACTTTACTTTGCCGTGCGCTAGGGCACAGCAAAGAGCCTTTGCCATGTGCTTACGCACGGCAAAGACCCTTCGATGCTCAAACATCGGCCAACGACGCGCCCCGATCGAGCTTGGCCACCGACGTTGAAGAAGATAGGAGGTACACAATCTAGAAGACCTAATCCACAAAACCAAACTTCCACAGGCTCCATGTTGACGGCGAAGATGCCTCGGTGGCAGGGAAGGAGCCAGGGAGTTTTTGTGCGCCATCATTTCATGCGGATCCTGAATCAGGCGTAACTAATTCAAAAAAATTCAAAACCTTCACGTGGCATCATTTTATGTGACCTAGAAGCGGGAAAAAATTCAAACCTAGAGAAAAATTGTTTACCAGAAAGTCCCTTCACAGAAATGACCCATCACGTTCGAGGTTGCATGACTTTTAGGTTAAATGAGCTAGATTCGGCCATGAGCATGGCATAGTTTATCGGAACGAGGTCATATCGGACACGTGCGTGTCCCTTGGAATGTAAAGGAACACCACAGAGGCCGATTTTCTTTTCGTCCCACAAAAAGTGCTTTTTCCATTTTCAGAGTGCCGAAATTGGGTTTTTTTGTTAAGCAGCTATCGAAACGCGATATCGAAAACTGGGAAAAACACCCCACATAAATAGTAGACACCCTGGGGATACACATATCAGCTCTCGTTTTGTTGCGCAGTCTTCGGAGGTGTTTTTTGAATTTTGCGCAAGTTCCTGCCGATTTCGCTGGAACCGGGGTGGTTTTGCACTTTAGCGCAAAAAAGTAAACCTCCTGATTTTTTGTAAAAATCATTTTTGAATCCGCAACATATCATTTCGTCACTAAACATCAGGGAAAAAAGGGGGACTCCGCACCGCCTGTCCACGAGCGGGAGTTTTCGTGCGCCGTCATTTCATGCGGGTCCCGAATCGGGCGTGACTAATTCAAAAAAATCAAAAAAAATGCAAAACCTTCGCCTGGCGTCATTTTATGTGACCTACAAGCAGAAAAAAAATTCAAACCTCGAGAAAAATTGTTTATCAGAAAGTCCCTTCACAGAAATGACCTATCATGTTCGAGGTTGCATGACTTCTAGGTTAAATGAGCTTGATTCGGCCATGAGTATGGCATAGTTTGTCGGAACGAGGCCATATCGGACACGCGCGTGTCCCTTGGGATGTAAAGGAACGCCACAGAGGCCAATTTTCTTATCGTCCCACAAAAAGTGCTTTTTCCATTTTCAGAGTGCCGAAATAGGTTTTTTTTGTGAAGCAGCTACCGAAACGCGATATCGAAAACTGGGAAAAACACCCCACATAAATAGTAGACACCCTGGGGATACACATATCAGCTCTCTTTTTGTTGTGCAGCCTTCGGAGGTATTTTTTGAATTTTGCACAAGTTCCTGCCGATTTTGTTGGAACATGGGTGGTTTTGCACTTTAGCGCTAAAAAGTAAACCTCCTGATTTTTTGTAAAAATCCTTTTTGGATCCGCAACATGTCATTTCTTCACTAAACATCAGGGAAAAAAGGGGGACTCCGCACCGCTTGGCCGCGAGCGGGAGTTTTCATGCGCCGTCATTTCATGCGGGTCCCGAATTGGGCGTAACTAATTAAAAAAAATCAAAAAAATGCAAAACCTTCGCGTGACGTCATTTTATGTGACCTACAAGTGGGAAAAAATTCAACCTAGAGAAAAAATGTTTATCAGAAAGGGGACTCCGCATTGTCTGGCCTCGAGCGGGAATTTTTGTGCGCCATCATTTCATGTGGCTAGGGTTTCGCCGTACATCGCGCTTCAGAGGTAGCAACCCCCTCCAAAGCTATCATGTGGGCATAATATATGGAGATAGGTGTGGTAGAGCTATCTCAAAGGTGTGACCACCCCGTTGGAACACATGTGATAACACTTTGAAAAATCGAGGGGGGTAGACCGCGACGGGCTAGGGTTTCTCCGTAATAGGGCTTCGGGGGCTATGCATGTCAAAACCTTTGCTTTACACATACATATGACCTAAACAAAGCCAAAGGAACACACTAGCCCACCGACGCGATGTTGTCCAGAATAATCTAGGGGGGTAGACCGCGCGGGTGCAGCGGGCTAGGGTTTCGCCGTACATCGCGCTTCGGGGGTAGCAACCCCCTCCATAGCTATCATGTGGCCATAATATATGGAGATAGGTGTGGTCGAGCTATCTGAGAGGTATGACCACCCCGTTCTCACACATGTGATAACACTTTAAAAAATCAGGGGGGTAGACCGCGATGGGCTAGTGTTAAGGATCACGCCGGTGATCCCTTGAGTTTTGTCCCGATCTTTCACAGCGAGTCTACCCGGATATAAATCTTCCAACAACGCGAAGAACGTCACCTGAAGAAGAGGAACGAATCCAGCAAGCAACGTGAAGAGAATCAACACGCCTCAAACCTGAGCCTGATAATCCTTGATGAACACAAGAACCTTCACAACAATGTATTTGATAAACACGGCAGCGCCGTTTCCCCGGAGGGATGATACACGGTGGAGCACACGATAGTTTTAGACTAAACAACTGAACTCCCTAAACCCTAGACTGCTGGCCTCCTTATATAGATGGCCAGAAAACTGTTGGGCTTGGACAGGCCCAAACCCAAAACACAAATAAAACTAAGTGGCCCATAACATGACCTGACACACAAAATAACATGAACAGATATGCAAACTAATGACACAGCCTTAGACTTAATTATCTCATATCGTAGGTCGTCCTGGCGTGCCAATCTGCAACGAGCTTCCCTCATCTTGGTGGAGTCCTGAAATTGGACTTCACCTCCTCCTTCGTGCCCATATCATCCTCCCCCCCTTCAAGAAGCATTGTCCCCAACGCGTGAGGGTCTGCTCGAAAGGGTGGCGGAATATCAACAATAGCACCACGCATATTTGCCATCTTCAAGTCTTGCTTGCCTTCCTCACCACATCCTCCCTCTTGGCCTGCTCGACTTGATACAGCCCTGGGTGGTTGCACCTCTTTTCGTCGCCAAATGAACTTGTACTTAGGCGCCTTTACCTTCTTCTTCTCAAACCTTGCTCGAACCTTGCGTTGCTGAACATGAACCTGCTTAGCACGACCCTGCAAAGTAGTAATGCCCGGGCCACACAACTGACGAACACGTCCATCTTTGCCTGTATGCACACGCACTGCTGCTCCAACAAAACGTCTCCGTGGTGTTCTAACAAAACTGTGGCTGACTATCCACGGTACCGTATGCACCGGAACACGATCAGCATCACCGTCATCGGTCTGAACACCCATGTCAACACGAACTGGAAGTGGAACACATGGAACACATGCTGACATATCCTTCCCTTCATCAATATGAGGCTTGACTTCAACCGGCTTGTCACTAGCAAGAACAACTGGCTTGTCATCTACAGGCTTGGCTGAAACAATATCACCACTGACGCTCTTCGCATCATGCTCCTTATGCTGCACCTGAGCTAGCCCTGGTTGTGGCTTAGCTTTATGCAACTTCTCCTTGCGAACCACCAACACAACATCGGACTTGATTTGATCATCTCTCATAGGCTTCAAAGTCCGCTGTTTGCCATCATGCACAAAAGAATATGTATTTGCTCTCCCAGCATGCATAGCATTGCGATCATACTGCCATGGACGTCCAAGTAACAGCCCACACACCTCCAATGGCAACACATCACATTTCACCTCATCAACATAGTCATCAACTGTAAATGGCACACGCACCTTGTGAGTAATTTTCAGCATACCGCAGCTATTAACCCACTGAACATGCCTTGGTTCTGGAATACGCCATGTGGATAAACCGAAAACCTCCACAACCGCCTTGCTAATGCCATTACAGTAACTACCACTATCAATCATCAACTTGCATGCTTTGCCTTTGATTATGCACTGCGTCTGAAATAAATTCCATCGCTGGCCTCTATCCGCTGTCATGCAAGTCTCATCATGTACTCTTTTGAGTTGCATATTCAGCCCACTCAACGGTACAACCTCCTCCACGGCATCCTTGACAACATCAGACTTGACAACATCAACCGCTGACAATTCAGAATTCGTGGCTGCCACCTTGCCAACTGTCGGCAATGGAACAACTGTCAACTTCTCATGAGTAGTCACAGCTGTCGCGACCTTCGGTATAGGAGCTATGCTCTTGCCAACATCCTCTATCCGATGCACAACCTTGGGTGGCTGCTGAATCACTTCTACGGTTACCATGGGCTTTCGAGAAGGAACCACGGTGCTAGAAGGGATAAAGCACTCTCGCAGAATGTTTCTGAAATTCGCCCAAGTTGCAGAGGTAATGCTCTTCTCCTGCAACGCTTTATGCCACCAACTGTATAGCCTGGCATCCACGCGTCGGTCTGCAAGAGCCAAACGGTTAGAATCATTCATGTTTTGATCATAGGTAGCACACCTGTAGAAACCCTGTAGCATATGATGTTCCCATGACTCATACTCTTCAGCTGTTGCATCATAGGTCAGTTGCCAATTGATCTCATATGCATCATATGCTAAAACACCATCCAGCAGGTCCAGATAATCATTGAAAATATCGCTAGATTTGTTGCCACGGTGACACTTATAGCCGTAATAATCATCCAGAAAAGAGTCCATTGTAGTACTATTTTATCCCAGCCTTCACTGATTTCTTAATACAAAACAATTTTACCTGTGAAATTGCAGTCAAAACCAGCAAAGGAAACTGACAAAACGAAGAGCTTCCGGGGGCGCCTGACCACAGAGATGGTCTGGGGTCGAGCGAGACTTCCGATCGCGTGATCCCTCGAGCGCGTGCGGGCAGGTGACCAGGCGGTTCCGCGGGAGAGCGAGCGCAGCTGGGCCGGCCCGCTAGGCCAGGGGCGCGTGCGGGACTAGCGAGAGCGCGGGGCAACGATGCGCTCAGGGGCAGACCTGCTCTGTCCCTCGACGCGGGGCGATCCTCTATTTTTTTTTCTTTTGGATACTGGGATCGATCGATGGGCAGGCGTCCTTGATTCCAAGGAAAACGAGCGGATCTGGCGCTTGTTGACCGATCGGATCCGCTGTCTTTTTCGATTTCTTTGTTTTTCTTTACAGCGGATAGGATCTGGGTGGACGAGCCCCCCGAACGCCGCCAGGTGCACGGGCGATATTGCCAAGAGCCTCGATCCTCGATCGCCGGGGGGCAGCCAGCCGTCGGGCGCGATTTCGAATTGTTTTTTTTTTGTAAACAGTGGATCAGATCTGGCCAGGCAATGATCTTTTTCTCTGCCTCGATGCTCCCGATCGGATCTGCTTCCCTGGACTCCTCTTTAGCGATCCGATCTGGAGACTGGCCTGCGTCTCTGAGATCGATTCCGATGCTTGCAATCGATCTGAAAACAGCCGCCTTGAAGAATACACACAAACCAATCTGAGCTGGATACTGCTAGGGGAAAAACAATCCGCAGATCAGCACAAAATATGCGCCGTGAGCAACCCAGTAATCTGATACCACATGATAAGGATCACGCCGGTGATCCCTTGAGTTTTGTCCCGATCTTTCACAGCGAGTCTACCCGGATATAAATCTTCCAACAACGCGAAGAACGTCACCTGAAGAAGAGGAACGAATCCAGCAAGCAACGTGAAGAGAATCAACACGCCTCAAACCTGAGCCTGATAATCCTTGATGAACACAAGAACCTTCACAACAATGTATTTGATAAACACGGCAGCGCCGTTTCCCCGGAGGGATGATACACGGTGGAGCACACGATAGTTTTAGACTAAACAACTGAACTCCCTAAACCCTAGACTACTGGCCTCCTTATATAGATGGCCAGAAAACTGTTGGGCTTGGACAGGCCCAAACCCAAAACACAAATAAAACTAAGTGGCCCATAACATGACCTGACACACGAAATAACATGAACAGATATGCAAACTAATGACACAGCCTTAGACTTAATTATCTCATATCGTAGGTCGTCCTGGCGTGCCAATCTGCAACGAGCTTCCCTCATCTTGGTGGAGTCCTAAAATTGGACTTCACCTCCTCCTTCGTGCCCATATCAGCTAGGGTTTCTCTGTACATCGCGCTTCGGGTGCTATGCATGTCAAAACCTTTGCTTTACACATACATATGACCTAACCAAAGCCAAAGGAACACACTAGCCCACCGATGCGATGTCGTCCGGAATAATCTAGGGGGGTAGACCGCGCGGGTGCAGCGGGCTAGGGTTTTGCCATACATCGCGCTTTGGGGGTAGCAACCCCCTCCAAAGCTATCATGTGGGCATAATATATGGAGATAGGTGTGGTAGAGCTATCTGAGAGGCGTGACCACCCCATTGGCACACATGTGATAACACTTTAAAAAATTAGGGGGGTAGACCGCGATGGGCTAGGGTTTCTCCATAGACCGAGCTTCGAGGGCTATGCATGTCAAAACCTTTGCTTTGCACATACATATTACCTAACCAAAGCCAAAGGAACACACTAGCCCATCGACGCGATGTCGTCCGGAATAATCTAGGAGGGTAGACCACGCGGGTGCAGCGGGCTAGGGTTTCACCGTACATCGCGCTTCGGGGGTAGCAACCCCCTCTAAAGCTATCATGTGTCCATAATATATGGAGATAGGTGTGGTAGAGCTATCTCAGAGGTGTGACCACCCCGTTGGCACACATGCAATAACACTTTGAAAAATCGAGGGGGGTAGACCGCGATGGGCTAGGGTTTCTCCGTAGACCGGGCTTCGGGGGCTATGCATGTCAAAACCATTGCTTTACACATACATATGACCTAACCAAAGCCAAAGGAACAAACTAGCCCACCGACATGATGTCGTCTAGAATAATCTAGGGGGGTAGACCGCGCGGGTGCAACGGGCTAGGGTTTCGCCGTACATCGCACTTCGGGGGTAGCAACCCCCTCTAAAGCTATCATGTGTCCATAATATAGGGAGATAGGTGTGGTAGAGCTATCTCAGAGGTGTGACCACCCCGTTGGCACACATGCGATAACACTTTGAAAAATAGAGGGGGGTAGACCACGACGGGCTAGGGTTTCTCCGTAGACTGGGCTTCGGGGGCTATGCATGTCAAAACCTTTGCTTTACACATACACATGACCTAACCAAAGCCAAAGGAACACACTATCCCACCGACGCGATGCCGTCTGGAAAAATCAAGGGGGGTAGACCACGCGGGTGCAGCGGGCTAGGGTTTCGCCGTACATCACGCTCCAGAGGTAGCAACCCCCTCCATAGCTATCATGTGTCCATAATATATGGAGATAGGTGTGGTAGAGCTATATCAGAGGTGTGACCACCCCGTTGGCACACATGCATATCACTTTGAAAAATCGAGGGGGGTAGACCGCGACGGGCTAGGGTTTCTCCGTAGACCGGGCTTCGGGGGCTATGCATGTCAAAACCTTTGCTTTAAACATACACATGACCTAACCAAAGCCAAAGGAACACACTAGCCCACCGACGCGATGCCGTCCGGAAAAATCTAGGGAGTAGACCGCGCGGGTGCAGCGGGCTAGGGTTTCGCCGTACATCACACTCCAGAGGTAGCAACCCCCTCCATAGCTATCATGTGGCCATAATAGATGGAGATACGTGTGGTAGAGCTATATCAGAGGTGTCACCACCCCGTTGGCACACATGCGATAACACTTCAAAAATCGAGGGGGGTAGACCGCAACGGGATAGGGTTTCTCCGTAACAGGGCTTCGGGGGCTAAGCATGTCAAAACCTTTGCTTTACACATACATATGACCTAACCAAAGCCAAAGGATTACACTAGCCCACCCATGCGATGTCGTCTGGAATAATCTAGGGGGGTAGACCGCGCGGGTGCAGCGGGCTAGGGTTTTGCCGTACATCGCGCTTCAGGGGTAGCAACCCCCTCCAAAGCTATCATGTGTCCATAATATATGGAGATAGGTCTGGTAGAGTTATCTCAGAGGTGTGACCACCCCGTTGGCACACATGCGATAACACTTTAAAAATCGAGGGGGGGTAGACCGTGACGGGCTAGGGTTTCTCCGTAGACCAGGCTTCGGGGGCTATGCATGTCAAAACCTTTGCTTTACACATACACATGACCTAACCAAAGCCAAAGGAACACACTAGCCCACCGACGCGATGCCGTCCGGAAAAATCTAGGGGGGTAGACCGCGCGGGTGCAGCGGGCTAGGGTTTCGCCGTACATCACGCTCCAGAGGTAGCAACCCCCTCCAAAGCTATCATGTGGCCATAATATATGGAGATAGGTGTGGTAGAGCTATCTGAGAGGCGTGACCACCCCGTTGGCACACATGCGATAACACTTAAAAAAATCTGGGGGTAGACCGCGATGGGCTAGGGTTTCTCCGTAGACCGAGCTTCGGGGGCTATGCATGTCAAAACCTTTGCTTTACACATACATATGACCTAACCAAAGCCAAAGGAACACACTAGCCCACCGACACGATGTTGTCCGGAATAATCTAGGGGGGTAGACCGCGCGGGTGCAGCGGGCTAGGGTTTCACCGTACATCGCGCTTCGGGGGTAGCAACCCCCTCTAAAGCTATCATGTGTCCATAATATATGGAGATAGGTGTGGTAGAGCTATCTCAGAGGTGTGACCACCCCGTTGGCACACATGCGATAACACTTCAAAAATCGAGGGGGTAGACCGCGATGGGCTAGGGTTTCTCCGTAACAGGGCTTTGGGGGCTATGCATGTCAAAACCTTTGCTTTACACATACATATGACCTAACCAAAGCCAAAGGAACACACTAGCCCACCCACGTGATGTCATCCGGAATAATCTAGGGGGGTAGACCGCGCGGGTGCAGCGGGCTAGGGTTTTGCCGTACATCGCGCTTCGGCGGTAGCAACCCCCTCCAAAGCTATCATGTGTCCATAATATATGGAGATATGTGTGGTAGAGTTATCTCAGAGGTGTGACCACCCCGTTGGCACACATGCGATAACACTTTGAAAAATTGAGGGGGGTAGACCGCGACGGGCTAGGGTTTCTCCGTAGACCGGGCTTCGGGGGCTATGCATGTCAAAACCTTTGCTTTACACATACATATGACCTATCCAAAGCCAAAGGAACACACTAGCCCACCGACACGATGTCGTCCGGAATAATCTAGGGGGTAGACCGCGCGGGTTCAGCGGGCTAGAGTTTCGCCGTACATCGCGCTTCGGGGGTAGCAACACCCTCTAAAGCTATCATGTGTCCATAATATATGGAGATAGGTGTGGTAGAGCTATCTCAGAGGTGTGACCATCCCGTTGGCACACATGCGATAACACTTTGAAAAATCGAGGGGGGTAGACCGCGATGGGCTAGGGTTTCTCCGTAGACCGGGCTTCGGGGGCTATGCATGTGAAAACCTTTGCTTTACACATACACATGACCTAACCAAAGCCAAAGGAACACACTAGCCCACTAACGCGATGCCGTCCGGAAAAATCTAGGGGGGTAGACCGCGCGGGTGCAGCGGGCTAGGGTTTCGCCGTACATCACGCTCCAGAGGTAGCAACCCCCTCCATAGCTATCATGTGGCCATAATATATGGAGATAGGTGTGGTAAAGCTATCTCAGAGGTGTGACCACCCCGTTGGCACACATGCGATAACACTTTGATAAATCGAGGGGGGTAGACCACGACGGGCTAGGGTTTCTCCGAAACCCTGATATATTTGGGGGGAGGGGATGATGATGTTGTATTGCAAAAAGCAGGGTATATACACATTGTATTAAGTAACACTAATAAATAGTCAACAAAATATAAAACTAATTAAGAAATAAAGATAAGTAGTAAAAAGAATAAAACAGAAATGAAAAAATAAAGAAAAAGCTAGCAAGCGCACAGGAAAGGTCTACCACACGGCAAAGGATCCTTTGCCGTGCTTGGTAGCATGCCTCACGGCATAGTAGCAGCACACGGCACAGATTTGTACCTTTGTCGTGCCTGTGTTCTGTGCCGTGCGTTTGATTCGGCCGTTGCCGTGTGTGTATCTTTGCCATGCGCTCTGGGGAATCTTTGCCGTGCGTTCCCCTTTGCCGTGTTTTCTAGGTCGTCTTTGCCGTGCGCTCTATGGTTGCCGTGCGTGGTACTTCTGTGGCACGGCAAAGATATCTTTGCCATGTGATGGCGCACGGCAGTGTATGGTGGCACGGCATCTACCGTTTTTTCGGTAGTGAGTGGTGCCTATTGGGCACCATGTTGGTGTGGTGGTTGTCCTGGCTAGGATCTTCTTTGCTTCACTCTACACGCTGCAGATGGGTTGGTGGAAGATGGCGGGGCATCTTTCGAAGCATGCAGATGAGACGCTCTATCTAGTTGTGGCCGGTAAGCCGATGATAGTTGTGGCCGGTGAAAGGACATTTGTCCCTTTCTACTTTTTTGATTTACAATGACATGACTATGTTGTGTGTGAACTAATATTTGAATTATATGCATATAGGTTTAAGTTCACAGGTGAAGGGGTTTGTTTGCATAAAAAGAAATATGGTGGAAATTAGGTCTGGCCGGCCCCCAGACCGGACCATCCGGCGGCAGACCGGACTGGCCCGGCGGAGCCGCCGGACTGGTATACTGATCCGGTTTTCGGCGGGCCGCCGGATCTGCCCGGTCCACCGCCGGACTCCCGGTGAAGCGTCCGGTCCCGCCGGACTGACCGCCGGGCCGTCCGGCCCAGAGGCCGGCGGCGCTGGACTTATCGCCGGAAATGCTGCTGTGTGCTCCCTCAATGGCCAGATTTCCACCTACCTATAAATATCCCTTCTCCTAGCTGGGGTAGGGTTAGAACTTCACCAACCATTGTTCATCTTTGAAGCTCTCACCTACCCCCCATTGGAAAAACACCAAATTCCATAGATCTCCCCTTCTAGCCAACCAAAGCTCTTGATCTTTGGAGGATTGAAGGAGGAGGCACCGATCTACATCTTCACCGAAGGAATTTCATTTCCACCTCCATTTGCTTGGAGGATTTGCACCTTGGGGCTCTTGAGACCCTAGGTGTTGTAATTGGTTGATTGACTTGTCTTTGTGGTGATTCTTGCCTCCGTGGCTTTCTTGGGAGCCTCCAATTGAGTTGTGGAGTTGTGCCCCAATCTCCGTGTAAGGGATTCGTGGTTCCCCCAATACCACCGCTTAGTGGAAACGAGCTAGCCTCCGTGGCTTGGTCACCGGAGATCAAGGTGAGCCTTTGTGGCATTGGTCGACTCCGTGTCACCACACCTCTCCAACGCAGACGTACTTCCCCTCATAAGGAAGGAACTACGGGAATACATCCTTGTGTCTCCGGTCTCCACTCTTCGGTTATTTCTTTCCCTTACTTGTATCTTGCTAGTTACTTGTTTATTTGCATGCTTGCCACTTATAGGAAATTCACCTAGTTGCACATCTAGTGAATTTACTTTGTGTCAAGCCTTAAATTTGAAAAAGATTAAAAATTTGACTTAGCGCCTATTCACCCCCCCCCTCTAGTCGCCCGTACCGATCCTTTCAATTGGTGTCAGAGCCTCGTGCTCTTTGATTGGGCTTAACTGCCTAAGAGGTTATGGGCGATGAGGAACCCGCCAGTAAGGGGGATCTAAATAATATAATGGCTCGAATGGATGCTATGATGGCAGCCATGGAAAGCCAAAAATCTCAACTTGACGCCCTCGTGAGTGGAACGTCTAGTACCACTCCACCGACCCCGGTTGATTCCTCGAGTAAGCCCGACTTAAACGAGGATAATCCGGATGAGGATGGGGATGAGGGCGGAGAGGAACCCCCCAAGGTTGATGACACCCCAAACAAAGATGACACCTCTCGGGGGCATAGTCCGGGAATTCCACATCCCACGAGCTATGTCTCCGGAAGACATCTTCAAATGCCACACCTTGCTTCTTGCGGCCCACCGCCACCACTTGATGCTTCTAGCTTTGCCAATTGGCAAGATAACATGCGCTCTCACATAAACTTTGTGTCTATTGAGCTTTGGAGGATCATTGATCAGGGTTTCCATCCCACTTCCAAGGATTTGACCAACTTGCTACCTTGGGAGCAAATCGACAAGCAACTCAATGCCTCCGCTTTGCATCTCATTCACATGTCTCTCACCGAGAAGGACAAGGCTTTCATTCGCAACATCACCTCCGCCAAAGAAGCTTGGGATATTCTCACCAACCTCTTCATTGGGAATGAGAGCATTCAAGAATCCAAGTTTGATGAAGCCTCCAATGAAGCGGACAACTTTGCCATGCTTGATGGTGAAACTCCCGAAGAACTCCATAGGCGTCTCTTGTCACTCCAAGTGAAGCTAACAGATCTTGGCTCCACTCAATGTGATTGGAGATGGATGAAGAGGAAGTACATTCAAGCTCTCTTGCCCTTCCATAGGGAAACCGTGAACTCCATCAAGGGAAATGCAAATTTCCGGACGATGTCTGCTCATGACATCTTGCAAGAGATAATGGCAAGAAAGATCTCCGAGAAGAATGCGGATGATGCTCTAGCTCGTGCACGTGGTGTGCGTGCTCCCAACCTTGCTTTGAAGGCCAAAGTCATCTATCATGAAGAAGAAAGCTTGTTGGAAGAGGAAGAAGTAGTGGGTGGAAGCCCCGAGGATATGAAGTATGCTCATGCCGAGCACATGGCACTTGCTCAAAGGGCATTCATGAAGAAGTGGAAGTCATCTAGTCCCTCCAAGCCAAAGGCCACAAGTAGAGTGAGGACTTGCTACAATTGTGGTAACACTAACCACTTCATTGCCGAGTGTCCATATGAAAGAGTTGAAGATCACAATGGAAGGCTTGTCCGCAAGGAAATGAAGTCCAAGTCTTACCCAAGAAACTCTGACAAGAAGAGAGTCCTTCCGACTCACGCTTGATAACTCAAGAGGAGTACCTCTCCGAGGATGATGCAAGTGATAAGGAGGAAATAGGAAGGGCCGCCATCGCCATTGCCCATCCTACCCCCTCATCATCCCTATTCGCTTCCGCAAATGAATCAAAGCGCTCCAACCACAATGCGACTTGTCTCATGGCTCACGCTACAAAGGTATCACCGCCTCTCACACCCATCATACCTAAAAGCTTATCTTTGATGGATTGTGTTGAACAAGTTGGTGAAAATGATGATCTAAATGAAATGGACATGTTTATGTCAACCTTGCATGGGGAGATCAAAGCTCGCTTTGAGATCCTCCTAGATCAACTTAATGAAGCCATCCAAGTAAATGATAAAAATGATGATCGCATTTTTGAACTTGAAGGGCATGCTCGTGACTATGCCGATGAAATTGCTTCTCTTACTCAATCTCTTGAGGAAGAGCAAGACATAAGGATGTCACTTGAGACATCCATGTTTGGTCTTGAAGAATCTCACAATTTGGATATTGCCAAACTTAAAAGTGATCGTGATATTGCTCAATCTGTTGCTAATGAACTTAGGTTGCAAAATGAGAAACTAAATCTTATAATTGCTAATGAAGCAACCAAGTCTCTTTCTAGCACTTTTGTTGCAAGTTCATGCTCAACTAACCCCCCTTGTGAGAAAGCCCCCCTAAAGGGAAACGAGATGCTTGATGAGCTTTTGAATGCTCAAAAGCAACATGGTGACAAGATGGGACTTGGATTTACATCTAAGTCCAAGAAGAACAAGAAGAAGAAGAACAAGAAGAAGAAGAAGAATGTCCCCGCGCCTCCTTCCTCATTAAAGAAGCATGTTCCTAGTGAAATATGCTATGATGAGAATGGTAATGTATTTGAGGAGGAGGTGAGGGAAGTTATTGGGAATGGCAAAAAGGCTATGCCCAACCATAATAACTTTGCGGGAAAATATAATCCTTCCTATGTTCTTTGCCGTGCACAAGATGGACATGTTTATGCTAAATTTGTTGGTTCATCAAATGAATATGTTGCATGGTCTATTTGGGTTCCAAAGACCCTTGTCACTAACAAGAAAGGACCCATTGAGAAATGGGGACCTAAAGTCAAGACTTGATCTCTTGTAGGGCTTTGCTTCCGGTGGTGGTCAATGGATAATTGATAGTGGTGCTACCAATCATATGACCGGGAGCAAAGAAATGGTGAAGGAGCTTCGCACCGGTTCATCCCATGCGGGCTACGTCACCTATGGGGATTCTTCTAGATCAAAGGTATTGGGTCTTGGCAAGGTTGTTGTCTCTCACAATGTTACCGTGGAAGATGTCATGCTTGTTGAGTCCCTTTCATATAATCTTCTTTCCGTCGCTCAACTTGCTAATATGGGCTTTGCAACTTTCTTTGATGTTGGGATTGTAGTTCTTTTGTGGAGCAAGTCTCTTAATGTAGCTCATGTAGGGCATGTCGAAAATGGCTTATATGTGATCGACTTCTCGAAGGAGGTCACTAAAGCCGCGACATGCCTCATGGCTAAAGTTGATGTGGGATGGCTTTGGCATCGCCGGCTAGGCCACGTCAATATGAGAACTTTGCAAAGTCTCCACAAAGGCAACCACATCCTAGGACTAACCGATCTAACCTTTTCAAAAGATCGTGTGTGTAGAGCTTGCATTGAAGGAAAGATGCATGAACTTCCTCATCCTAGCAAGACCATCATTTCATCTAAGAGGGTCCTAGAGCTCCTTCACATGGATCTCTTCGGCCCTCCCTCTTATGAAAGTCTTGGAGGAAAGAAGTATTGCTTGGTGATTGTCGATGACTATTCAAGATACACTTGGGTCTTTTTCTTTGCTCATAAGAGTGAGACTCAACAAACCATCAAAGACTTCACCAATGAAGTGCAACGCCAATATGGTCAAGACATATTGATGATCCGAAGTGACAATGGCTCCGAGTTCAAGAACTATACCTTGAATGATTTTCTCAGTGATGAGGGGATTCGCCATCAATACTCTTCTCCCTACACTCCCCAACAAAATGGTGTAGCTGAGCGGAAGAACCGGACTCTCATTGATATGGCTAGGACCATGTTAGCGGAATTCAAGTCTCTGTATAACTTTTGGGCCGAAGCCATTAATACCGCATGTCATGCGTCGAACCAGTTATATCTCCGCAAGGGCTTGAACAAGACTCCTTATGAGATCCTCATTGGAAAGAAGCCTAACATCAAGTACTTTCGGGTATTCGGTTGTAAGTGCTACTATCTTAAGAAAGGTGTCCATTTGTCCAAATTTGATTCGAAAGCTCTTGAGGGTACCTTTGTTGGCTATGCCGCCGAATCTCACGCCTTTAGAATCTTTGACAAACTCTCCGCTCGAGTTGTTGAAGTTTCTAACGTGAGATTCGACGAGAATGACGGCTCCCGTGTGGAGCAACATGGTGTTTTTTATGTAGGTGACGAAATACCTCCTCTTGCCATAAGAAGAATGGGTGTGGGACATCTCATACCCGTTGAGGGACACCTTTTGGCGGAAGGAGAAGGACTATGCTCTACTCAAGTGGAGCCTTCACCCTCTCAAACACAACAAGCTCCTCAAGGTCCCTTTGATGCTAGCCAAAGACAAACTCATGACCCTCAACCAAGTGAGCATGATCAAGATCAAGACCATGTGCATGATGGTGACTCTTCACCAAATGGTGATCAAGATCAAGCTCAAGATGATGAGCAAGCTCATAATGAAGGTCAAGGCGAGGACCAAAACTGTGGTGATGACCAAGTGGCCTCTCCAGAATCTCTTGAAGAAGCTCAAGATCGCCGTGCCATGAAGATTGCAACAACTCTCCAAAGAGGTAGCCACACCTTGGAGAATGTGATTGGAAGTGTAAGGAAAGGGGTGTCCACGAGGAGGCAATTGGCAAACTTTAGTAACCACCATGCCTATATCTCTTGTGTGGAACCTCAAAAGGTGTTTGAAGCACTTGAAGACCCGGATTGGGTAGAAGCCATGCATGAAGAACTCAATAACTTCGAGCGCAATAAAGTTTGGTCATTAGTGGAGAAGCCCAAGGATTGCCGCAATGTCATTGGAACCAAGTGGATCTTCAAGAACAAGCAAGATGCAAATGGAATTGTTGTGAGGAACAAGGCTCGTTTGGTTACTCAAGGATACTCTCAAATTGAAGGCATTGACTATGGAGAGACCTTTGCACCCGTGGCTCGCCTTGAGTCCATCCGTATCCTTCTTGCTTATGCATCACATCATAATTTTAAGTTGCAACAAATGGATGTGAAGAGTGCTTTCTTAAATGGTCCTTTGCATGAGTTAGTATTTGTAAAGCAACCCCCGGGTTTTGAGGATCCTAACTTTCCGAACCATGTCTACAAGCTCGATAAGGCACTCTATGGCCTTAAACAAGCCCCACGTGCGTGGTACGAGCATCTTAGAGAGCTGCTTGTAGACCGTGGGTTTGAGATAGGCCTCATTGATCCCACTCTTTTTACTAAGAAAGTAAACGGGGAGCTTTTCATATGCCAACTTTATGTAGATGATATCATTTTTGGTTCTTCTAACAAATCTTTCAATGATGAATTTGCAAGACTAATGACAGATAAATTTGAGATGTCTATGATGGGGGAGTTGAAATTCTTTCTTGGCTTTGAGATAAAGCAATTGAAGGGTGGCACCTTCATCAATCAAGCCAAGTACACCCAAGACATGCTCAAAAGGTTCAAGATGGACACCGGAGTGAAGGGAGCCAAGACTCCCATGCCTACAAAGGTTACTCTTGATCTCGATCCTAATGGTAAAGAAGTGGATCAAAAACTTTATCGCTCTATGATTGGGTCTTTGCTCTATCTTTGTGCATCTAGACCGGATATCATGCTTAGTGTGGGAATGTGTGCACGATACCAAGCCGCCCCTAAGGAAAGCCATTTAATGGCGGTCAAAAGAGTCTTTCAATATTTGATTGATACCCCAACTTTCGGCCTTTGGTACCCGAAGGGAGCAAGCTTTGAGCTTGTAGGGTACTCGGACTCGCATTGGGCGGGAGACAAAGTGGATAGGAAGTCAACTTCCGGGGCATGCCAATTTCTTGGTAGGTCCTTGGTTTGTTGGTCTTCCAAGAAGCAAAATTGTGTGTCTCTCTCCACCGCCGAAGCCGAGTATGTGGCGGCCACGAGTTGTTGTGCTCAACTTCTTTGGATGAGGCAAACCATGGAGGATTATGGTATTCACTTCGACAAGGTGCCACTCTTGTGTGACAATGAGAGTGCCATCAAGATCGCTCATAATCCGGTTCAACATAACAAGACCAAGCACATCGAGATCCGCCACCACTTCATCCGTGACCATGTCAACCGAGGTGAGATTAACCTATCTTATGTAGGTACACAAGACCAACTCGCCGACATTTTCATGAAGCCTCTTGATGAAGCAAGATTCCGAGAGTTGAGGCATGAATTGAATATCGTAGACTCTTGCAATGTGGCTTGATCGTGTGCACTCATTCCCATATTATAGTGTGTTGTTCTAGTCTAGATGCGCATAGTTGAGGATAGTCATCGTGTCAACTAATGGCACGATGCATACTCAAGTGTGCGACATCATAAGATCACTAATGTCATTTGAGCCCAAGCATGTCTCTTCGCGGTGTCACGACATTGGTGATCACACATGGGGGGAGAAATCCCCCACCATTGCATGTTTTCAAATCTCATGTTTGTTGTTGCTCTTCGTTGGAAGGCATGGAATCTTAAGTTGATTTTCTTGCAAACAAGTTTGATGTCTGTTGGTTTCTTCCGCACACCATGCTTTTCTTGTTGGTACATGTCACATTTCGAAAATTGTCAATTTTCTCCAGTCCATAGGTGTTTCGGCGGCCTGCCCGGCGGTCGCCGGACCTGGCGCCGGACTGCCCGGCGGCCCACCGGGCTATCTCGGCGGACCCGCCGAACTGGCATTCAGTATACCAGTTCGGCGAGCTCGCCGGAATGGCCCGGCGGCCCGCCGGACCGCCCGGCGAACGGCTCGGTCCCGCCGGACTTACCGCCGGACTAGCGCCCCCTATTTAAACTCGTGGGGAAGGTTCCCTGGGTAGTTTTCTCCCACTTCCTCCCTCCCCACTCCCGCCCCCAACTCCATTGGCGCCGCCCCTTCAAGCTTTTCCTTTCCCTAGCCTCTCCACCCAACCAATCCCTTCCAAATTTAGATCGGGTGTAGATCGGGGTGTGTTGAAGCTTTTCCCCGAAGATCTTCGCGTTTCGTCAACCGCATTGGGAGATCGGGACTCGTCCTCATCTTCTTGTGCACCATGTCTTCGGGTAATTCCCTTGTTTCATCTCCTTCCTCTAGCCCTTGCCTCACACTCGTTTTGTTCATGCTCTTGTATGAGTAGATCTAGTGTGTATCTAGGGTTAGATTCATCTTTGTCTAGGGATAGATCCTTTAGGGTTTCGTTCTTTGTTGGGCTAGTGTGTGTTCCTTGGCATCCTTGTATACTTAAGGTTGGTAGAAACAAGTTTATTTGAGTCATGATGGAAGAAGATTGGAAAGAGTGCGATCGGCGAGTTTTCCGGCGGCCACCGGACCTGGCGCCGGACCGCCCGGCGGCCGGCCGGACCAATTCGGCGGACCCGCCGAACTGGTATTCTGAATGCCAGTTCGGTGGTGTCGCCGGATTGGCCCGGCGGCCCGCCGGACCGTCCGGCCTACGGCCCGGTCCCGACGGACCTGGCGCCGAACCACTCTGTCAAATCGTCTCTCCATCTTGCACTTGTTTCTTCCAACTTTGAGTTTCCTTTTCGTGACATGTATCTTTATCTGGTGTTGCTTTGTTTTTGCTTGCATTTTTCAGATTCCGACTCTTATTCGACTGAGGACAGTAACTACCGGATTGAAACCGCAGAAGAGCTTCGCGCCTTTGAGGCCAAGAAGAGGAAGATTGATGAGGTTGAAGGGCAGTCTTCGCGCCGTACTCGTCAGTCAGGGAAGTCTGCAGCAGGTGGTAGCAGTTCAGCAGCGGCTGGGCCACACATGAGGACCAAGACTGTTCATGCTCGTGGGCCTCCTCCTTCCCGGAGGGGAAAGGGGCCTCGTGGGCCCGTGGATGTGGAGCAGGAGCAGGAGATCACAGAGAACTTGGGTATAGCCCATATCAACATCTGGCGTAAACTTCGCCGTGTGAACCCGTACCGCTTTCATGAGAGGCAGTACACTGGCAGTGACAAGAAGTTCTGGACTGATTCTCAGCGAGCTATGTGGAATGATTACTATGATGCAGATGAGCACATGAAGAGTGGATTCTATGTGGTGCCAAAATCTCTCAATGTCGAGCACTTTCAGCACTATGCCTCCAAGGACTTCCGCCACATCAATGAGGCTCTTCTGAAGATGGATATTCTTGACCTTGTCACCCTCTCCGAGCCTATTCAGCCTTTGGTGGTTCGTCAGTTCTGCTGCACTGTGTTCTTTCATGATGACCCTCAGGAGTCCTTCTCTTGGATGACTGGCCAGGATGTGTTCACTGCCACGTTTGCTGATTTCTGTGATGCTTTGGGCTATGGTGATGGTAGGGCTGGAGGTTTCAAGATTCACTCCGAGACGCCCTTTACTGTGGAGAAGATCTCTCGCATTTGTTATCCAGAGAAGCCTTCCCTCCCAGCTCCTGCCATTTCAGGGATGTACTACTACTACAATGCTCTTGCCAAGCTCTTCCGTCAGAATCTGATAAGCAAGGCTGGAGATGATGCTAGTGTCAGGGGCTATCACAGGAATCTGCTGTTCTATTGCCAGCCCGACAAGCTTAGGAAGATAGATGGTTGTGACTTCATTTTCCAGGAGATGAAGAGGTCCACTCTCAAGCGCATGACTCCCAACTACTGTCAGTATGTGCAGCGTTTGATCAACAGGCAGCCCCGGACTCCGACTTCTCAGGTGCGTGGACAGTTTGTGGACATGGAGACTTTCTTAGTGGGTTTCCAGGGTGGCTTTGAAGAGGCTCCCACTTTGCTCCGTAATAGGCCTAGAGGTTCCCCCATGGATGCTCCTGATCCTAACCGTCCCTCTGGTTCTGGTACTAGTCACCGTCGTCGCCATCGCCACCCTAGGCCCTCTCGCAAGAAGGGTGTTGCTGCGTTCTTCAAGAACTTATGGGAGATGTGTCGCAGCTCTTATGATGTGGCTCATAGGAGCTTGGAGATGAGTCAGGAGACCCGGAGGAGGCAGAATGAGTTCTTGGCTGCTAGGGGCAGTGATGTTCCCCCCGTTGGACATGAGTTGGATGCGGTCCCATATGTCAACTATGTCATGCCGCCTCTTGATGATGACATGTTTGCTGGCATTGAAGACTTTGAAGACTTTGAGCCACCCTCTGAGCCAGAAGATGCTGATGAAGAAGAAGGTGCTCATGGCGAGGATGATCCGGAGGCTTCTCCTGTCCCCAGTGATGATTTTTGAGCGCTAGCATCGTCTACTCTCTTGTCCCTTTTTGGTGTTTCGATGTCAAAGGGGGAGAAGAGTGTAGAGTCTCTAGGAATAACGTCGCATGACACAAGCCTCGCTTTCATCTTCCTTGGTTCTTAAGTGGCTTGTGTCCATTTGCGTTTTATTTGACACAAGCCTCGCTTTCATCTTCCTTGGTTCTTAATTAGCTTATGTCCATTTGCGTTTTATTTGCCGTTTTTTTTCTCTCAAACTTCGTGGAACCCTATCGTGTGTGGACAAGTGTGTACTTTAATTATGCACTCTATGTTTATGGTTGGTTATGTCTATGCTTGCTATATCTTTATCTATCCATGTTATTATCTTGTCCATGCTATGCTTGGTTCCTATTGATGGTGGGGGAGCTCCCTATAATCTAATTTTTGCACTTTGCATTCCAAAAGCAAATTCTACCATGTGCATATGTTATGGGGGAGCACTCTCACTATTCAATAGATATCTTGCTTTGGTTCTCCTATGAGACTCTAACATAGTTTGTCATCGTAAATCAAAAAGGGGGAGATTGAAAGGACATTTGTCCCTTTCTACTTTTTTGATTTACAATGACATGACTATGTTGTGTGTGAACTAATATTTGAATTATATGCATACAGGTTTAAGTTCACAGGTGAAGGGGTTCGTTTGCATAAAAAGAAATATGGTGGAAATTAGGTCTGGCCGGCCCCCAGACCGGACCATCCGGCGGCAGACCGGACTGGCCCGGCGGAGCCGCCGGACTGGTATACTGATCCGGTTTTCGGCGGGCCGCCGGATCCGCCCGGTCCACCGCCGGACTCCCGGTGAAGCGCCCGGTCCCGCCGGACTGACCGCCGGGCCGTCCGGCCCAGAGGCCGGCGGCGCCGGACTTATCGCCGGAAATGCTGCTGTGTGCTCCCTCAACGGCCAGATTTCCACCTACCTATAAATATCCCTTCTCCTAGCTGGGGTAGGGTTAGAACTTCACCAACCATTATTCATCTTTGAAGCTCTCACCTACCCCCCATTGGAAAAACACCAAATTCCATAGATCTCCCCTTCTAGCCAACCAAAGCTCTTGATCTTTGGAGGATTGAAGGAGGAGGCACCGATCTACATCTTCACCGAAGGAATTTCATTTCCACCTTAATTTGCTTGGAGGATTTGCACCTTGGGGCTCTTGAGACCCTAGGTGTTGTAATTGGTTGATTGACTTGTCTTTGTGGGGATTCTTGCCTTCGTGGCTTTCTTGGGAGCCTCCAATTGAGTTGAGGAGTTGTGCCCCAATCTCCGTGTAAGGGATTCGTGGTTCCCCCAATACCACCGCTTAGTGGAAACGAGCTAGCCTCCGTGGCTTGCTCACCGGAGATCAAGGTGAGCCTTTGTGGCGTTGGTCGACTCCGTGTCACCACACCTCTCCAACGTAGACGTACTTCCCCTCATAAGGAAGGAACTACGGGAATACATCCTTGTGTCTCCGGTCTCCACTCTTCGGTTATTTCTTTCCCTTACTTGTATCTTGCTAGTTACTTGTTTATTTGCATGCTTGCCACTTATAGGAAATTCACCTAGTTGCACATCTAGTGAATTTACTTTGTGTCAAGCCTTAAATTTGAAAAATATTAAAAATTTGACTTAGCGCCTATTCACCCCCCCCCCCCTCTAGTCGCCCGTACCGATCCTTTCAGCCGGGAAACTAGGCCTCGTTTGTCCTCTATCGTTGTGCTAGTTGGTGGTGTTTCACCTTGTTTATCGGCTTCAGTTTGTATGTAAGGGCCACATACGAATCGAGTGAGTAGCCATGTAGATACCCAGATACATTGCAAAGTCCTTATATTATGATCATTATTGTGCTCCGTCATCGAGTGTACATGTGCGTATGTGTGCACCTTGTATTGTATTTCTCGAGAAAATATCATCTGGACATGATGCTATAGGCACGTTGATTCCGTATCAGCTTCATGCTTGAAGAAAGACTTAAAATTCTACACTAGCCTAGTCATGTGGTTACAAGTGTTAGTCAGACAAGGAAAAGAATGTGCATATAAGATTATTTAGGGCCCCTAAGAAAAATAAAAGATTATTTAGGTCTCGGTTTTAATGACCTATCCAGTTGTCATTTCTATGTTCTTGCATAATTTGACTTGTATATCTACACTACACCCCAAATATGCTCTCCATCGGTATACACCACCAAGTTGGACTGGAGAAAATTATAACCGACAACTGATTGTTTCAACTTTTCCATAAAAAGGTAGGAATTTTCACGTTCCCATCCACCGTGAAGAACACCTCTAGTTTTTAGGAGTTTTTCTTTTCTGCAAAACAATGATGTTCTCACATTTTTCAGAGTGAATCCTCGGTTTATGTGCTAGTATGTGTGCTTCTGTATCTGTTTTTTCTCGTGCTTCTCTCGAGAGAAAATTATCTGCACTTGATGCAGCGATTCCATGTCAGCATCATGCTTGAGGAAAGACTTAAAATTCTACAGCAGTCTAGCCATGTGTTTCCACGAGAAAACAACGTGCATGTAGGTCGTTATCAACTTTGTTTTCTTGCATGACTTGTCTTCCACGTAAACTCCAGACTTGCCATATGTAGAATTTTGAAGTCTCTCCGCAAATTGGATCAAATAACTCCAAAATGTTACTGTTAACTGAAAGCCATATGTAGATACCCATTTATATGCATCCAGGTAAGATACGCATAAAATGACTCTTGACTCAGAGCATATACTACTTCGCTTGGGCTCATGATAGGAGATAGGATGAGGAGTTCAGGAGAAGCACAAATAGCTATATAGATAAGCGTTAACCTTTGATTGTCAAGCACACAAGGTGCACTATTATTTAAAATCTTGCAACATTATTACAAGGAATTATACTATGATTCGCTGAGCAGTGCTGCAGTGTGAGGATTCAAACAGCTATGACATAAAGACTAATTATTTGATAAGTGTCATTCTAAGAATGAAATAATTAAATAAAACGGAATTAGCATCGATCCAGCTTAGGTCACACGTAGTTGGATGAGAACTTTATGTATGGCTGGATAGAGGATATGAGAAAAAAATTGATTGATTGTTTCATCTTTGCCACCAAAAAAAATCTAACCATATGAATGTGTTTTGACATTCCAAAATCTTTCACATTTTCTAGATTCAAGGATCTTCATGGTCCTAGCCGCATAGGTCACTCATAAATATTACTCCATCTGTTCACTATTATAAGACCTTTTAGATACTTTAACATAGACTAGATATGAAACGAAATGAGTGAAACTATCCACTCAAGTGTGTCCAGATTCATGCATTTTTAAAAAATTCTAAAATATGTCTTATAATCCCTCCGTTTCAAAATATAAGATTTTTTTGCTTTTTCCTGACACTCAAGTATCTAGACATCTTTTAGTGCATAGATTGTGAGCAAAATAACACACTAAAAGACATCTAGATACATGTGTTTTACAGAAAAGCTAAAAAAATCTTATATTTTAAAACAATGGGGGTAATAATGAACGGAGGAAGTAGCAAAATCAAATGCTAAGTGTGTGTGAATGCAAATAAAAAGACCATTCTGCCACCTGAGGTTCAAGTCTTATACTCCCTCAATTCAAAGTTACCCTTCATTCCTGGTTTAGTCAACATCAAACTTTGTAAAGTTTGATCAAGGATATAAAAAATAATCAACATGTGTAATAGCGAATACAAATAATATGAAAATATATTTTATGATAATTCAATAATAATTTTTATATTGTAGGTATTGATATTTTTTCTAAATAGTTAGTTGGAGTAGTTGGCACACGGGTCCTTGCATCTATTCTGAATCTGTCGGGTTATGGTTTTGGTGCGACTCTTCTGCAGCTCTTCTGCATCCGTACCGCGTATTTCTCGAGATTCATTGATTCCATATCACCATCCTGCTTGAAGAAAGACATAAAATTCCACACCAGCCTAGTCATGTGGTGATAGGACAAGAAAAGAATACGCGTGTTGGTAGGTCCTCTTCCCAAAAATAAAGGATTATTTAGGTCCCGGCTTGGACGTGGTTATAATTTCTGTTTTCTTGCATGACTTTACTTCTATACCTACACTCACCCCATAATTCCACTCGGTATAACAATACCAAGTTGGACTGGAGATTTACGATAATTGTCAATTTCATCTTCCGAAAACAAAGGCAAGATTTTTTTCCCCTGGAAGACGAATATACCTAATTACTATGTTGTTTTGCAAAAAACATGAAGTTTTTTAAGGTATTCTGAAAGGAGATTATTCCCGGTCTGTGAATGGGTTGATGAATGCTGTCTATGTCGCATTGCAAAGTCAGTTCAGTACTTCAGTGCAAGAAGGAAAAATTGTATATGCGCATAAGTAAAACAAAAATGCAACAGTATTAACATTACAATTCATGCAATATCAGACCAATTACTAGACCACCAGCCATATTGTTTCAACAAAGCCCTAGCTATCTAGAGGGGTTTGAGTGAGTAGCCTAACTTACGCAAAATCTTTCATTTTTTTCGGTCATCAGTACACTTAACTATGGGAGAAAAGAACTTTGCTGTGTGCGCGATGCACACGGCAAAGGCAGCCAGCAAAGCCTTTGCCGTGTGTCGACACACGAAAAACTATACACAACATAGGTCGGCACGGCAAAGGTCTTGATCGTGTGTATTTCTGACACTACCGGAGATCCTGCCTATGCCGTGTGCCTGCGACACATGGCGAAAGAGGAAAAGCCCACGGCAAACGTTTCGCCGTGTGTTTGCTCTCGGCAAACAGCACACGGCAACGAACGCCACGGCGAACTGCCTATGCCGTGAGCATCTCCGAAAACCCACGGCGAAGTATTTGCCGTGTGCTGTCGCCGCACGCACGGGAAAGTAAAGCGCCTAACGCCTTCCAAACATAGACGGAGGCCCAGGGTGGGCTGGGAGTGTAGTTTGCCGTGGGTTTAGGGTTTGCCGTGCGCCTGCAGCTAGAAATTCAGGTGACAGTTTGCCGTGAGCTCGAGTTTGCCGTGTGCCTTGCCTTAGCATTTTGCCGTGTGCATTTTCTCACTACTAGAAAAAAGCTTACCCGTAGCGCACCTAATATGGCTACCCGTAGCGCATATGCCATGCGCTGCAGGTAGCACGCTACTAGTAAAAAAATACCCGTAGCGCATGTATGGTGCGCTACGGGTAATAGGCTTACCCGTAGCGCATGTGTCTGATGCGCTACGGGTATGCATATTACCCGTAGCGCACCAGACACACATGCGCTACGGGTAATATGCATACCCGTAGCGCACCTAACACACATGCGCTACGGGTAAGTCTATTACCCGTAGCGCACCATACATACATGCGCTACGGGTAATATGCATACCCGCAGCGCACCAGACACACATGCGCTACGGGTACGCATATTACCCGTAGCGCACCAGACACATGCGCTACGGGTATTTTTTTTTTGATTTTCGAAAATACTCTATTTCTGCTGCCAAATTACAGTTTTTATACATAATATAGTACAGTATAGAGAATATAACAGGTATACAGGATAATGCAATATAAATAGCATAAAACATGCATAGCATATGAATCACATTGTTTCGAAATGAAACAAACACATTCGTAGTCTAAGACACCTACACCGATCAAGTATACGTACAAGTTCATCATCACATCTTACATGAATGAGATAGTCTCCTACACTACGATGAAGTACACTACAACCGTAATCACCGCGGTGAGCAAGACGGCGGTGGTGACGCTGAAGATCGTCCTCCTCTCCTCTCGCAGGTGGTTCCTCCACCTAGCTTCCGCCTCCGCCATGGTGTTGTACCCTTTGTAGCTATTGTCCTTGAACATGTTGACTTGCTTCAAGCAATCTTCCCAGTGGACGTAAAATCCAGGAACCCTACCCCTGTACACCACGTACCGCATCTCTACCTTTAAGACACAAATAAGGTTAGAGAACAGAAAGCAATAGTTCATCATATAATTAAATGATACAATTAACATCACATGACATAATTAACATCAGTACGATCGATGAAGTACACCACAAATAAGTTCATTACATGACATGACAAATAGCAACGAGCCAACGATCACAACTAAGTTCAACGATTATCTACCAAACTTGCCGTGCTAGGCAAGTTAGGATGTACTTAATAAGTTTACAACTAGTGAATCAAACATTCGGCTTGCCAACATCAGGAACAAAGTAGAAGCCGCCTCCCATGATCAAGAACGGCCTGTTGTCACCCTGAAGAAGCAGTCTCTTATCTATTTCATCATTTGATGGCTTCATAGCGGCAGTGTAGAACAAACCCCCTTTTCTGATGACATCTTGAAAGATGATCGTTGCAAACTGCTCCTGGATGCGATAGAACTCTGCTCTTAGTTGATTATCTTTGGATCATCGCCAAGTGTTCGGCCCAGGATTTAAGTGAATTTGGCAGCGTCAAGTTATGGTGGTCGCGTACGTACGCCCGCATCTGATATAAGGCGTAGTAGGCCTCCTTCTGGCTGCTTGACACAGGGGAACGCCGTTATGTGGCCGAACGTGTACATGCCTTGCTTGAGCGGCCGTTTAGTCTTCAATAAGCCTCCCAGACGGGCGTACTTGGTAAGAGCTTCATCCAAAACTGCCTTGATAGTCGTGTAGTTTTTCTTTGTTGCACTGCCCGAGTCCAAATACACGCATTGCGCACTTCTCACCGAGATGTTGATGAGCGTGCAGTATTCATCGCTGCGCAAAACAATTCAAACAGAATGTTGGCAAAGAACGAGATGGAAATCTAAGAAAACATTACGGCGGCGAGCCAATGATCACTTACTCGGGAAAGTAGGCCATGAGCAAGTCCTTCCCAATATTTTTCCGGAATACGACGCTGAGATACTCAGACGCGACTTTCTGGCCCTCCCATTTTGACAACTGGCTCTCACGCATGTAGTAGGGATCCACTATCGCGATGCCCGGGGTCTTGTCTCTAATGATCTGCATCGCCATACTTAGGGAAAATAGGCGGATGAGGGTTTGGTACAGCCGATTCTGGTGAAATATGTCGAAGATATCGGCAAACCGAAGCAGCATAGTATCTACGGGTGCATCCTCGACGAAGCCCCTGCCCGTTGGCACCTTGGCCATGTAAAGCGGGTATGATGAATCATTATCTCCAAGTTGGCGCATCTCTAGGTAGAGAATAGCGTCATGCAGACTCCGCATATCCGCACTGCAAGCATGGAGCATTTGCGCATTCAGCATCGGCTGGCCCATAGTATGCACAATGTGGTTAAGACCCTTGGGTCTAGGTGGCCCGTCCTGAGCCCGGATCGGTGCTGGCTGGCTCATAGTATCCTTCTTGCTCTTCCTTTTCCTTTCCTTCTTCTTCATGGGAAATACAATCTGCTCACCGGCACACTTATGGATCGTGTTGGGGGTGAAAATGTTTCCAGGCTGTGGAGGCTCCGTGCAGACAACATCTGGAGGCGTCTCCTGAGAATGGAACGACAAACGTTTGTTGATAGTAGGTCGTTTCTCCGAGGGACCTGGCGCCGGTTCTTCATTGTCATCACAATATGCAGTATTCATGAAGGCATCAACGTTGACTTCATCATCATCGTCATCGTTCGGATTCTGTGCCATCTGCATATCATGATTAGGATCGGCCGCCACATAGCTGCTTGGCCGGGCATGACCGGCGGTGTTATCCGTGGAGTTGTGCTCCCCACCCCCAGACAAATCTGATTCTCTGGCCATAGCATTGAATAGCCAAAGCACTGTCTGAGGACTTTTGGCTCTTCATCCTCTTCGTCTCCCATGGGCTGAAAGGGAGGCATCACTTCGTCACAGTTCCGCAGCGTCCGAGCCAATGAGACCTTCAACACGTTGGGTGGCATCGGCCTACCGTGGAACAACCTGTTTCCCGGTTGCATGATACTACCTATGGCAACATCGATGTAATGTAGGAGAGTGCAAGGAACGTCGGTGCCTGCGTCCTGCAAAAAACGAGAAGTGTACGTAGGTTGAGCCACCGCCGCTTAGTTATCCAAGTGTATATTACGTGAAACGATGCGAAAAGTGTGTTACCTTGACGGCGTCGAGCTCCGCTGCCGTCGAAGGAACGCCGACGTACATCGGCGTGCAGGAGACGGAGGGGGTGCTTCGTTGCCCGGAACCTCCCGATGCATTAAGCCCCTTCGCCACGGTGTTGGCGACCAGCACCGCGATGTCGGCGACCGGCACCGCAATGTCGGTGACGTGGGGCGCCGCGGCAGTGTTAGCGGCCGGTGTCACCAATACATTCGGCGCCGCGGCGCTCGAGTTGCTGCCGATTATAATGGGTATCGGGGGCGGACCAACTCGACCTGCCGCATCCCAATTCACAAACACTTCAAATAGGCGAGGCATCATGGCGGTCATCTTTTCTGTGAAAAGCGTGTCGACCTTATCGGCCACACGTTTATCAACAACTCCGGAATTTGTGCCACTCTCTCCCTGAGTTCGTGAAGCTCGCGGGCTTCATCCTCACCAAGTGCATTCTTTCCCTTCTGTTGCCTGCCATACTTGTCCGACCATTTCACGGACAAGCCTTCACCGAGCACACGGCCAGCTGACAGTCAGCGGTAGTGTTTTTTCACGTCCCTTCATCATGTTCACCGCCCTATTCAAAGCGGTGTTCCACCTAGCTGACCCAATCGTCGTCGAACCCTGGGATGAGGAGGTCTGAGATGCGGAAATCTTTTCTTCAGCTGCCAGAATCTCCTCGAACCATATCACCTTCTCATCCGTGGTGAGTTGCTTGCTTATCGGGTCGTAATGGTACTTGGACCTAATTACTTTCCTGGCCTGCGGATCTGCGATTCGGTGCCAAGGGTTCTCGATGCCCTTTGCCTCCATCTCCGCATCCTCCTTCACCCATATCTTGTCCTTCCCTCGGTAACCGCCGCCGCCGAGATTGTGGACACCTAAGTTCTTGGACTGTAATTCCTTCCCCCAGAGACTCTTTCTGTTGCTCTCTACATCGCTGGGGTCGCACTTGAGCCTCATCTGTTCGTAGTCATTCTCTGTGAGCATCGGGTTGCTCTTCTTGGCCTCCTCAAATGTTTTACCCTTAATGATCAATTTCTTCACCCGAACTTTCCAGCTGGCCAAGGCGATGTTCATCTTCGAGATAGCGGCATTGTTCACTGGATTCCCACTAACCTTCAAGTTGACAAACTCGTCAGGGAACTTGTATCGGGCATGCAACTTCTACAAGAGGAGTTTGCGATAATGCGCATTGTCCTCACTCCTTAGGTTCACGGTGTGGAGCGGGACAGTGCTTCGGACGATGCACCCGAGTTGGTTTCCGTAACCGGCCACAAACTGCTCGGGTTCGAGAGGATGCCCCCTTGTCGACACACGCGTGATTCCGTGGCGGTCGACCACCAGCTGGTTCGGGCGCCGATCCTTCCGATCCTTCCCATCTTTCCGTGGCCTCTTCGTCCGTTGGGTACCATCTACGCCGCAAGATGTGGTGGTAGTGGTGTCGTCGGCGCCCTCCATATCCTCTCCTACGTACATATCATCTTGATATATGTCCTCCATCTCCTCTTCTTCTACCTCCCTCTCCTCTTCGTCTACCTCCATCTCCTCTTCTTCTTGCCCCATCGCCAGTTGTTCTTCCAACTCTTGGGAAAGTTCCCAGAATTGCTTGCCAGATCCACCGGCATCATCGTTGTCGGCCATTTTCGCACTAAATGAAGAAAATGCGTCGAGTTAGTAGAAGTACAAAAATTCACGGAAAATTTCGGCATGACCTATGCTGTTTTTTGACATTGGGAGTGCCCATTTTTGCTGAAACGGAAGTAAATCGACATTTCATTGCTAAATGGGCACTCATTTGAATCCCCTGCACAAAAATTCATAGCAAGCAACAGCAAGCAGTAGCAGCAAGCAGCAGCAAGCAACAGCAAGCAGCAGCAGCAAGCAGCAGCAGCAAGCAGCAGCAGCAACAAGCAGCAGCAAGCAGCAGCAGCAAGCAGCAGCAGCAAGTAGCAAGCAGCAGCAAGCAGCAAGCAGCAGCAGCAGCAAGCAGCAAGCAGCAGCAGCAGCAAGCAGCAGCAAAAAGAACACCTTGCCTGAATGTTACAGATATGTCCCAGCAAGCTCTTATACATCAACTGAAACTTTTACATACTTACAACACCTTGCCTGAATGTTAAAATCCAGGTAAATGTGCTGACCATACAAATACTTTCTAATTTAACTATTACAAATGTACAATTGACACAACTGAATTTAAAAGCGTGATACATCAGCAGAGAAAGAAACATAATCATGTAGTGTAAAAGATACTGCAAATATACTGCAGTTCCTATATACTGCAATACTAAATGACCAGATACATCAGCAAAGATACTCTGAAAGAAAATAATCCATGCTCAGCTCAACAAAGTGGAAGCTGCAGGTTTCACTCTGAAATACAAATGAAAAGCAGGGGAAAAGAGTGGAAATACCAAGCTCCTAAAATTTCATATAAAAAAGATTAATGCACAGTCAAACTAATGATATGTCACTTTTTGCCATGATGCATAACCCAGTCAAGTAGTCATTCATAGATGCATATTTAAGATGCAACATTCAAGTATGTACATAGGAATAAGCAAGGAAATCACAAATATACATGACTTTAGAGATATGAGTTGCGAAAGATACGGCCAACAAAAATCTATGTAACCAAAACTGATTTCGCGCACTCACTTCTCAAATCTGTCAACCACATAACAACACAAGTGAATAATGCGGCGGCAGCCACCATCCCTTGGTCAGAAACTTACAATATTTTTAAGAACGATTATATATCAAGGGCAACAAATCAGGAATAATCCTGATGAATAATTATGCTTTCAATTGCATGTCACGGAACTGTGTCATCTTAATTGCATGTCTTGGAGCGTTCGTTACCTTCGCCTCCTCTCTCTCGTACAGGCCGCCGCCGCCGCCTATCTCTCTCTATGCGACGCCACCTTCTCTCTCTCTCTCTCGTAAGTGACGCTACCGCCTCTCTCTCTGGTAGGCGAGGCCACCGGCGCCTCTCCCTCTGGGCAGGTCAGGTTATCTCATCTCTGCTGTAATTTTTTATGATATGTATCATGGGATCAGGTTATTACATTGTTGCCAAATGCGCTGCTTGCTTTTTAGCAGAAAATGGATTGTAAGAGAAACCAAACTGAATGATCGATCAGCTAGCTAGCTCGAGCTGAATTGCATCATGGCGGAAGTAGTACTGTGTACGTGTGTGACGAGACATTGCAGCGATTGTAAGAGAAACCAAACTGAATGATAAAAATTAAAATAGTGGTTTATCTTTATCAAGCAACTAAACCAGCACTGTATCTTTTATCTAAGACAGATGAACTTTGTATATATTGTCAAAGACTCACCAACTTAGTTACATATAATCAAATTCCTCTTTAGGCTATCGTTTAGCTAAAGAACCTGCTGCAAGGCTTAGCCATGTAAACATCTACCAATATGATACATCATGTATAATGAGATGGATTACTTATATCAGCACTCTGTCTACTAACCACCAAAGGAGCTATGCAAAACAACCACAGCACATACAGATGTCATACTTCATAAAAAAACATGGGCAAAACCTTTGCATCCAAAATGTGCTGACCATACAAAATTCGATCCATCCAGAGCATGGGAGAGGGGAGAGGGGAAGGGAAGGCGCTCACCGGTGGGAAGTAGGGCTGGAGGATGGTGAGGTCGTGGAAGGCAGGCTCGATGGCGGGGCAGGCCTTCTCCTCCTGCACAGATGGCAGCGGCGGTAGTTGGTGTTGGGGCGGCGGGGCTCCTCCAGGGATCGAGAGATCCTTCTCCTTCGCGAGGAAGATCCCTTCTCCTCCTTCACAGACGGTGGCGGCGGCAGTTGGTGAGAGGGGCGGCGAGGTCCGGTGAGAGCGTGCGTGAGAGGGGCGGCAAGGTCTCTGGTGAGAGCGTGCGCGAGATGGGGGGCGAGGTCCGGCAAGATCGAGCATGCACGAGAGGGGCGGCGGCGAGGGTGGACGCGATGCGGCGTGGTCGATCTGGCTGGATGCCACCGTCTGTGATGCGCACGGAGTCAAGATGCGCACGGCGTGGTCGATCTGGTCCGGCAAGCTAAGCGTAGCGCACGGAGTCAAGATGCACTACGGGTAATATTACCCGTAGCGCAGGGGGGTGGGATGCGCTACTCCTACTTGACTAGTTAGGTTAAAAGCAACCGAAACGGTATATTACCCAACCATCTCTCTGCCCTAGTGGCTTCGGCTAGCCGGTTTGTGCTAAACCTAGCGTTCCAGGTTCGAGTCCTGGATGCCACATTTTTTTGTTTTGTTTTTTTAATTAACTTTTTAGCATTTTGTTACATTCTGATATATTATAATATATATTTTAAAGTAAATAAGCACAAATAATATTTTTGTATCAAGCTAAAATAATGTCTTTTTGCATGTCTCAAAAATACAAAAGTGATCGATACATGATACAAAGTTTCACAACTTTTTTGCATTTCTTTGTCAACGTCGAATAATTAAGCCCCGGAACCCGATCACTCCTTCTCTAAACATATGAGTTCCATTTCTAGTTTGGTCTGAAAATGTAAAAGTGATACATAATAATATGCCCACACACATGGTCAAGCTAGCTACCGTTTCACAATCTTTTTCCCTTCTTTGTCAAGGTCGAATAATTAAGCCCCGGAACCCCGAGACTTCTTCTCTTGAACGGTAGACCTTTAGGTAGGGTGGTCCGACTTCTTCTTGTGGTGTATGTTTCATCGGTGTCGCTTTCATCTTCCATTTTTGGGTCACCGTACATATCAAAGTCTTGCTCATTGGCGACCCCATCCATTCCGATGATGTTCCTTTTGCCTCTCCTCACGACAACCCGCGTAGGCTTTGTCGGGTCGGTAATTGAGAAGCATTGGTCCACTTGGCTTGCCAATACCCATGGATCATTTTTCGCGGTGACGTTTGCACCGACAGTCTTGGATTTGGCTTCCGGTACAACCATGGTGGTGAAATACCGGTCTTCTTTTACTACATTCTTGGCCCATCTGACACGAAACATCGGCACCTTCTCCCCAGCGTAGCTCAGCTCCCAGATCTCCTCAATCCTTCCGTAGTATCTCTGCTTGACGTCACCGGTGTAGGCTTCCATCGTTACCCCTGAGTTCTGGTAATCGCAATTACTGTCCTTTTCCTCGGTGTAAAATGTGTAGCCGTTGATATCGTACGCCTGGTAGGTCATCAGGCAGTGTTCAGCGCCCTGTGACAAGGCAAATATGAGATTTTCTTCCTCGGAAGATTGCATTGGTGGGGGATTAGCTAGAAGCTTGTCCTTGAACCAAGTCGTGAAATTGGAGTTGTGCTCTTTGATTATTGCTCCTTCGGTCCTCGGCTCGCCCCTATCACTGTACTTCTTCGCAATAGAGCTTTTGTGCTCTTCCACCCAAGGGTCGATCAGTTGCATGTGTTGAAGCGCGACTAGGTTTGCTCTGTCAAAGTCGGCGCGCCGCCCAGTGAAGTTGACATGCATTTCGCGACGACCCTCGCGGTGACCCCATCCATCGATCCTGTCAAGGTGCTTGTTGACGGGCGGACCAACAGGGTTCTCAATGTTAAGATAATTCGTGCAGAAAGAGATGCACTCTTCTGTCAGGAAGCCCTTGGCTATGCTTCCATCAGGACGTGATCTATTGCGAACGTATCCTTTGATGACACCATTCATCCTTTCAAACGACATCATGCTGTGCAGGAACATCGGCCCGAGTTGGACAATATCCTCCACGATATGGACCAGCAGATGTACCATAATGTCGAAGAATGCGGGCGGGAAATACATCTCGAGCTCGCATAGAATCACCACGATCTCTTCCTGTAGCCTCTTGAGTTTCTTCACGCCAATTGACTTTCGAGAGATGACGTCAAAAAAGTGGCAGAGGCCAAACAATGTTTGACGGACGTGCTCGTCCATTATTCCTCGGATTGCAACCGCAAGTATCTGCATCATCAGCACGTGACAGTCGTGAGACTTCATCCCGCTGAACTTTTGCTTCGCCTTGTCTAGGTATCTACTTATCTTGCCTGAGTAACCGTAAGGAACTTTGACTCCTAGTAGGCAGTTAAAAAACTGCTCGATCTCCTGAGGACTTAGAGTGAAGCACGAAGCGGGGCAGTGATAATCGTTCCTCTTGGCCTTTTTGCCCTTGCGACGACCTTCCGTCTCCTCCTCATCAACATCATCATCATCATCAGGACGTCCTATGTGAAGGTCATTCCTAATTTGCATAAATTCCAAGTCGTGCCTTGCTTTCGGCCCGTCTTTGGTCCTATCCGGCATGTTGAGAAGGGTGCCAAGCAGACTCTCGCACACGTTTTTTGTGATATGCATGACATCAAGGCTATGGGGCGTGCGGAGGATCTTCCATTACGGCAAATCCCAGAAAACAGACCTTGTTTTCCATACCTTCAGCAGCGGCTTGGGCGCCTTTCGCTTCTTTCCCGGCGCTGGGCACTCTGGCCAATTTGTCAACAACTCATCGATTTCGTCGCCGCTCCTCAGAGATGGCGCTCCTCGGAGCTCAACTTTCCCATTGAACAGATCTTTGCGTCTTCTCCACGGGTCATCCTTGCGAAGCCACCTTCTATGCCCAATGAACATGGTTTTCGAAGAACATGGATCTTTCTGTAGCTGGTGATACGTTGTGTCATCCATGCACCGAATGCATTCACAGTATCCGTGGACCACCTGCCCTGAGACATATCCGCAACCGAGATAGTCATGCACCGTCGTGACCAACGCGGCTCTCATAGGGAAATAATCTTGTGCGACAGCGTCCCACGTATTCGGTGGTGCATCCCATAACGTTGCTAGTTCCTCTTTCAACAGACCGAGATACATTTGGATGTCATTACCCGGTTGTTTTGGACCTTGAATTAGCATAGTCATTTGTATGTACCTCCTCTTCATGCACAGCCAGGGGGGTAGGTTGTACATCCATACAAACACGGGCCACGTGCTATGGGTGCTGCTCTGGCTGCCAAACGGATTGAGTCCATCAGTGCTCACACCCAGCCTGACGTTCCTTGGATCGTCCCCAAATTCTGGGTACTCGATGTCCAATGCCTTCCACTGGCTAGCATCTGAAGGGTGTCTCAGTATCTTGTCCACCTCATCATCATCGGCATCATCTTCTGGCTTCTTCCTTTCCGCGTGCCAGCGCATAAGCTTTGCTTCCTTAGGGTCTGCGAAATACCGCTATAGACGATGAGTGATCGGAAAGTACCATACCACTTTTTGAGGAGCTTTCTTCCCACTCTTGTATCGAGATGCGCCGCACACCGAACATGTGTTTCTCTCCGTGTCTTCGCCCCGATAAATCATGCAATCATTAATGCAAGCATGATATCTCACATGCGGTAAATCTAGAGGGCACACGATTTTCTTGGCCTCCTCGATACTAGTTGGACACTTGTTCCCCTCGGGTAGATGCTCCTGCCAGAATGCCATGTTTTCATCGAAGCTTTTGTCGGTCCATTTGTGCCTTGCCTTCATCTGCAGAGCCCTGAGCGTGACGTCCAAACGGGTATCCCCGGGCCTACATCCTGCATACAATGGAGTAACCGCGTCCTTCTCCAGGCTCACCAGCTTGGCTTTCTCTCTAGCTGCATCCCTAGCATTGCTCGTCTGCTTGAGAAGCAGTGCTTGAACGTAAGGGTTCTGCACCCAGCTACCTGACGGTGTTCCATCTTCTCCGGCATCTTAATCCTCTTCACCGCCACCATGTCCAACATCTTGATCTTCTTCACCATGTCCGGCATCTTGATTGTCTTGACATTGTCCGGCATCTTCATCTTCTTCACTTTGTCCGACATCTTCTCCGGCATCGTCATGTCCAGGAGAATCTTCGTGATCACCACCATGCCCTTCCTCGTTATTTCCCGTCGCTACCCCATGCACGTTATCAGCATCTTCATCACTTATCCACCGAGTGTAGCCATCCATGAAACCACGAGATAGCAGGTGGCTCTGCAATACTCCAGAATAAGGGTCGAGATAGCACTTCAGTTTGCATCTCTTACACGGACATTTTATCTCCGTCTGGTTATTTTGAATCATATCGTGGGTTGCGACTTTCATATATCTTGCCACGATGCCTTCGCTCATCGAGCGGACCATGGTCGCCTAGTATATAAAGAGCAAGAGAATATTTTAGAACCGACCACATACACATATGGTCGTCCGAAAATTTTGGCATGACCTTGCCTAAATTTGGACCTATGCGTGGTGCCAAAATATGCCAAAATGGAAGTGAATCAACATTTCGGCAAAACAACATTGGCACCATCGGCAAATCAACATTTCATAAACACATATCCAAGCTAATGCATACATATATATATATATACAAACACGCGTCGATGCCACACAATCATGCATAATACAAAAAAACGATGCCACATGCGCGTACAAGCATACCCGTAGGGCATACAAACACCGTTGCCACACAATCTTAAACATGGATGTCCTCATATTACTCACCTATTATAGAAGTTACCACGATACGGGAGCCCGAGAGATTGTGTATGGACGAGAATGTAATAAAGTGATATCTAAAGGTCGGGAGACATTGCACTCACATATCTACCAACCAAAATAGCTCCAATAAGCTAAAATAGGTGAAAGAATGATGGAAATAGGTTGGGGAGGAGGAGGGGGATGACCAGATCTAGAATGCATGAGATGGGGAAGAGAGGGGGCAATGATTGGTGTTAGGTGGCTCAATGCCTTAAAAATCTGAATCCCAGGTTACCCGTAGCGCATGTGATATATATGCGCTGCGGGTAGTTCAACTACCCGTAGCGCACCTATAGACATGCGCTACGGGTAACATGGGACTGCCTATGCCCACACTTACCCGTAGCGCATGTGATATACATGCGCTGCGGGTAGTTCAACTACCCGTAGCGCACCTATACACATGCGCTACGGGTAACATGGCACTGCCTCTGCCCACACTTACCCGTAGCGCATGTGTATAGGTGCGCTACGGGTAGTTGAACTACCCGCAGCGCATGTATATCACATGCGCTACGGGTAAGTGTGGGCAGAGCTCCCCATCCAGGCCTACATATACCCGTAGCGCATTTTATATATGGTGCGCTACGGGTATGTGACATACCCGCAGCGCATGTACACACATGCGCTACGGGTAAATACCCGCAGCGCACCACATATATGATGCGCTACGGGTAGCTGTATTACCTATAGACGTTTTCCTAGTAGTGTCTATGCCGTGTACCGGACATCCCAGGTTGGCAGCAGATCAGCAGCTAGGAGAGCACAGGTTGTCGACGCGTGGCATGTTTGCCGTGTGCCAGCACACGGCAAAGGACATATGGTTTCATTGCCGTGTGCTAACACACGGCAAAGCCCCAGTTTTTTCACATTTTGTTCTGTATTTGCTTGAATCCCTACAATTCAAATATAGATAACAATATAACAGTTGCAAACAATAGCAGACGATAATATAACCTCCATAATACCACATATGGGCACAAATAGTGTATAGTGCATAATACAAGCTCCATAATAAGTTCAAACATGATAAATAGTGCATAATACAAGCTCCAAGACCACAAATAGTGCATAGTAAGTTCAAACATCACAAATAGTGCATAATAAGGTCAAACATCACAAATATGTGCATAATACAAGCTCCATGTGAACCCAACACCGGAAGATCTACGAGTTCATCCTTCATGCACATCCTACAAGTTTGAAAGCAAAAACATGAGATTCACAAGTCATATGACATAGTATACATATGAAGTACTTTTGACAAGTGTTGTAACAATGCACATGGAAACTACAAGTTACTAAATGGACATAGCAACTACAAGTGTTTGCAACAATGCACATGGAAATTACAAGTGTTGTATCTCTACCCTTAGCAAGTATTTTGGACAAGTAATATGTAAGAATAGAAATGGCAACTAAAGTCACTAAATGGACATGGAAACTACAAGTTACTAAATGGACATAGCAACTCAAAGTAACCGAATCTCTACCATTAGCAAGTATTTTTGACAAGTAATATGTAAGAATGGACATGACAACTACAAGTCACTAAATGGACATTGAAACTACAAGTCACTAAACCAACAAGGCAACTAAGAGAAGATAGCACTAAGTGTAGAAATATGACAACTAAGGGAAGATTGCGCTAAGTGTAGAAATTTGACAACTAAGTAGAATTTGAGATCTAACCGGGAGTCAAAGCCGGGGGACAACGTGCGGGTTGTTGAAGCTAGCCAGTCCTCCCGTAGGAGGCGTCATCATGTCATTTTCATTCTGACCCGATGACCCACCGACCTCCGCGTTGTTGGATCCACCCGAGGCATGTAGCTACAAGATAGAAAATTGTGAGCCTAAGTCAATATGCACTAGACATGTGGTATTTTGAGATTGGCACATAATACAAGCGAGAACTTACCCATGTGTTGAAGTCGAAGGGAGGTGGATCAAATGTAGGAAGAGTGGTGCCAGCCGGTAGAGAGGCATGCAAATCAAGCATGCGCGGGTAAGGTGTATGGAATTATGATTCATCTAACGTTGTATGAGCGAGAACTCACCGCTAAGTGGGCATCGTGGGCACTGAGCCTCTGGTTCATCCACATCATCATCTACTGCTGCTGCATCATCATCTGCTGCTGATGAGCAAGGAGGGCTTGGGCCTGTTCCCTCTGTGCCTTCTCAGCCTCCAATTGAGCCTACGTTGTGTCATCCGAAGGTCATGGATGTTGCAATGTAAAACATGGAATGAAGTATAGATGACTAAGGAAGGAGAACATACCCGTATCCCATCAATGGCTATAGACGACGGCGTTGGGCGGGGCTCTACGGCAGGCGAGGAGCCTGTCTTGCCACGGTTGATCTGTCTCAACGACGGGATGGTATTAGGATCTACCGCCCCATCACAGACAAAGAAGCGGCCATGCTTCTTGCCTTCTCCCGCACGCATGGCAACCTCGGGGTCAAATGGCTCGATGTCGGGGTTAGCCTCGGGACCGTGAATCTGCGCATACTTGGCCCGGTACGCCTTGTCCTTGGCTTCGGCGATCTCGCTCACCCACTTCATCGTCCCGTCTTTCTTGTCCTTCTTCTTGCGGTTGTCGCCCCATATCTTGAACAGCGATGCAGTCGAGCCTATCTCCTTGCCCTGCAAAAGATAGCACAAAGATACATGAACGCATTTGCGGAATAAGGAAGAACATGATGATCAAGGTTAAAGCAATGCATTTTCTCACCTTCTTGTCCTGGAAGATGCCAAGGGCGATGCTGCCTTGCGTGTGTGATCCACCTTTCATCTCGGCTCTCCTCAGCTTTTGTTCTGCGTGCTTCCTCTTGTATGCGGCGCTTGTGTAGTGACAAACCATCGCGCGCCAAACTTGAGGTCTGGTGTGACCTACGTACGGAGGAGGGGACTGCATATGCACAAAATACACATATTAATGAAAAACATCCGGCGGTCACCAATTCGATAATACAGGAAATGGAAGTACCTGCAAGTACTACCATGGCTGGAAGTCCACGATCTCTCGGGCTTGCTCCTTCTTCATCGGGAGCTTGCGTTTCTCGGCGTACCAATTGCGGATGGACAAAATACGCCCCTCGTAGTGCATATCGGTCACTTTCTTCCGTGCTATCCTGCCGGCCACCTGAATGCAGTCTTCCCTATCAGAATCAGGATCCATACGAAAGTAGGCCTACAAGGATGCAAAAAAGTGAGAAAAAAGGCATTAGTGGAAGAAAGTGACAAAATGTAGGCTCTTGAAGTAGAATTACAGAATGATGAGAAGTAAAGTTAACTTACCCAGAAATCACGGAGCACCCTAGATCCACAGTTCCTGAGCCTCCTCCCGTATTCGCCATCCGGATCAGGTGCGTAAGCGAAGTGGTCCCAAGTCCAAGCTATCTCGGTGCGACCATTAGGCATGGTCACAAACCCAGGCCAGTGCTTCCTAACAAGGCATCCAAGGATGCTCGAGTAGGCATGCAGTTTGTAGCCTTCCTTGTACACGAAGGACCTGCACAATGAATAACCCAAAACGATATGAGCAAATAGTGATGAAAAGTTGTGAAAACATATGATTGTGAAAGTAGGTACCTCTCCCCTCTCGGGATAAGCGTAACAACCCCGCTGGCTGCCTTCCACTCGTCAATGGTAGGCAGCTCGGAGACCCCACGCTGGTAAGGAGCACGTGTCCCAGGCTCAGAAGGCATCGAATCAACCGTCTCAACGTACACCTCCGGTGGCTCCCAGATCCTGTCCTCGTCCTCCTCCTCCTCCTCCTCCTCCACCAGCTCCTCCTCCTCGTCCTCAGCAACGTCCTCCTCCTCCTCCTCCACCTGCTCCTCGTCCTCCTCCTCCTCGTCCTTGTCAATGTCCATGTCCTCCACCACCTCCTCGACTGGGGGGGGGGACTAGGTGCCCGTCTACCCCTCCGACGCCTCGAAGGGGCTGGAGGACTAGCTGCCCGTGGGGGTGAAGTGGAGCCCGTCGGGCCAGACTGCGCAAGAATAGTCGTCAAGCCCCTAACTTTCTTCACGGCCTACTTTAGTAGTCCCCCTCCTCCTTTGCGCCCCCCTCCTGGCATGTTGGAAACACCTGCATTCACAAAAATAGTATCTTCATTAGTACACATGAGTAAATCAAATGATATAGATAAAGGAGAAAATAAGTAAAGCACATAATTAAAAATACAACATGGCATAGATTTCTTACAAAACCATTGAATGCAAATAATTAACACACAAATAGAGTTCTTACAATCATTATTATTACAAAGAGTTCTCACAAATAATAGGCTACTTTTACAAATCACTATTACATAAGGTCGCTACTTCAGAAGCCCATTTTGAGATCACCGGGAACAACCGACGGGCCACTTGCTTCGTCATCGCTATCACCCCCCCCCCACCAATAATCAGGCAAGAAATCTGAAGGTGGTATCGTTGGCTCATCTTCGTCAAGGCCTGCATGGAACCGTTCAAGCAAAGTCAAGTCTTGTGCGTTCTAAACCTCCTTAACTACATCATCCACACTAGTGGAAATCGGGGCATTAGCACCGGTTGCTAACTGTCTTTTGCACCGATTTTACAACCGGTGCAACGCATCCGGGACTAATGCCCTAACCCTTTAGCACCGGTTGCGTTACGAACCGGTGCTAAAGGGTCTCCACGTGGCCGTGTAGACGAGCTCCTGCCGATGGACCTTTAGCACCGGTTTGTAGTATGAACCGGTGCTAGAAGATGGCGACGTGGCAGCCCCTGGCGCGTTTGGCTAAAACCCTAATCCCTAGCCTTTTGAAATACGGTTTTTCGGGTATTTGAAAAATGTTGATGCACATATAAAAGAAACCATCATATATATTACACAATGTTGTCATACATATAGAGATCGAAGCTAGTACGTGTTATCTTTTATCGTGCTTGGTCGAACATATTACATAATGGAACATTGTACACGTTCATGCATATATACAATATAATTTCAGCTACGATTTTCCAAAATCGTAATGCCGATGGTATTCACCGGTTGGTGCTATGACCTCATCAAGTAAGAATCCCGCCAGTTCCTCTTGAATTGCTCATATACGCTCAGTTGCTAGAAGACGATCCCGCTTCAGTTCGATCTAATGTAAAGAAGGAGATCAATATATACGAATGAAGAAACTCAACATAAATGATGGTAATAAAATAAAATTGTGAATATTGTTTATGTACATCTAGTTGTTCTAGTCTTCTCTTCTCACGACAAGTCTCTCGCATGAACTCGCAGACATAGAATCCACATAAATTATTCCCGTCTTCTTGCTTCATGCACTTTATGAGAATAGAGTTCAATCAAAATAATAATCAAGGATGATAATGGTATTGAAACTAGAACCAAAGAGATGCGCGGACCTAGCTAGTAGTACTTACCGGTACTTGTTTAAATTCAAGCTCATTTCTCCAGGGACCCGGTGCCTTAGCCGTGAACCATTTCCAAGCACTTCCCCGCAAAGAAAATGAATAAAGAAGTTAGTAATTACTTGATATCGGGAAATGAACGAAAGTAGCTGATATAGTGCCATGCATAATGATTGAAATTACCGTTGGAGTGTATCAATCATGTCCCCGAATGTCTCAAGGGATTTTTTTTTCGAGTCCATGACTAGTACTCGTCCTCTATCAAGTTCAATAACTAGCAGAATAAAATGATAGCTGCGCACACATATAACACACACTTAACATCGAGTAACCAAAATATATAGTAATGTGTATAAGACAGTTAACACACTCACTTGAAATTGTAAGGAAATAGTGTTTTCGTCATGGTTTCTTGTTTCCTTAACGCCCGTACCAAGTTATCCTCCGTGTCCTTGATATGGTTATGGAGAGTTACCTCGTTCACGGTATATGGGTCAATGAACCCAATATCATAGATTTGTCCTCTTTTGCATTCGAGTTTCTTCAATCTGCATAATATAGTGAGTAAAATTATGCATGCAATGAACGAGATGAGCTAAAGACTTATAGTTACAAGGAAAAATAATACTTACAAACAATAGGCACTGATCATCGATTTGTCGAGGGCATCATGATTGTATAACTGAAATAATTTAGCAAATTCGATGTTTATGTCGTCGGTTCCACGAAAGTAATGCTCATCATTAATTCCCATTACGATCCAATTCTGCCCATGCAGTGAGGCTTCCAAGTACCACTTATGCAATTTTCGCATTCTTGTTGGTAGATTCGGAATCTTCTCGGGTCTGATGAGAGGGCTCCCGTGCCGGTATTTGTATGCTACTACTTCAGCCGTGGGGAAATCACACCTGCTTAAGTATTGAGCAACAGACATACCTGCAGCTTCGGCCTCCTCTTTGTACAGTGCTATGATCTCTGGATCATACTGGACATCGGGAAACACTTGGAGCGGGGGGCAAGAGTTCATCTGTTCTCCAAGCTGAGGAACTGATTTACCTTTCGACCGCTTTGCTGCATCTGACTTGAGAATAGTGCGGTCATAATCTGATGCAAGCCTTGGCTCTGGTTGCTGAAGGTTCTTCAACATTTTTAACACTTTTGGATCTAGAGGAGGCTGCTCGGCGGACTGCTCGGTATTCTTTCTCTTCAAATTTTCAAAGAAGTTCTTTGATTTCTCTTGTACCTTCGCCGCATTTTCCTCTGGAGTATAGTCGTAAGGTCTCTTTGGAGGAACCTTAGGTACTCTTGGAAGGGGCTCCTGTCGACGGATCGGTGATCGGTTACTCTTGGGAGCGGCGATGGTACGCTTCTGCTTTTGGCTCTGAGCCTCAGTGGGTGGAGGTGGCGGAGACGGCTCACTAGCTGGCGAAGGCTGGTATGCTGGAGAAGGCTGATGCGGCAGAGATGGCGGAGAAGGCTGACGCGGAGATGGCGGAGAAGGCTGATGTGGCGGTGGAGAAGGGTGACGTGCTAGAGACCTTGGCGTCCAATTTGGAAGCACGATTAATTCCTTTAGCCATAGAACGGTGGTCTTCTTGGCTTCTCCCAGCTCGTACAAATCCCCTTCACCCGCAGGGTGGTCAAGCTTCAGCTGCTCAAATCCGCCCATAACTTCATCCACCCCGGCAACAGCATAGCCATGTGGAATTGGACGACAATGATAAGTTGAATCAGGTCCAATGGGTAAGGCATAGCCGACCGCCACCTTCATGGTTATGTTCACGACCTTCACATGTAGCTCGCAAGATGTCGACTCCGTGATATCATCCACTGGGTAGCGGATCGTCGGTTCATCATCATCCTCTGGGAGGTTCGTGGAAGCCACGCTGCTTTTCCGCTGAGATGGTGGGCCGGTAGCATCATGTCCGGCTTCTATCTGTCGCTGAGATGCGGCGGTTCCTTGCTGGCTTATCCAATTTAACAAGTCGGATTGCCGCTTCAGCTCTTGTTATATCAGAGACATGCGGTCTGCTTCCCTTTCCTTTCTTCTCTGACGGCTTCTATCGGGAAATTTCTTCATTTCCACGGGAAACCCGAGTTTCCACGGTTTGGAGCCCGAAGTGGTTCGTGTTCGTCCTGGGTGTTCATCATTCCCAAGGGCGCGCATGAGCTCGTCCTTCTCTCTTTCGGGATGGAACGTTCCCTCTTCAACATCCTTTGATGCGCTTCTAAGGGCATCAATGGGAAGGGGGTCTTCGTCATGCTTTTTTGTATATACACACTTCCCTTCCGAGTCCAACTTCCCTCCATGCCCATAAAACCAATCCCTTGACCGATCATTCCATTTCAATGTCTCCGGAATGATCCCTTTGGCAATTAGATCGTCCTCCATCTTCTTCCACTTAGGCTTGCCAGTCTTGTAGCCTCCTTGCCCCATAGTATGGTGATACTTCTTTTTAGCAGCATTTTTCTTATTTATTTCTGACCTTCGCTTAGCTGCCTCTGAAGTCTTGTACTCCACGAATGCGTCCCAGTGATCTTTTATCTTCTCATATTGTCCAGTGAACACCGGAGTCTTTTTTTGGTCGACAAAATCCTTGTACAATCTTTTCTTCCAGTTGTTGAATTGTATTGCCATCCTCGAAAGAGTCCACTTCTTGACTTTCTGCTCTATGATATTCAGATGACGATCATCGTCATCTGAATCCTTCTCATTTGACTTCTCCTCATTTGGATCCACCTCAGTTCGATCCACCTCTGGCGCCTCTGGTAGGGTAAAATTTGATGGGTTCGTAGCATAGAAAGCAAAAAATTTCCTACGCAAGAACGCATAAACTGGCCAAGATACTCTACGAGATGATAGCAACAGATACTAACCCTCAACGACCGTAAGCGGGGATTATGTTCCCGCACAAACGTTGACGATGGAGAGTTGGTGAAGACGCACGTAGTCGATGTAGTTGTTCACTTGACGTAGTCGACGTCGTGGTTCACTTGACGATCACAAGATCGTGTACCCGGCGCCACAAGTGGCAGCGCCCCCGTACTCGGTCACACGTGCAGCTCGACGTCGACTCCTCCATGCCCTCGGCCAGCGGGGCAGCAGAAGAAGGGATCCGCCGGACACTCCTCCACACACTTCTCCAAGTGTATGAACTATGAACTACAATTTCGGCAGAGCTTCGCTAAGCCAAGATGGAAAGTGGGCAGAAAGTGTCTCACATGGAGGAACGGGAGGGGTTTATATAGGAGAGGAGGGGCAGCCCCCAAAGGGTTGGCCGGCCAAGGAGGTCTCCTCCTCTTCATGACCCCCTCTTCATTCCCTTGTAACTCCCTCATCAACATGAGGTAACCCCCATTTTAATGCATGACATTCATGACAATTAAAATTCACACTTATTGATTTAATAAAACATTTTTATTTCTTTAATATTTGTTAATTCATTCAATTAACAAACATTAACAAATACACCCTTGAGTTATTTCGATATCCCGAAATAGTTTCGGTGCTTTTCTGAAACAACCCTTATGCTGTCCTGTAATTCGATCGGAGTATCGTATCCACTCAAAAACGATGGCGAACCTTAAGTGTGTCACCCTACGGTTCGTGAATAACGTGGACATGATCGAGACTCCTCTCCGATCAATAATCAACAGCGGGATCTGGAAATCCATGATGACTCCCACTTACTCAACGATGAACTAGTGATCGTGTGAACCGGTAACGAACATAGTTAATTCCTTTTGTCTCGCGATATTATTACTTGTCCGAGATCCGATCATTTGGTATCAACCATACCTAGTTCGGTCTCGTTCCCGACAAGTCTCTTTACTCGTTCCGTGATAATGCATTCCTGTGACCTAGTCACATGCTTGCAAGCGATTCTAATGCAATATCACCGAGAAGGGCCCAGAGAATATCTTCCCGTCATCGGGTCGGACAAATTCCACTCTTGATCCATGAGCCTCAACTAATACTTTTAGAGTACCCAAATCAACCTTTATAATCACCTTGTGACGGTGTGACATTTGATATCATCAAAGCACTCTTCCGGTATCAGTGGTTAACATGATCTCATGGTCTGAGGATTAGAACTATTTCATATGAGTTTGATATAGCAAAGAACTTGATGACTTGATCGTATTGCTATTCGTACTATGGGTGTGAGCGTTCATCACATCATTCTTCTAATGATATGACCCCGTTATTAACAACATCCAATGTTCATGATCAGGAAACCTTGATCATCGGTTAATCAACGAGCTAGTATAAAAGAGAGGCTTTACTAGGAACTCTTTTAGTTTATTAATCACACAAGTATTAATGTTTCCGATTAATACAATTCTAGCATGAGAAATAAACATCTATTATGAACACGGAATAATATAATAACAACTTTATTATTGCCTCTCGGGCATATTCCTTTCAGTCTCCCACTTGCACTAGAGTCAATAATCTAGATTACATAGTGATGAATCTAACACCCATTGAGTTCTGGTGATGATCATGTTTTGCCTTGGGGAGAGCTTTAGTCAATGGGTCTGCCACATTCAGATCCATGTGCACTTTGCAAATCTTTACATCACCATCCGCGACATGTTCACGGATGGAGTGAAATCGGCGCTTTACATGCTTGAATTTCTTGTGAGACCTTGGCTCCTGAGTATTGGCTATGGCACCATTGTTGTCACAATAGATAACCATTGGATCCAATGCACTCGGAACCACACCCAGTTCGGATATGAACTCCTTCATCCAAACTGCTTCTTCTGCCGCTTCTGAAGCAGCAATGTATTCCGCCTCTGTAGTTGATCTCGCCACCACGCTTTGCTTGGAACTCCTCCAGCTTACCGCTCCTCCATTCATAACAAATACGTACCCAGATTGAGACTTAGAGTCATCCGGATCAGTGTCGAAGCTAGCATCGACGTAACAACTTGCGACGAGCTCTTCTTCACCGCCATATACGAGAAACATATCCTTAGTCCTTCGTAAGTACTTAAAGATATTCTTGACCGCTGTCCAGTGTTCCAAACCTGGATCATATTGGTACCTACTAGTCAAACTAATAGCATGTGCCACATCCGGTCTTGTACATAACATGGCATACATGATAGAGCCTATGGCAGAGGCATAGGGAATCTTATTCATTTCTTCTCTATCTTTAGCTGTAGCCGGACCTTGAGTCTTACTCAATATCTTTCCTTGCAACATAGGTAAGAACCCTTTCTTACTATCTTCCATTCTAAACTTCTTTAGAATCTTGTCAAGGTATGTACTTTGCGATAGTCCAATTAAGCGTCTCGATCTATCTCTATAGATTTTGATGCCTAAAATATACGCCGCTTCACCAAGGTCTTTCATTGAAAACTTACTGTTCAAGTAATCTTTTACGCTCTTCAAAAGTTCCGTATCATTTCCAATCAGCAATATGTCATCCACATATAATATCAGAAATGCTACAGAGCTCCCACTCACTTTCTTGTAAATACAAGTTTCTCCATAAGTTTTGACAAATCCAAACCCTTTGATAACTTCGTCAAAACGGAGATTCCAACTCCGGGATGCTTGCTTCAGTCCATAAATGGATCGCTGAAGCTTGCATACCTTGTCAGCATCCTTAGGATCAACAAAACCCTTGGGCTGTACCATGTACAACTCTTCCTCAATGTTACCATTAAGGAACGCGGTTTTCACATCCATCTGCCAAATTTCGTAATCGAAAAATGCAGCAATTGCTAACATAATCCTAACAGACTTTAGCATCGCTACGGGTGAGAAAGTCTCATCGTAGTCAATTCCTTGAATTTGTCGGAAACCTTTTGAGACAAGTCGTGCTTTATAGACGGTCACATTACCATCAGCGTCTGTTTTTTTTTGAAAATCCATTTATTCTCAACGGCCTTTCGGTCATTGGGAAGTTCCACCAAAGTCCATACTTGGTTTTCATACATGGATTCCATTTCGGATTTCATGGCTTCATGCCATTTGTTGGAATCTGGGCTCATCATCCCTTCATCATACGTCGTAGGGTCAGCGTTCTCAACAATGGCATTTACGACAAGATCACCGTACCATTCAGGAGCAGCGCGTGTTCTTGTCGACCTGCGAGGTTCGGTAGTATCCTCTTTTGGAGTTTCATGATCTTCATCATTAGCTCCCACTTCATTTGGTGAAGTCACCACCGGAACGGTTTCCGGCGCTGCGCCACTCGCCAATTCATGAAGAGGAGGTTCAATAACCTCATCGAGTTCTACCTTCCTACTATTCACACCTTTCGAGAGAAACTCCTTCTCCAAAAAGGATCCGTTCTTAGCAACAAACACTTTGCCTTCGGATCTGTGATAGAAGGTGTACCCAATTGTTTCTTTAGGGTATCCTATGAAGACACATTTTTCCGCTTTGGGTTCGAGTTTATCAGGCTGAAGTTTCTTCACATAAACATCGCATCCCCAAACTTTTAGAAATGACAGCTTAGGTTTGTTTCCAAACCATAATTCATACGGTGTCGTTTCAACGGATTTAGATGGAGCCCTATTTAAAGTGAAAGCGGCTGTTTCTAGTGCATAACCCCAAAAACATAGTGGCAGATCGGTAAGAGACATCATAGACCGAACCATATCCAATAAGGTACGGTTACGATGTTCGGATACACCATTTCGTTGTGGCGTTCCAGCGGGAGTGAGTTGTGAAACTATTCCACATTCTCTCATATGTGCGCCAAACTCGTAACTAAGATATTCTCCTCCACGATCAGATCGTAGAAATTTAATCTTTCTGTTACGATGATTTTCTACTTCACTCTGAAATTCTTTGAACTTTTCAAACGTTTCAGACTTGTGTTTCATTAAGTAAATATACCCATATCTACTTAAGTCATCAGTGAAAGTAACAAAATAACGATATCCACCACGCGCTGGCACACTCATAGGTCCACATACATCGGTATGTATGATTTCCAATAAGTCTGTCGCCCATTCCATTGAACCGGAAAACGGCGTTCTAGTCATCTTGCCCATAAGGCATGGCTCGCATGTTTCAAATGATTCATAATCAAGTGATTCCAGAAGTCCATCCGAATGAAGTTTCTTCATGCGTTTAACACCAATATGACCTAAACGGCAGTGCCACATGTATGCGGCTATATCATCATTTGACTTAATTCTTTTGGCATTCACATTATGAATATGTGTTTCATCACTATCAAGATTCAAAAGAAATAAACCTTTCTTCTCAGGTGCATGTCCATAAAAGATATTATTCATATAAATCGAACAACCATTGTTCTCAGACTGAAATGAATAATTGTCTCGCACTAAACAAGATCCGGATATAATGTTCATGCTCAACGCAGGCACCAAATAACATTTATTCAGGTTTAAAACTAATCCAGATGGTAAATGTAGAGGCAGCGTCCCGACGACGATCACATCAACTTTTGATCCATTGCCGACGCACATCGTGACCTCATCCTTCGCAAGTTGCCGCTTATTCTTTAGCCCCTGTTTCGAGTTACATATGTGAGCAACCGAACCAGTATCAAATACCCAGGTGCTATTGCGACTACTAGTAAGGTACACATCAATAACATGTATATCATATATACCTTTGTTAATCTTCCCGTTCTTCTTATCCGCCAGATACTTTGGGCAGTTGCGCTTCCAGTGCCCCATTTCCTTGCAGTAAAAGCACTCAGTCTTAGGTTTAGGACCAGCCTTGGGTTTCTTCTCAGAACCGGCAACAGATTTGTCGTCCCTCTTGTTTCTTCCCTTGGACTTATTATCCTTTCTACCTTTCTTGAAACTAGTGGTTTTATTGACCATCAACACTTGATGTTCCTTTTTGATCTCCACTTCTGCAGTCTTGAGCATTGAGAGAAGCTCGGGAAGAGACTTCCTCATGCCCTGCATGTTGTAGTTCATCACAAAGCCTTTGAAGCTAGGTGGGAGAGATTGGAGAACCCGATGTATTCCCAACTCATTGGGAATCGTTATTCCCAAGGAGATGAGCTTATCGGCGTACCCAGACATTTTGAGTACGTGCTCACTAACAGAGCTGTTTTCTTCCATCATGCAGCTAAAGAACTTTTCTGAAGCATCATAACTCTCTACGGCAGTATGGGAGTCGAAGATCAGTTTCAACTCTCCCATTGTATCATAAGCATTGCTGTTCTCGAAACGTTTTCGCAGCTCCGGCTCAAGTCCATACAGTATGCCGCTATGAACTAAACTGTGGTCCTCCTTACGAGTCAGAAAAACATTTTTCTCTTCATCGGGAGCATCTTCTGCAGGCGGGTTACCTAGCGGTGCCTCAAGCACATAGCCCTTTTGAGAGGCATTGAGGAGGATCCTCAAGTTAAGTGCCCAGTTGGTGAAGTTGCTACCGTTGGTGGCTAGTTTTTCTTTCTCCATGAACGCATTGAAATTCAGAGAAGGTGGTGCCATGATCTACAAATTATTTGCAAAGTTAACTTAGACTAAGTTCATAATAGAATGAGTTCAGGTTAAATCAAATTCTACGTGAACTCCCACTTAAAAACAACATCCCTCCTAGTTTTCTTAAGTGATTACACGAACCAAATCCACTATACCGCAACCGATCATCCCGTGCAACGGTATAGTTTCAAAGGCGAACATCACCATGTTCATCATATCAACCATATGACTCATGCTTAACCTTTCGGTTCGTGTTCCGAGGCCATGTCTGTACATGCTAGGCTCGCCAAGTAGAACCATAACATTTGCGTGTGTAAAACTGTCTTACACCCGTCATATGTGAACGTAGAGTCTATCACGCCCGATCATCACGAGGTGTCTCAAAACGACGAACTTTTGTGACGGTGCATGTTATGGGAGAACACATTTTATCTTGATATTTATGTGAGAGGGATCATCTTATAATGCTACCGCGCGATCAAATCTAAGCATAATAAGATGCATAAAAGGATAAACATCACATGCATATATAATGTGATATGATATGGTCCTTCATGCACTCGATCTCCATCTTGTGCATCATGGCATGATCTCCATCATTCCACCAGCGTAGCACCAAGGTCCATGGCGCGCCAACTTGGTTGTCTTCCTCCATTACAATATATCACTTGGATATATATATACGGCACGCGGGCCATTTAAATGTAAAGACAACCATAAGGCTCCTGCCGGTTGTTTATAACTTACAAAAAGGATCATCGCATACAATTTGTAACATAAACAATTTGATCATATCACATCACATGCCCTGCAAAAACAAGTTAGACGTTTCTAATTTGTCTTGCATATTTTACGTGGTTTGGGGCTTTCTAGGAAGAACCGTTCTTACCTACGAACAAGAACCACAACGGTGATAAAAATATTATTAACAACTCTTTGTAAAATAGATCATAACTATAGTGGGAGAAACGTGCACCCGCAAAGCCACATATGCCGAAGCATGTCAAGTGTGGGACAAGTCTCGTGAACGCGGTCACGTAAGGTTAGTCTCGGACAGCTTCAATCCCACTATGCCACTATGATCCAAAATACCAAAAAAATTGCAATAACATGATCATCAACGCCCACATCCACATGTGTTCTAACCGTGCATACCAACTATGCATAGAGATGGCTCTGATACCACTCATGGGTTCGTAGCATAGAAAACAAAAATTTTCCTACGCAAGAACGCATAAACTGGCAAAGATACTCTACGAGATGGTAGCAACGGATACTAACCCTCGACGACCGTAAGCGGGGATTACGTTCCCGCACAAACGTTGACGATGGAGAGTTGGTGAAGATGCACGTAGTCGACGTAGTTGTTCACTTGACGTAGTCGACGTCGTGGTTCACTTGACGATCACAAGATCGTGTACCCGGCGCCACAAGTGGCAGCGCCCCCGTACTCGGTCACACGTGCAGCTCGACGTCGACTCCTCCACGCCCTCGGTCCAGCAGGGCAGCGGAAGAAGGGATCCGCCGGACACTCCTCCACACACTTCTCCAAGTGTATGAACTATGAACTACAATTCCGGCAGAGCTTCGCTAAGCCAAGACGGAAAGTGGGCAGCAACTATGCAAGGGAGGGGAGGATCAAGAAGTGTCTCACATGGAGGAAGGGGAGGGGTTTATATAGGAGAGGAGGGGCAGCCCCCAAGGGGTTGGCCGGCCAAGGAGGTCTCCTCCTCTTCATGACCCCCTCTTCATTCCCTTGTAACTCCCTCATCAACATGAGGTAACCCCCATTTTAATGCATGACATTCATGCCAATTAAAATTCACACTTATTGATTTAATAAAAAAAATTATTTCTTTAATATTTGTTAATTCATTCAATTAACAAACATTAACAAATACACCCTTGAGTTATTTCGATATCCCGAAACAGTTTCGGTGCTTTTCTGAAACAACCCTTATGCTGTCCTGTAATTCGATCGGAGTATCGTATCCACTCAAAAACGATGGCGAACCTTAAGTGTGTCACCCTACGGTTCGTGAATAACGTGGACATGATCGAGACTCCTCTCCGATCAATAATCAACAGCGGGATCTGGAAATCCATGATGACACCCACTTACTCAACGATGAACTAGTGATCGGTGGCAGAGTGGGCGGCGGGCGCGGTGGGCGCGGCGGCAACGGCGGCGGCGGGCGCGGCGGCGGCGGCGGGCGCGGTGGGCGCGGTGGCGGGCGCGGCGGCGGCGGGCGCGGGTGTCTTCGACGGCAGCAGAAAAATTTGGCAGCCTGCCGGCGTCTCTCGAGCTCCTAGCGCGCGGGACTTAATCGATTTGACGATGTAGGGAAGAAGAAACAGGCGGTTATAAAGGAGAGGGCTTTAGCACCGGTTGGTGGCTTCAACCGGTGCTAAAGAACCTTTAGCACCGGTTGAAGCCACCAACCGGTGCTAAAGCTCAGACCTTTAGCACCGGTTGGTGGCTTCAACCGGTGCTAAAGGGTGTTTTCTGGGAACTGCACCGCCACCCCCTTTAGCACCGGTTTGAGCCACGAACCGGTGCTAAAGGGCCATTTGAAATGATTTTTAATATTTTCAGTTGTTCCCACCAAATTCGATATTGAAGCTATCATCAACATTCCATAAAATGTTGTAAACTAATTAAAAATCAGAAAAATACATATGGCATATCAAAATGTTTATTAGAAAAATATTTGATTAGTTATATTTGATTAGTTATATTTATTTAGTTATATTTGATTTTCTATTTTCTTTTGATTAGATATATTTGATTTTATTTTTGATTAGTTATATTTGATTTTCTATTTTCTTTTGATTAGTTATATTTGATTAGTTATATTTGATTTTCTATTTTCTTTTGATTAGTTATATTTGATTTTCTATTTTCTTTTGATTAGTTATATTTGATTAGTTATATTTGATTTTCTATTTTCTTTTGATTAGTTATATTTGATTAGTTATATTTGATTTTCTATTTTCTTTTGATTAGTTATATTTGATTTTCTATTTTCTTTTGATTAGTTATATTTGATTAGATATATTTGATTTTCTTTTTGATTAGTTATATTTGATTTTCTATTTTCTTTTGATTAGTTATATTTGATTTTCTATTTTCTTTTGATTAGTTATATTTGATTTTCTTTTTGATTAGTTATATTTGATTAGTTATATTTGATGTTCTATTTTCTTTTGATTAGTTATATATGATTTTCTTTTTGATTAGTTATATTTGATTAGTTATATTTGATTTTTCTGTTGCAGTTTCTATTGATCATATGTTCGCTTAATAATTAAGTGTCGGTTGGCGCAGCGGCACGCTGCGTCCGTGAGAGGAAAAGGGCGGGAAGAAAAGGGCGGAAAAACGATTGAACATGAAAAGAAGTACATATCTCAACTGAAAATTAAGATACATGGCCAGATTAAGTCACAATCGGCCGAGCTTGTTTTCGAATGTTGGAGTGATTCAGTCATAGTCGTTCCTAGCCCTATAAACGTCGCCACTGTAGTCGTCGTAGTCGCCGGTGTCATCGTCGCTGGCATCGGGGTCGCGGTAGTCGAACCTCGACTGGTGAGCACGCGTGGGCTGAGACTGAGGGTAGCGCAGGCGGGGGCCACAGTAGGCCATGACGCTCTGAAGAGTCCGGCCGCGCCACCATAGCCGACGACCGGCCTCGTTGAAGTTCGAATGAGGCGAGCCGTCCTCCTCGTGCCTAGCAAGCGCACTCTCACGCCGATTGATGAAGAAGGCATCCCAAGTCGGGCTGTAGTCGGGATGCCACTGAGGATTCCTCCGCTGCTCTGGCGTGAGCTCGAAGTAGTAGTGGTTCGTGATGGCCATCTGGCGCGCCACACCTACAGGGACAGGAGGGACCGGTACGCCTCCGACGCTTAGCATCCAGCCGGTGGGGACGCGGTAGCCCGGCGGGCAGGGGTAGTTTGAGGCGCAAAGCGCCTCCGCCTCCCGGGGGGTTAGAGATACGATGGAAGCCATGGAAGAGAGTGATGAGGTTTGCAGATATGAGTCTAGATGTGATATGAGTCTACAGATATATAGTGAAAAATGGCGGGAAGACGGAGGCGGGAAGTGGTGGAAAGCGCGGGAAGAAAATAGGCGGGAACACAGTGCCGCGGGGAACCATCTAACCTTTAGTCCCGGCTGGTGGGTACAACCGGAACTAAAGGTGGTTTTTGTGTCATCTAACAAAACTGTCGGTGGGATAAGGATGTGTGGGTAACCTTTAGTCCCGGTTGGTGGGTGCAACCGAGACTAAAAATGTCGGCAGGATAAGGACGCATGGGTGGATGCACTGCTCGATGAGATAAGGACGCGTGGGTGGACGCACGATGCCCCTGTCGGAGGTAAATTATTGGGAAATCTCCCGTGGCGGAGCTTCTCGAAGATGTCGTTGGTGCTCACGCCCTACGGCATCTTCGGAAGCTCCGCCTCGGAAAAATTTCCCTCATACAATAACATCATTACACAAAAAATAAATGGGAAAGTGATTTCCATATTGAGATACACAAGTTATGATCCCTATCTAGTCTTCTAAGTTTTCTGGGAATGGCACATTTAATACATATGGTGACCTAAAATGCCTTGGAGGCCATGAACCTCCCTTCGCGTATCTCCCTTGATTAGGATCGCTTCGGTCGTAACCATGGAGTATGTTCACCATTTAACGCGATGCTTGGGTCAATATTCACTCTGAATGGCGGAATTTCATCAAACTTATTATAATATTCTGACATGTCTGTCTTATCCTCAACTCCCACGATGTTTCTTTTCCCTGAAAGAACTATGTGACGCTTTGGCTCGTCGTATGATGTATTCGTTGTCTTATCTTTTCTTTTTTTTGGTTTGGAGGACATGTCTTTCACATAGAAAACTTGAGCCACATCATTGGCTAGGACGAATGGTTCGTCTCTGTAACCAAGATTGTTGAGATCCACTGTTGTCATTCCATATAGCTGGTCAACCTTTACCCCTACTCCATCTAGCTTGACCCATTTGCACCGAAACAAAGGGACTTTAAAAGAAGGTCCATAGTCAAGTTCCCATATCTCCTCTATGTAACCATAATAGGTGTCCTTTTGCTCGTTGTTGTTTGTTGCATCAATGCGGACACCACTGTTTTGGTTGGTGCTCTTTTTATCTTGGGCGATCGTGTAGAATGTGTTCCCATTGATCTCGTACCCTTGGAAAGTCAATATAGTCGAAGATGGTGACCCGGCCAACAAGTATAGCTGATCTCCAACAATGTTGTCATTTATGAGATGTGTCCGGAACCAACCGCCGAAAGTCGCCATATGTTTATGTGTAATCCAGGAGTCAGACTGAGACGGGTGTTGGGAGCGTACAATATTCTTGTGTTCAATGATATACGGGGCCACCAAGGCGGAACTTTGTAGAACTGTGTAGTGTGCTTGAGTGAAAGAAATCCCGTCCATACAATACATTGATTTCTTTCCTAGCGTGCCTTTTCCATGTAGTCTCCCTTCATGCCGCGATTCAGGAACACCAATCGACTTAATGTCAGGGATAAAGTCAACACAGAACTCAATGACCTCCTCTGTTCCGTAGCCCTTGGAGATGCTTCCTTCTGGCCTAGCATGGTTATGAACATATTTCTTTAAGACTCCCATGAACCTCTCGAAGGGGAACATGTTGTGTAGAAATACAGGACCGAGAATGGCAATCTCTTCGACAAGGTGAACCAGGAGATGCGTCATAATATTAAAGAAGGATGGCGGGAACACCAACTCAAAACTAACAAGACATTGGGCCACATCCTTCTGTAACCTTGGTAGCATATCTGGATTGATTACCTTCTGAGATATTGCATTGAGGAATGCACATAGCTTAACAATGGGTACGCGAACATTTTCCGGTAGAAGCCCCCTTAATGCAACTGGAAGCAACTACGTCATAATCACGTGACAGTCATGAGACTTCAGGTTTTGGAATTTTTTCTCTGTCATATTTATTATTCCCTTTATATTTGACGAGAAGTCAGACGGCACTTTAATACTTGAAAGGACATCTAAAAAGATTTCCTTCTCTGCTTTTGTAAGAGCGTAGCTGGCAGGACTTAAGTGACGCCCTTTATCCGTCTTGCTCTGTGGATGCATGTTGTTTGGGTCTTTCATATGTTGTTGATCCTCCCGTGCTTCTGGTGTATCTTTTGTTTTTCCATATACGCCCAGAAAGCCTAGCAGGTTCACGCAAACATTCTTCGTAACGTGCATCACGTCGATTGAAGAGCGAACCTCCAGGTGTTTCCAATACTCAAGCTCCCAAAATATAGATTTATTCTTCCACATGGGTGCGTGTCCGGTAGCGACGTCATTTGGAACAGATTGACCGCCAGGACCCTTTCCAAAGATTACTTCTAGGTCCCTGACCATATCAAATAAATCATCACTAGTACGGAGTTCAGGCTTTTGCCGGTGATCTGCCACACCTCTAAAATGCTTGCCTTTCTTTCTTACGGAATGCGTGGTCGTAAGAAATCGACGATGCGCCAAGTACACAATCTTCTTGCATTTTTCCAAATATATAGCGTCAGTCTTATCTAAATAGTGCGTGCATGCATTGTATCCCTTGTTTGTTTGTCCTGAAAGGTTACTAAGAGCAGGCCAATCATTGATGGTTACGAAAAGCAACGCTCGTAGGTCAAACGGCTCCTATTTGTGCTCATCCCATGCACGTACACCTGGTTTGGTCCATAACTGTAAGAGTTCATCAACTAATGGTCTTAGATACACATCAATGTCATTGCCGGGTTGCTTCGGACTTTGGATGAGCACTGGCATCATAATGAACTTCCGCTTCATGCACAACCAAGGAGGAAGATTATAGATACATAGAGTTACAGACCAGGTGCTATGACTGCAGCTCTGCTCCCCAAAAGGATTCATGCCATCTGTACTCAGACCAAACCTTAAGTTCCTTGCGTCGCCTGCAAAGTCCGGGTAGTCTCTCTCAATTTTTCTCCACTGCGACCCATCAGCGGGGTGTCTCAACATCGCGTCTTTCTTACGGTCTTCTTTGTGCCATCGTAACAACCTGGCATGCTCTTTGTTTCTAAACAGCCGTGGTATTATAGGAGCATACCACATGACCTTGGCAGGAACCCGCTTTCTTGGGGGCTCGCCATCAACATCACCAGGGTCATCTCGTCTGATCTTATATCGCAGTGCAGTGCATACCGGGCATGCTTCCAAATTCTCGTACTCCTCACCGCGGTAGAGGATGCAGTCATTAATGCATGCATGAATCTTCTGAACCTCTAATCCTAGAGGGCAGAGAACCTTCTTTGCTTCGTACGTACTGTCAGGCAATTCATTATCCTTTGGAAGCTTCTTCTTCATTATTTTCAGTAATTTCTCAAATCCCTTATCAGATAAACCAGTCTCTGCCTTCCACTGCAGCAACTCCAGTGTGGTACCGAGCTTTGTGTTCCCATCTTCACAGTCTGGGTACAACTTCTTTTTGTGATCCTCTAACATACGTTTTAAGTTCCGCTTCTCATTCACACTTTCTGCTTCTCTGTGTGCATCTACGATGGCCCGACGAAGATCATCATCAGGCTCATCTGATGCCTCTACATCTTCAGCTTCTCCTGTCCCTTCAGCTTCAGCTTCCCCCATTGCAGTATCACCATATTCAGGGTACATATCATCATCCTCTTCTTCTTCATTGTCTTCTATTATAACCCCTCTTTCTCCGTGCTTGGTCCAACAATTATAGCTAGGCATGAAACCTTTCCGAAGCAGGTGGGCGTGAATGATTTTCCAGGAAGAGTACTCCTTCTTGTTCCCACAGTGAACACATGGACAACACATAAAACCATTCTGAATATTTGCCCGAGCCACATCGCCAAAATTACGAAGACCTTCAATGAACTCGGAAGTGCGTCGGTCACCGTACATCCATTGTCGTTCGTTCATCTGCATCATATAATTAGGTTTACTAATACTATTACCGAACATCATAAATAGTAAAATGACGAAACATGCATTTGTATCAATGACAAATAAAAGAATAGAGTTGCTAACCTCGATCGAGGAGGAAAGAACGAGGAGAAGACCTAAGTATCGCTCGGGCACCTCATATCATTTTTATTTTGTGTGAGCTTAAGTTGGTTCATGCTCTTAGGCATTTCATCAAACACCTCTTGTGCATAGGGGAAAAAACCAAACTAGCACACCCCCTCTCACACCTTCCAAAGGAAAAAAACAGAGGAGAAGGCTGGTGGGCGGCTGTATTTATAGGCAGGATCTCTAGAACCGGTCCGTATCTGAAACCGGTGCAAAAGGGTGGCCATTAGCACCGGTTCGTGCCACGAACCGGTGCTAAAGGTGTGGCGTATGCCACGCGGCAGACGCCACACCTTTAGCACTGGTTTGTGGAACGAACTGATGCTAATGGTTCCTAACAAACCGGTGCTAGAGCTCCACGGGCTCAATTTAGCTCTCTGGCAGCTTGAACCGGTGCTAAAGAACCCCTTTAGTCTGGGTTCGTAAGCCAACCGGTGCAACTGCCGTTTGGAGCTCAAAACAAAAGCCCTATTTTCTACTAGTGCCACAATGTCTTCTGCCTCAACCTCATCATGTTCTTCACCGTCTACTACCATGTCATCATAAGTCGCGAAGTTGATAGTGAATTTCCCTGGAAGCCCTTCCTCCTGAAAGAACTCGCCATCATATGTCGAGGGGTCAAGGCGACGGTAATCGTCTTGGTCTGGCTTAGGCGGCCTATTGTGCGTCGGCACCATGATCACGACATCCCAACCCTGAAGTCGTTTTTTGGGGTTCTTGCACGGGTACGGGAGATAGAATACTTGAAAGGCCTGGGTAGCCAAAATATATACATCATCTCCCTCATAAACGGAGCTTCTCTCAACTTCGACCAAGCCAATTTCAGGTTTCCGTTGGCACACATGCGATAACACTTAAAAAAATCAGGGGGGTAGACCGCGATGGGCTAGGGTTTCTCCGTAGACCGAGCTTCGGGGGCTATGCATGTCAAAACCTTTGCTTTACACAAACATATGACCTAACCAAAGCCAAAGGAACACACTAGCCCACCGACACGATGTTGTCTGGAATAATCTAGGGGGGTAGACCGCGCGGGTGCAGTGGGCTAGGGTTTCGCCGTACATAACGCTTCGGGGGTAGCAACCCCCTCTAAAGCTATCATGTATCCATAATATATGGAGACAGGTGTGGTAGAGCTAGCTCAGAGGTGTGACCACCCCGTTGGCACACATGCGATAACACTTCAAAAATCGAGGGGGTAGACCGCGACGGGCTAGGGTTTCTCCGTAACAGGGCTTTGGGGGCTATGCATGTCAAAACCTTTGCTTTACACATACATATGACCTAACCAAAGCCAAAGGAACACACTAGCCCACCCACGCGATGTCGTCCGGAATAATCTAGGGGGGTAGACCGCGCGGGTGCAGCGGGCTAGGGTTTTGCCGTACATCGCGCTTCGGCGGTAGCAACCCCCTCCAAAGCTATCATGTGTCCATAATATATGGAGATATGTGTGGTAGAGTTATCTCAGAGGTGTGACCACCCCGTTGGCACACATGCGATAACACTTCGAAAAATTGAGGGGGGGGGTAGACCGCGACGGGCTAGGGTTTCTCCGTAGACCGGGCTTCGGGGGCTATGCATGTCAAAACCTTTGCTTTACACATACATATGACCTAACCAAAGCCAAAGGAACACACTAGCCCACCGACACGATGTCGTCCAGAATAATCTAGGAGGGTAGACCGCGCGGGTGCAGCGGGCTAGGGTTTCGCCGTACATCGCGCTTCGGGGGTAGCAACCCCCTCTAAAGCTATCATGTGTCCATAATATATGGAGATAGGTGTGGTAGAGCTATCTCAGAGGTGTGACCACCCCGTTGGCACACATGCGATAACACTTTGAAAAATCGAGGGGGGTAGACCGCGCTGGGCTAGGGTTTCTCCGTAGACCGGGCTTCGGGGGCTATGCATGTCAAAACCTTTGCTTTACACATACACATGACCTAACCAAAGCCAAAGGAACACACTAGCCCACTAACGCGATGCCGTCCGGAAAAATCTAGGGGGGTAGACCGCGCGGGTGCAGCGGGCAAGGGTTTCGCCGTACATCACGCTCCAGAGGTAGCAACCCCCTCCATAGCTATCATGTGGCCATAATATATGGAGATAGGTGTGGTAAAGCTATCTCAGAGGTGTGACCACCCCGTTGGCACACATGCGATAACACTTTGATAAATCGAGGGGGGTAGACCGCGACGGGCTAGGGTTTCTCCGAAACCCTGATATATTTGGGGGGAGGGGATGATGATGTTGTATTGCAAAAAGCAGGGTATATACACATTGTATTAAGTAACACTAATAAATAGTCAACAAAATATAAAACTAATTAAGAAATAAAGATAAGTAGTAAAAAGAATAAAACAGAAATGAAAAAATAAAGAAAAAGCTAGCAAGCGCACGGGAAAGGTCTACCGCACGGCAAAGGAGCCTTTGCCGTGCTTGGTAGCATGCCTCACGGCATAGTAGCAGCACACGGCAGAGATTTGCACCTTTGCCGTGCCTGTGTTCTGTGCCGTGCGTTTGATTCGGCCGTTGCCGTGTGTGTATCTTTGCCATGCGCTCTGGGGAATCTTTGCCGTGCGTTCCCCTTTGCCGTGTTTTCTGGGTCGTCTTTGCCGTGCGCTCTATGGTTGCCGTGCGTGGTACTTCTGTGGCACGGCAAAGATATCTTTGCCGTGTGATGGCGCACGGCAGTGTATGGTGGCACGGCAGCTACCGTTTTTCCGGTAGTGAGTGGTGCCTATTGGGCACCATGTTGGTGTGGTGGTTGTCCTGGCTAGGATCTTCTTTGCTTCACTCTACACCCTGCAGATGGGTTGGTTGAAGATGGCGGGGCATCTTTCGAAGCATGCAGATGAGACGCTCTATCTAGTTGTGGCCGGTAAGCCGATGATAGTTGTGGCCGGGAAACTAGGCCTCGTTTGTCCTCTATCGTTGTGCTAGTTGGTGGTGTTTCACCTTGTTTATCGGCTTCAGTTTGTATGTAAGGGCCACATACGAATCGAGTGAGTAGCCATGTAGATACCCAGATACATTGCAAAGTCCTTATATTATGATCATTATTGTGCTCCGTCATCGAGTGTACATGTGCGTATGTGTGCACCTTGTATTGTATTTCTCGAGAAAATATCATCTGGACATGATGCTATAGGCACGTTGATTCCGTATCAGCTTCATGCTTGAAGAAAGACTTAAAATTCTACACTAGCCTAGTCATGTGGTTACAAGTGTTAGTCAGACAAGGAAAAGAATGTGCATATAAGATTATTTAGGGCCCCTAAGAAAAATAAAAGATTATTTAGGTCTCGGTTTTAATGACCTATCCAGTTGTCATTTCTATGTTCTTGCATAATTTGACTTGTATATCTACACTACACCCCAAATATGCTCTCCATCGGTATACACCACCAAGTTGGACTGGAGAAAATTATAACCGACAACTGATTGTTTCAACTTTTCCATAAAAAGGTAGGAATTTTCACGTTCCCATCCACCGTGAAGAACACCTCTAGTTTTTAGGAGTTTTTCTTTTCTGCAAAACAATGATGTTCTCACATTTTTCAGAGTGAATCCTCGGTTTATGTGCTAGTATGTGTGCTTCTGTATCTGTTTTTTCTCGTGCTTCTCTCGAGAGAAAATTATCTGCACTTGATGCAGCGATTCCATGTCAGCATCATGCTTGAGGAAAGACTTAAAATTCTACAGCAGTCTAGCCATGTGTTTCCACGAGAAAACAACGTGCATGTAGGTCGTTATCAACTTTGTTTTCTTGCATGACTTGTCTTCCACGTAAACTCCAGACTTGCCATATGTAGAATTTTGAAGTCTCCCCGCAAATTGGATCAAATAACTCCAAAATGTTACTGTTAACTGAAAGCCATATGTAGATACCCATTTATATGCATCCAGGTAAGATACGCATAAAATGACTCTTGACTCAGAGCATATACTACTTCGCTTGGGCTCATGATAGGAGATAGGATGAGGAGTTCAGGAGAAGCACAAATAGCTATATAGATAAGCGTTAACCTTTGATTGTCAAGCACACAAGGTGCACTATTATTTAAAATCTTGCAACATTATTACAAGGAATTATACTATGATTCGCTGAGCAGTGCTGCAGTGTGAGGATTCAAACAGCTATGACATAAAGACTAATTATTTGATAAGTGTCATTCTAAGAATGAAATAATTAAATAAAACTGAATTAGCATCGATCCAGCTTAGGTCACACGTAGTTGGATGAGAACTTTATGTATGGCTGGATAGAGGATATGAGAAAAAAATTGATTGATTGTTTCATCTTTGCCACCAAAAAAAGTCAAACCATATGAATGTGTTTTGACATTCCAAAATCTTTCACATTTTCTAGATTCAAGGATCTTCATGGTCCTAGCCGCATAGGTCACTCATAAATATTACTCCATCTGTTCACTATTATAAGACCTTTTAGATACTTTAACATAGACTAGATATGAAACGAAATGAGTGAAACTATCCACTCAAGTGTGTCCAGATTCATGCATTTTTTAAAAAATCTAAAATGTCTTATAATCCCTCCGTTTCAAAATATAAGATTTTTTTGCTTTTTCCTGACACTCAAGTATCTAGACATCTTTTAGTGCATAGATTGTTAGCAAAATAACACACTAAAAGACATCTAGATACATGTGTTTTACAGAAAAGCTAAAAAAATCTTATATTTTAAAACAATGGGGGTAATAATGAACGGAGGAAGTAGCAAAATCAAATGCTAAGTGTGTGTGAATGCAAATAAAAAGACCATTCTGCCACCTGAGGTTCAAGTCTTATACTCCCTCAATTCAAAGTTACCCTTCATTCCTGGTTTAGTCAACATCAAACTTTGTAAAGTTTGATCAAGGATATAAAAAATAATCAACATGTGTAATAGCGAATACAAATAATATGAAAATATATTTTATGATAATTCAATAATAATTTGTATATTGTAGGTATTGATATTTTTTCTAAATAGTTAGTCGGAGTAGTTGGCACACGGGTCCTTGCATCTATTCTGAATCTGTCGGGTTATGGTTTTGGTGCGACTCTTCTGCAGCTCTTCTGCATCCGTACCGGCGTATTTCTCGAGATTCATTGATTCCATATCACCATCCTGCTTGAAGAAAGACATAAAATTCCACACCAGCCTAGTCATGTGGTGATAGGACAAGAAAAGAATACGCGTGTTGGTAGGTCCTCTTCCCAAAAATAAAGGATTATTTAGGTCCCGGCTTGGACGTGGTTATAATTTCTGTTTTCTTGCATGACTTTACTTCTATACCTACACTCACCCCATAATTCCACTCGGTATAACAATACCAAGTTGGACTGGAGATTTACGATAATTGTCAATTTCATCTTCCGAAAACAAAGGCAAGATTTTTTTCCCTGGAAGACGAATATACCTAATTACTATGTTGTTTTGCAAAAAACATGAAGTTTTTTAAGGTATTCTAAAAGGAGATTATTCCCGGTCTGTGAATGGGTTGATGAATGCTGTCTATGTCGCATTGCAAAGTCAGTTCAGTACTTCAGTGCAAGAAGGAAAAATTATATATGCGCAGAAGTAAAACAAAAATGCAACAGTATTAACATTACAATTCATGCAATATCAGACCAATTACTAGACCACCAGCCATATTGTTTGAACAAAGCCCTAGCTATCTAGAGGGGTTTGAGTGAGTAGCCTAACTTACGCAAAATCTTTCATTTTTTTCGGTCATCAGTACACTTAACTATGGGAGAAAAGAACTTTGCTGTGTGCGCGATGCACACGGCAAAGGCAGCCAGCAAAGCCTTTGCCGTGTGTCGACACACGAAAAACTATACACAACATAGGTCGGCACGGCAAAGGTCTTGATCGTGTGTATTTCTGACACTACCGGAGATCCTGCCTATGCCGTGTGCCTGCGACACACGGCGAAAGAGGAAAAGCCCACGGCAAACGTTTCGCCGTGTGTTTGCTCTCGGCAAACAGCACACGGCAACGAACGCCACGGCGAACTGCCTATGCCGTGAGCATCTCCGAAAACCCACGGCGAAGTATTTGCCGTGTGCTGCCGCCGCACGCACGGGAAAGTAAAGCGCCTAACGCCTTCCAGACATAGACGGGGGCCCGGGGTGGGCTGGGAGTGCAGTTTGCCATGGGTTTAGGGTTTGCCGTGAGCCTGCAGCTAGAAATTCAGGTGACAGTTTGCCATGAGCTCGAGTTTGCCGTGTGCCTTGCCTTAGCATTTTGCCGTGTGCATTTTCTATGCCGTGTGCCGGACATCCCAGGTTGGCAGCAGATCAGCAGCTAGGAGAGCACAGGTTGTCGACGCGTGGCATGTTTGCCGTGTGCCAGCACACGGCAAAGGACATATGGTTTCATTGCCGTGTGCTAACACACGGCAAAGCCCCAGTTTTTTCACATTTTGTTCTGTATTTGCTTGAATCCCTACAATTCAAATATAGATAACAATATAACAGTTGCAAACAATAGCAGACGATAATATAACCTCCATAATACCACATATGGGCACAAATAGTGTATAGTGCATAATACAAGCTCCATAATAAGTTCAAACATGATAAATAGTGCATAATACAAGCCCCAAGACCACAAATAGTGCATAGTAAGTTCAAACATCACAAATAGTGCATAATAAGTTCAAACATCACAAATATGTGCATAATACAAGCTCCATGTGAACCCAACACCGGAAGATCTACGAGTTCATCCTTCATGCACATCCTACAAGTTTGAAAGCAAAAACATGAGATTCACAAGTCATATGACATAGTATACATATGAAGTACTTTTGACAAGTGGTGTAACAATGCACATGGAAACTACAAGTTACTAAATGGACATAGCAACTACAAGTGTTTGCAACAATGCACATGGAAATTACAAGTGTTGTATCTCTACCCTTAGCAAGTATTTTTGACAAGTAATATGTAAGAATAGAAATGGCAACTAAAGTCACTAAATGGACATGGAAACTACAAGTTACTAAATGGACATAGCAACTCAAAGTAACCGAATCTCTACCATTAGCAAGTATTTTTGACAGGTAATATGTAAGAATGGACATGACAACTACAAGTCACTAAATGGACATTGAAACTACAAGTCACTAAACCAACAAGGCAACTAAGAGAAGATAGCACTAAGTGTAGAAATATGACAACTAAGGGAAGATTGCGCTAAGTGTAGAAATTTGACAACTAAGTAGAATTTGAGATCTAACCGGGAGTCAAAGCCGGCGGACGACGTGCGGGATGTTGAAGCTAGCCAGTCCTCCCGTAGGAGGCATCATCATGTCATTTTCATTCTGACCCGATGACCCACCGACCTCCGCGTTGTTGGATCCACCCGAGGCATGTAGCTACAAGATAGAAAATTGTGAGCCTAAGTCAATATGCACTAGACATGTGGTATTTTGAGATTGGCACATAATACAAGCGAGAACTTACCCATGTGTTGAAGTCGAAGGGAGGTGGATCAAATGTAGGAAGAGTGGTGCCAGCCGGTAGAGAGGCCTGCAAATCAAGCATGCGCGGGTAAGGTGTATGGAATTATGATTCATCTAACGTTGTATGAGCGAGAACTCACCGCTAAGTGGGCATCGTGGGCACTGAGCCTCTGGTTCATCCACATCATCATCTGCTGCTGCTGCATCATCATCTGCTGCTGATGAGCAAGGAGGGCTTGGGCCTGTTCCCTCTGTGCCTTCTCAGCCTCCAATTGAGCCTACGTTGTGTCATCCGAAGGTCATGGATGTTGCAATGTAAAACATGGAATGAAGTATAGATGACTAAGGAAGGAGAACATACCCGTATCCCATCAATGGCTATAGACGACGGCGTCGAGCGTGGCTCTACGGCAGGCGAGGAGCTTGTCTTGCCACGGTTGATCTGTCTCAACGACGGGATGGTCTTAGGATCTACCGCCCCATCACAGACAAAGAAGCGGCCATGCTTCTTGCCTTCTCCCGCATGCATGGCAACCTCGGGGTCAAATGGCTCGATGTCGGGGTTCACCTCGGGGCCGTGAATCTGCAGCATACTTGGCCCGGTACGCCTTGTCCTTGGCTTCGGCGATCTCGCTCACCCACTTCATCATCCCGTCTTTCTTGTCCTTCTTCGACAAGGTGAACCAGGAGATGCGTCATAATATTAAAGAAGGATGGCGGGAACACCAACTCAAAACTAACAAGACATTGGGCCACATCCTTCTGTAACCTTGGTAGCATATCTGGATTGATTACCTTCTGAGATATTGCATTGAGGAATGCACATAGCTTAACAATGGGTACGCGAACATTTTCCGGTAGAAGCCCCCTTAATGCAACTGGAAGCAACTGCGTCATAATCACGTGACAGTCATGAGACTTCAGGTTTTGGAATTTTTTCTCTGTCATATTTATTATTCCCTTTATATTTGATGAGAAGCCAGACGACACTTTAATACTTGAAAGGACATCAAAAAAGATTTCCTTCTCTGCTTTTGTAAGAGCGTAGCTGGCAGGACTTAAGTGACGCCCTTTATCCGTCTTGCTCTGTGGATGCATGTTGTTTGGGTCTTTCATACGTTGTTGATCCTCCCGTGCTTCTAGTGTATCTTTTGTTTTTCCATATACGCCCAGAAAGCCTAGCAGGTTCACGCAAACATTCTTCGTAACGTGCATCACGTCGATTGAAGAGCGAACCTCTAGGTGTTTCCAATACTCAAGCTCCCAAAATATAGATTTATTCTTCCACATGGGTGCGTGTCCGGTAGCGACGTCATTTGGAACAGATTGACCGCCAGGACCCTTTCCAAAGATTACTTCTAGGTCCCTGACCATATCAAATAAATCATCACCAGTACGGAGTTCAGGCTTTTGCCGGTGATCTGCCACACCTCTAAAATGCTTGCCTTTCATTCTTACGGAATGCGTGCTCGTAAGAAATCGACGATGCCCCAAGTACACAATCTTCTTGCATTTTTCCAAATATATAGCGTCAGTCTTATCTAAACAGTGCGTGCATGCATTGTATCCCTTGTTTGTTTGTCCTGAAAGGTTACTAAGAGCAGGCCAATCATTGATGGTTACGAAAAGCAACGCTCGTAGGTCAAACGGCTCCTGTTTGTGCTCATCCCATGCACGTACACCTGGTTTGGTCCATAACTGTAAGAGTTCATCAACTAATGGTCTTAGATACACATCAATGTCATTGCCGGGTTGCTTCGGACTTTGGATGAGCACTGGCATCATAATGAACTTCCGCTTCATGCACAACCAAGGAGGAAGATTATAGATACATAGAGTTACAGACCAGGTGCTATGACTGCAGCTCTGCTCCCCAAAAGGATTCATGCCATCTGTACTCAGACCAAACCTGAAGTTCCTTGCGTCGCCTGCAAAGTCCGGGTAGTCTCTCTCAATTTTTCTCCACTGCGACCCATCAGCGGGGTGTCTCAACATCGCGTCTTTCTTACGGTCTTCTTTGTGCCATCGTAACAACCTGGCATGCTCTTTGTTTCTAAACAGATGTTTCAACCGTGGTATTATAGGAGCATACCACATGACCTTGGCAGGAACCCTCTTTCTGGGGGGCTCGCCATCAACATCACCAGGGTCATCTCGTTTGATCTTATATCGCAGTGCAGTGCATACCGGGCATGCTTCCAAATTCTCGTACTCCTCACCGCGGTAGAGGATGCAGTCATTAATGCATGCATGAATCTTCTGAACCTCTAATCCTAGAGGGCAGAGAACCTTCTTTGCTTCGTACGTACTGTCAGGCAATTCATTATCCTTTGGAAGCTTCTTCTTCATTATTTTCAGTAATTTCTCAAATCCCTTATCAGATAAACCAGTCTCTGCCTTCCATTGCAGCAACTCCAGTGTGGTACCGAGCTTTGTGTTCCCATCTTCACAGTCTGGGTACAACTTCTTTTTGTGATCCTCTAACATACCTTTTAACTTCCGCTTCTCATTCACACTTTCTGCTTCTCTGTGTGCATCTACGATGGCCCGACGAAGATCATCATCAGGCTCATCTGATGCCTCTACATCTTCAGCTTCTCCTGTCCCTTCAGCTTCAGCTTCCCCCGTTGCAGTATCACCATATTTAGGGTACATATCATCATCCTCTTCTTCTTCATTGTCTTCCATTATAACCCCTCTTTCTCCGTGCTTGGTCCAACAATTATAGCTAGGCATGAAACCTTTCCGAAGCAGGTGGGCGTGAATGATTTTCCAGGAAGAGTACTCCTTCTTGTTCCCACAGTGAACACATGGACAACACATAAAACCATTCTGAATATTTGCCCGAGCCACATCGCCAAAATTACGAAGACCTTCAATGAACTCGGAAGTGCGTCGGTCACCGTACATCCATTGTCGTTCGTTCATCTGCGTCATATAATTAGGTTTACTAATACTATTACCGAACATCATAAATAGTAAAATGACAAAACATGCATTTGTATCAATGACAAATAAAAGAATAGAGTTGCTAACCTCGATCGAGGAGGAAAGAACGAGGAGAAGACCTAAGTATCGCTCGGGCACCTCATATCATTTTTATTTTGTGTGAGCTTAAGTTGGTTCATGCTCTTAGGCATTTCATCAAACACCTCTTGTGCATAGGGGAAAAAACCAAACTAGCACACCCCCTCTCACACCTTCCAAAGGAAAAAAAACAGAGGAGAACGCTGGTGGGCGGTTGTATTTATAGGCAGGATCTCTAGAACCGGTCCGTATCCGAAACCGGTGCAAAAGGGTGGCCATTAGCACCGGTTCGTGCCACGAACCGGTGCTAAAGGTGTGGCGTATGCCACGCGGCAGACGCCACACCTTTAGCACTGGTTTGTGGAACGAACCGATGCTAATGGTTCCTAACAAACCGGTGCTAGAGCTCCACGGGCTCAATTTAGCTCTCTGGCAGCTTGAACCAGTGCTAAAGAACCCCTTTAGTCTGGGTTCGTAAGCCAACCGGTGCAACTGCCGTTTGGAGCTCAAAACAAAAGCCCTATTTTCTACTAGTGCCACAATGTCTTCTGCCTCAACCTCGTCATGTTCTTCACCGTCTACTACCATGTCATCATAAGTCGCCAAGTTGATAATGAATTTCCCTGGAAGCCCTTCCTCCTGAAAGAACTCGCCATCATATGTCGAGGGGTCAAGGCGACGGTAATCGTCTTGGTCTGGCTTAGGAGGCCTATTGTGCGTCGGCACCGTGATCACGACATCCCAACCCTGAAGTCATTTTTTGGGGTTCTTGCACGGGTACGGGAGATAGAATACTTGAAAGGCCTGGGTAGCCAAAATATATACATCATCTCCCTCATAAACGGAGCTTCGCTCAACTTCGACCAAGCCAATTTCAGGTTTCCGTTGGCACACATGCGATAACACTTAAAAAAATCAGGGGGTAGACCGCGATGGGCTAGGGTTTCTGCGTAGACCGAGCATCGGGGGCTATGCATGTCAAAATCTTTGCTTTACACAAACATATGACCTAACCAAAGCCAAAGGAACACACTAGCCCACCGACACGATGTTGTCCGGAATAATCTAGGGGGGTAGACCGCGCGGGTGCAGCGGGCTAGGGTTTCGCCATACATCACGCTTCGGGGGTAGCAACCCCCTCTAAAGCTATCATGTATCCATAATATATGGAGATAGGTGTGGTAGAGCTATCTCAGAGGTGTGACCACCCCGTTGGCACACATGCGATAACACTTCAAAAATCGAGGGGGTAGACCGCGACGGGCTAGGGTTTCTCCGTAACAGGGCTTTGGGGGCTATGCATGTCAAAACCTTTGCTTTACACATACATATGACCTAACCAAAGCCAAAGTAACACACTAGCCCACCCACGCGATGTCGTCCGGAATAATCTAGGGGGGTAGACCGCATGGGTGCAGCGGGCTAGGGTTTTGCCGTACATCGCGCTTCGGCGGTAGCAACCCCCTCCAAAGCTATCATGTGTCCATAATATATGGAGATATGTGTGGTAGAGTTATCTCAGAGGTGTGACCACCCCGTTGGCACACATGCGATAACACTTTGAAAAATTGATGGGGGGGGGGGTAGACCGCGACGGGCTAGGGTTTCTCCGTAGACCGGGCTTCGGGGGCTATGCATGTCAAAACCTTTGCTTTACACATACATATGACCTAACCAAAGCCAAAGGAACACACTAGCCCACTGACACGATGTCGTCCAGAATAATCTAGGGGGGTAGACCACGCGGGTGCAGCGGGCTAGGGTTTCGCCGTACATTGCGCTTCGGGGGTAGCAACCCCCTCTAAAGCTATCATGTGTCCATAATATATGGAGATAGGTGTGGTAGAGCTATCTCAGAGGTGTGACCACCCTGTTGGCACACATGCGATAACACTTTGAAAAATCGAGGGGGGTAGACCGCGATGGGCTAGGGTTTCTCCGTAGACCGGGCTTCGGGGGCTATGCATGTCAAAACCTTTGCTTTACACATACACATGACCTAACCAAAGCCAAAGGAACACACTAGCCCACTAACGCGATGTCGTCCGGAAAAATCTAGGGGGGTAGACCGCGTGGGTGCAGCGGGCTAGGGTTTCGCCGTACATCACGCTCCAGAGGTAGCAACCCCCTCCATAGCTATCATGTGGCCATAATATATGGAGATAGGTGTGGTAAAGCTATCTCAGATGTGTGACCACCCCGTTGGCACACATGCGATAACACTTTGATAAATCGAGGGGGGTAGACCGCGACGGGCTAGGGTTTCTCCGAAACCCTGATATATTTGGGGGGAGGGGATGATGATGTTGTATTGCAAAAAGCAGGGTATATACACATTGTATTAAGTAACACTAATAAATAGTCAACAAAATATAAAACTAATTAAGAAATAAAGATAAGTAGTAAAAAGAATAAAACAGAAATGAAAAAATAAAGAAAAAGCTAGCAAGCGCATGGGAAAGGTCTACCGCACGGCAAAGGAGCCTTTGCCGTGCTTGGTAGCATGCCTCACGGTATAGTAGCAGCACACGGCAGAGATTTGCACCTTTGCCGTGCCTGTGTTCTGTGCCGTGCGTTTGATTCGGCCGTTGCCGTGTGTGTATCTTTGCCATGCGCTCTGGGGAATCTTTGCCGTGCGTTCCCCTTTGCCGTGTTTTCTGGGTCGTCTTTGCCGTGCGCTCTATGGTTGCCGTGCGTGGTACTTCTGTGGCACGGCAAAGATATCTTTGCCGTGTGATGGCGCACGGCAGTGTATGGTGGCACGGCAGCTACCGTTTTTCCGGTAGTGAGTGGTGCCTATTGGGCACCATGTTGGTGTGGTGGTTGTCCTGGCTAGGATCTTCTTTGCTTCACTCTACACCCTGCAGATGGGTTGGTTGAAGATGGCGGGGCATCTTTCGAAGCATGCAGATGAGACGCTCTATCTAGTTGTGGCCGGTAAGCCGATGATAGTTGTGGCCGGGAAACTAGGCCTCGTTTGTCCTCTATCGTTGTGCTAGTTGGTGGTGTTTCACCTTGTTTATCGGCTTCAGTTTGTATGTAAGGGCCACATACGAATCGAGTGAGTAGCCATGTAGATACCCAGATACATTGCAAAGTCCTTATATTATGATCATTATTGTGCTCCGTCATCGAGTGTACATGTGCGTATGTGTGCACCTTGTATTGTATTTCTCGAGAAAATATCATCTGGACATGATGCTATAGGCACGTTGATTCCGTATCAGCTTCATGCTTGAAGAAAGACTTAAAATTCTACACTAGCCTAGTCATGTGGTTACAAGTGTTAGTCAGACAAGGAAAAGAATGTGCATATAAGATTATTTAGGGCCCCTAAGAAAAATAAAAGATTATTTAGGTCTCGGTTTTAATGACCTATCCAGTTGTCATTTCTATGTTCTTGCATAATTTGACTTGTATATCTACACTACACCCCAAATATGCTCTCCATCGGTATACACCACCAAGTTGGACTGGAGAAAATTATAACCGACAACTGATTGTTTCAACTTTTCCATAAAAAGGTAGGAATTTTCACGTTCCCATCCACCGTGAAGAACACCTCTAGTTTTTAGGAGTTTTTCTTTTCTGCAAAACAATGATGTTCTCACATTTTTCAGAGTGAATCCTCGGTTTATGTGCTAGTATGTGTGCTTCTGTATCTGTTTTTTCTCGTGCTTCTCTCGAGAGAAAATTATCTGCACTTGATGCAGCGATTCCATGTCAGCATCATGCTTGAGGAAAGACTTAAAATTCTACAGCAGTCTAGCCATGTGTTTCCACGAGAAAACAACGTGCATGTAGGTCGTTATCAACTTTGTTTTCTTGCATGACTTGTCTTCCACGTAAACTCCAGACTTGCCATATGTAGAATTTTGAAGTCTCCCCGCAAATTGGATCAAATAACTCCAAAATGTTACTGTTAACTGAAAGCCATATGTAGATACCCATTTATATGCATCCAGGTAAGATACGCATAAAATGACTCTTGACTCAGAGCATATACTACTTCGCTTGGGCTCATGATAGGAGATAGGATGAGGAGTTCAGGAGAAGCACAAATAGCTATATAGATAAGCGTTAACCTTTGATTGTCAAGCACACAAGGTGCACTATTATTTAAAATCTTGCAACATTATTACAAGGAATTATACTATGATTCGCTGAGCAGTGCTGCAGTGTGAGGATTCAAACAGCTATGACATAAAGACTAATTATTTGATAAGTGTCATTCTAAGAATGAAATAATTAAATAAAACTGAATTAGCATCGATCCAGCTTAGGTCACACGTAGTTGGATGAGAACTTTATGTATGGCTGGATAGAGGATATGAGAAAAAAATTGATTGATTGTTTCATCTTTGCCACCAAAAAAAATCTAACCATATGAATGTGTTTTGACATTCCAAAATCTTTCACATTTTCTAGATTCAAGGATCTTCATGGTCCTAGCCGCATAGGTCACTCATAAATATTACTCCATCTGTTCACTATTATAAGACCTTTTAGATACTTTAACATAGACTAGATATGAAACGAAATGAGTGAAACTATCCACTCAAGTGTGTCCAGATTCATGCATTTTTTAAAAATCTAAAATGTCTTATAATCCCTCCGTTTCAAAATATAAGATTTTTTTGCTTTTTCCTGACACTCAAGTATCTAGACATCTTTTAGTGCATAGATTGTTAGCAAAATAACACACTAAAAGACATCTAGATACATGTGTTTTACAGAAAAGCTAAAAAAATCTTATATTTTAAAACAATGGGGGTAATAATGAACGGAGGAAGTAGCAAAATCAAATGCTAAGTGTGTGTGAATGCAAATAAAAAGACCATTCTGCCACCTGAGGTTCAAGTCTTATACTCCCTCAATTCAAAGTTACCCTTCATTCCTGGTTTAGTCAACATCAAACTTTGTAAAGTTTGATCAAGGATATAAAAAATAATCAACATGTGTAATAGCGAATACAAATAATATGAAAATATATTTTATGATAATTCAATAATAATTTGTATATTGTAGGTATTGATATTTTTTCTAAATAGTTAGTCGGAGTAGTTGGCACACGGGTCCTTGCATCTATTCTGAATCTGTCGGGTTATGGTTTTGGTCCGACTCTTCTGCAGCTCTTCTGCATCCGTACCGGCATATTTCTCGAGATTCATTGATTCCATATCACCATCCTGCTTGAAGAACGACATAAAATTCCACACCAGCCTAGTCATGTGGTGATAGGACAAGAAAAGAATACGCGTGTTGGTAGGTCCTCTTCCCAAAAATAAAGGATTATTTAGGTCCCAGCTTGGACGTGGTTATAATTTCTGTTTTCTTGCATGACTTTACTTCTATACCTACACTCACCCCATAATTCCACTCGGTATAACAATACCAAGTTGGACTGGAGATTTACGATAATTGTCAATTTCATCTTCCGAAAACAAAGGCAAGATTTTTTTCCCCTGGAAGACGAATATACCTAATTACTATGTTGTTTTGCAAAGAACATGAAGTTTTTTAAGGTATTCTGAAAGGAGATTATTCCCGGTCTGTGAATGGGTTGATGAATGCTGTCTATGTCGCATTGCAAAGTCAGTTCAGTACTTCAGTGCAAGAAGGAAAAATTGTATATGCGCAGAAGTAAAACAAAAATGCAACAGTATTAACATTACAATTCATGCAATATCAGACCAATTACTAGACCACCAGCCATATTGTTTGAACAAAGCCCTAGCTATCTAGAGGGGTTTGAGTGAGTAGCCTAACTTACGCAAAATCTTTCATTTTTTTCGGTCATCAGTACACTTAACTATGGGAGAAAAGAACTTTGCTGTGTGCGCGATGCACACGGCAAAGGCAGCCAGCAAAGCCTTTGCCGTGTGTCGACACACGAAAAACTATACACAACATAGGTCGGCACGGCAAAGGTCTTGATCGTGTGTATTTCTGACACTACCGGAGATCCTGCCTATGCCGTGTGCCTGCGACACACGGCGAAAGAGGAAAAGCCCACGGCAAACGTTTCGCCGTGTGTTTGCTCTCGGCAAACAGCACACGGCAACGAACGCCACGGCGAACTGCCTATGCCGTGAGCATCTCCGAAAACCCACGGCGAAGTATTTGCCGTGTGCTGCCGCCGCACGCACGGGAAAGTAAAGCGCCTAACGCCTTCCAGACATAGACGGGGGCCCGGGGTGGGCTGGGAGTGCAGTTTGCCGTGGGTTTAGGGTTTGCCGTGAGCCTGCAGCTAGAAATTCAGGTGACAGTTTGCCATGAGCTTGAGTTTGCCGTGTGCCTTGCCTTAGCATTTTGCCGTGTGCATTTTCTATGCCGTGTGCCAGACATCCCAGGTTGGCAGCAGATCAGCAGCTAGGAGAGCACAGGTTGTCGACGCGTGGCATGTTTGCCGTGTGCCAGCACACGGCAAAGGACATATGGTTTCATTGCCGTGTGCTAACACACGGCAAAGCCCCAGTTTTTTCACATTTTGTTCTGTATTTGCTTGAATCCCTACAATTCAAATATAGATAACAATATAACAGTTGCAAACAATAGCAGACGATAATATAACCTCCATAATACCACATATGGGCACAAATAGTGTATAGTGCATAATACAAGCTCCATAATAAGTTCAAGCATGATAAATAGTGCATAATACAAGCTCCAAGACCACAAATAGTGCATAGTAAGTTCAAACATCACAAATAGTGCATAATAAGTTCAAACATCACAAATATGTGCATAATACAAGCTCCATGTGAACCCAACACCGGAAGATCTATGAGTTCATCCTTCATGCACATCCTACAAGTTTGAAAGCAAAAACATGAGATTCACAAGTCATATGACATAGTATACATATGAAGTACTTTTGACAAGTGGTGTAACAATGCACATGGAAACTACAAGTTACTAAATGGACATAGCAACTACAAGTGTTTGCAACAATGCACATGGAAATTACAAGTGTTGTATCTCTACCCTTAGCAAGTATTTTTGACAAGTAATATGTAAGAATAGAAATGGCAACTAAAGTCACTAAATGGACATGGAAACTACAAGTTACTAAATGGACATAGCAACTCAAAGTAACTGAATCTCTACCATTAGCAAGTATTTTTGACAAGTAATATGTAAGAATGGACATGACAACTACAAGGCACTAAATGGACATTGAAACTACAAGTCACTAAACCAACAAGGCAACTAAGAGAAGATAGCACTAAGTGTAGAAATATGACAACTAAGGGAAGATTGTGCTAAGTGTAGAAATTTGACAACTAAGTAGAATTTGAGATCTAACCGGGAGTCAAAGCCGGTGGACGACGTGCGGGTTGTTGAAGCTAGCCAGTCCTCCCGTAGGAGGCGTCATCATGTCATTTTCATTCTGACCCGATGACCCACCGACCTCCGCGTTGTTGGATCCACCCGAGGCATGTAGCTACAAGATAGAAAATTGTGAGCCTAAGTCAATATGCACTAGACATGTGGTATTTTGAGATTGGCACATAATACAAGCGAGAACTTACCCATGTGTTGAAGTCGAAGGGAGGTGGATCAAATGTAGGAAGAGTGGTGCCAGCCGGTAGAGAGGCCTGCAAATCAAGCATGCGCGGGTAAGGTGTATGGAATTATGATTCATCTAACGTTGTATGAGCGAGAACTCACCGCTAAGTGGGCATCATGGGCACTGAGCCTCTGGTTCATCCACATCATCATCTGCTGCTGCTGCATCATCATCTGCTGCTGATGAGCAAGGAGGGCTTGGGCCTGTTCCCTCTATGCCTTCTCAGCCTCCAATTGAGCCTACGTTGTGTCATCCGAAGGTCATGGATGTTGCAATGTAAAACATGGAATGAAGTATAGATGACTAAGGAAGGAGAACATACCCGTATCCCATCAATGGCTATAGACGACGGCGTCGAGCGTGGCTCTACGGCAGGCAAGGAGCTTGTCTTGCCACGGTTGATCTGTCTCAACGACGGGATGGTCTTAGGATCTACCGCCCCATCACAGACAAAGAAGCGGCCATGCTTCTTGCCTTCTCCCGCACGCATGGCAACCTCGGAGTCAAATGGCTCGATGTCGGGGTTCGCCTCGGGGCCGTGAATCTGCGCATACTTGGCCCGGTACGCCTTGTCCTTGGCTTCAGCGATCTCGCTCACCCACTTCATCGTCCCGTCTTTCTTGTCCTTCTTCTTGCGGTTGTCGCCCCATATCTTGAACAGCGATGCAGTCGAGCCTATCTCCTTGCCCTGCAAAAGATAGCACAAAGATACATGAACGCATTTGCGGAATAAGGAAGAACATGATGATCAAGGTTAAAGCAATGCATTTTCTCACCTTCTTGTCCTGGACGATGCCAAGGGCGACGCTGCCTTGTGTGTGTGATCCACCTTTCATCTCGGCTCTCCTCAGCTTTTGTTCTGCGTGCTTCCTCTTGTATGCGGCGCTTGTGTAGTGACGAACCATCGCGCGCCAAACTTGAGGTCTGGTGTGACCTACGTACGGAGGAGGGGACTGCATATGCACAAAATACACATATTAATGAAAAACATCCGGCGGTCACCAATTCCATAATACGGGAAATGGAAGTACCTGCAAGTACTGCCATGGCTGGAAGTCCACGATCTCTCGGGCTTTCTCCTTCTTCATCGGGAGCTTGCGTTTCTCGGCGTACCAATTGCGGATGGACAAAATACGCCCCTCGTAGTGCATATCGGTCACTTTCTTCCGCACTATCCTGCCGGCCACCTGAATGCAGTCTTCCCTATCAGAATCAGGATCCATACGAAAGTAGGCCTACAAGGATGCAAAAAAGTGAGAAAAAAGGCATTAGTGGAAGAAAGTGACAAAATGTAGGCTCTTGAAGTAGAATTACAGAATGACGAGAAGTAAAGTTAACTTACCCAGAAATCACGGAGCACCCTAGATCCACAGTTCCTGAGCCTCCTCCCGTATTCGCCATCCGGATCAGGTGCGTAAGCGAAGTGGTCCCAAGTCCAAGCTATCTCGGTGCGACCATTAGGCATGGTCACAAACCCAGGCTAGTGCTTCCTAACAAGGCATCCAAGGATGCTCGAGTAGGCATGCAGTTTGTAGCCTTCCTTGTACACGAAGGACCTGCACAATGAACAACCCAAAACGATATGAGCAAATAGTGATGAAAAGTTGTGAAAACATATGATTGTGAAAGTAGGTACCTCTCCCCTCTCGGGATAAGTGTAACAACCCCGTTGGCTGCCTTCCACTCGTCAATGGTAGGCAGCTCGGAGACCCCACGCTGGTAAGGAGCACGTGTCCCAGGCTCAGAAGGCATCGACTCAACCGTCTCAACGTACACCTCCGGTGGCTCCCAGATCATGTCCTCGTCCTCCTCCTCCTCCTCCTCCTCCTCCACTAGCTCCTCCTCCTCCTCCTCGTCCTCAGCAACGTCCTCCTCCTCCTCCTCCTCCACCTGCTCCTCGTCCTCCTCCTCCTCCTCCTCGTCAATGTCCATGTCCTCCACCACCTCCTCGACTGGGGGGGGACTAGGTGCCCGTCTACCCCTCCGACGCCTCGAAGGGGCTGGAGGACTAGCTGCCCGTGGGGGTGAAGTGGAGCCCGTCAGGCCAGACTGCGCAAGAATAGTCGTCAAGCCCCTAACTTTCTTCACGGCCTTCTTTAGTATTCCCCCTCCTCCTTTGCGCCCCCCTCCTGGCATGTTGGAAACACCTGCATTCACAAAAATAGTATCTTCATTAGTACACATGAGTAAATCAAATGATATAGATAAAGGAGAAAATAAGTAAAGCACATAATTAAAAATACAACATGGCATAGATTTCTTACAAAACCATTGAATGCAAATAATTAACACACAAATAGAGTTCTTACAATCATTATTATTACAAAGAGTTCTCACAAATAATAGGTTACTTTTACAAATCACTATTACATAAGGTCGCTACTTCAGAATCCCATTTTGAGATCACCGGGAACAACCGACGGGCCACTTGCTTCGTCATCGCTATCACTCCCCCCCCCCCACCAATAATCAGGCAAGAAATCTGGAGGTGGTATCGTTGGCTCATCTTCGTCAAGGCCTGCATGGAACCGTTCAAGCAAAGTCAAGTCTTGTGCGTTCTGAACCTCCTCAACTACATCATCCACAATGTCTTCTGCCTCAACCTCGTCATGTTCTTCACCGTCTACTACCATGTCATCATCAGTCGCCAAGTTGATAGTGAATTTCCCTAGAAGCCCTTCTTCCTGAAAGAACTCGCCATCATATGTCGAGGGGTCAAGGCGACGGTAATCGTCTTGGTCTGGCTTAGGCGGCCTATTGTGCGTCGGCACCGTGATCACGACATCCCAACCCTGAAGTCGTTTTTTGGGGTTCTTGCACGGGTACGGGAGATAGAATACTTGAAAGGCCTGGGTAGCCAAAATATATACATCATCTCCCTCATAAACGGAGCTTCGCTCAACTTCGACCAAGCCAATTTCAGGTTTCCGTTTCACCCGCCGTGGGTCCAACCACTGACACTTGAATACAACGGGGTTAAGCCCTTTGCCGAAACCATAATTCAGCTCGTATATACCCTCGACTCTACCATAGTAATGGAGCCCATCCGAGCGTTCACACAAAACCCCGCTATTTGTTGTCTTCCGGTTGGCCCGGCGTTCTGTGTACTCATGGGTATGAAAGTGATACCCATTGACGTCATAAGCATCAAATGCATTGACGGGTGAGGTAAAGCCCCTGGCAATTTGTCTCAACTCAAGTCTCATCTCTTGGTCATTTTTTGCCTACATGTTCAGCAGGGAAAGTTTAGTAGGAGAAGTGGTCGAGTAATGTAAGCACTACGAGAAAGTTATATAGAAAGGTACCAATGTTGAGAACCAGCTAATGAAACCATAACCACCACCGTTTACAAAAAGATCATTATCTTCTTCTTCTGTTGGATCCCTCCTTAGCTTCCAATATTTCTGGGTGAATTGTCTATGGCAATGAAAAAGAGGAAAGTGTTAGCCACGGACTAACGAGTGAATGTGTGTGAAAAACTAAGTACTGAGCACTTACTTGTAGTACGGCTTCACTTCATCCATGCTTTTCAAGACATACGAGTGGATTAAGCCCCATTCGGGATTCGTTATCTTGCGCCTCTTCGAGCCTCTAGATGTGCCACTGTTGCCTGTCAAAACCCACCGGCGAGCAGCGACGAGCAACACGAAGAGCCGGGAGGCTCCCAGAACTGCTGGTGGGCCCTGGTCCCTCGGGCAACGGCCCGCAAAACTCCGGCACACGTCCTGGCTGATGCAAGGGTGTGCCACCTGACCTATACCTGATCAGGAAGGTGATGGATTGCTTCAATTAGTTTCCTGCATGGCAGACACGTAAACATTAAATACGAGCCTCGATCGGCTCTCAGGTTTCCCTGTGAATCGGCTCATGTAGCCGATTGTCCCATGGATCTGCATTGGATCTACGATAACATGGGGTTTTGCTTTATCAATACAAGTCAAATCGATCTACGACAGTTTAACGCTTTCACCACATAATTGGAACATCCCACACGTAATTGAGCCTGGTAGATACGAAAGATAACAGAAAACTAACCCTAGAGGAGGCCAAAAAACCAACGTAGAGTCAATTCCCGGAACAACTCCTCTCGAATTGGCAAACCATATCCTTACGTACTACTGGATCGTTCAACCCGTTTGTGAGGCCTAACCATGCGGATATCAAACTAATCCTTGGAGAACAAGGAACAACTATGACAGATTGAATCGACTGAATAAAGATCAAGCAAGATGCTGCCCTTACACCCAAAATAGGTGCAAAGGCAGCGAGATCTCTAGGGGCAGCATGACTAAGCAAACATAACCAAAAGCACCGATGCTAGCCCAAACAGATCTATGATAACAGTATTACTCGCCATCAACAAGGCTTCAGTACGAGCAACACCAAATAACACATAAGCAGATGCTGCCTAGATTGCGAGATGCGATCTAGGCAGCACGACGCTTACCTGAAAGAAACCCTCGAAACAAGGGGTGGCGATGCGCCGAGATTGTGTTTGTTGTGAACGTGATCGTCCTTCTTTCTCAATAACCCTAGGTACACATTTATAGTCCGGAGACTTTCTATCTTTGGAATAAACCTAACAACTCTATCTCTTGTTTAAACCGAAACGTAATCTATCATAATATACAGATACACGGGCAATTAGCCCAAATCCACGCGCAAGGCCGATCCAGCCTCCAAGCCCATCTTGATTACGGCCCATCTCCTCATTTGGCCAAAATGTGGCGATAACACATGCCCCCCTGGTTTTGGCAATAATAATTCCAAAACCAGAATGTGTTGCCTGTCAAAACCCACCGGCGAGCAGTGACGAGCAACACGAAGAGCCGGGAGGCTCCCAGAACTGCTGGTGGGCCCTGGTCCCTCGGGCAACGGCCCGCAAAACTCCGGCACACGTCCTGGCTGATGCAAGGGCGTGCCACCTGACCTATACCAATCCCAATGGGAAACCACGGGAATAGCCGATGCCTTGACTTTGTCATTGTCTCCCCTTGAGAAACATGAAAATCTTCTAAAAACCATCGGCTATTTCTGGTCTGATGCTCTGAACTGCTTCATGTTCGGCCATGGCCCCATGACACCAACTCTGTTAGACGTGGTGATGATTACTGGTCTAGACGTCACATCACCCAGCCCCTCTGCTTTTATGCTGCCAAAAGTCCCCTTCAAGCTTTCTTCCAAAACAGATTGCACGAACTGGGGTGCTTATCTTCGAAGCCACATGAAAACTAAGGGCCCTGTCACAGAGAAAGAACACACGGCCTTCCTCAATTTCTAGCTAGAACATTTCATATTCTGTGGCCCTTCCCTTGCCCCAACCAAGAATTATCTCTCCTTGGCCTATGAACTTGCCAGAGGCACTCAACTTGGCATCGGCAAACTGTTCCTTGGAGAAGTCTATCGATATCTCCAGTTGATGTCTGTCAAACTATCCTCCCACATAGCAGTCAAAACAGGAGGTCCTTGGTGGTTTATTCAACTATGGGCTCAGCTGTACTTTCAAAACCATATCCCAAACTTCCCCCTTTTGGCAAGTTGCACCTTTCCAGACGCCAAAGGGAAGCAGATCCGATGCACCAGCTATGGCCAAGCTCTGTATAGCCTGCCAGGTAGTAAACTGATCCCTCATGAAGCATCCAAGTGGTTCAGCATTTTCTTCCAAGGCCTGGACAATCCTATCTTCTTTCCTTACACGGAGGAATCGGAAAATTTTGAAAATCCAATCTCCTTCAGGCTGGACAACTTTGCCGATGACACTAGCACTCGGCAGCTATTCTCCACCGTGATCCGTCCCTGCTTCCTCCCAGTTGGCATGAGCACATCCAACAGAATAATCAAGCCTGGATACGAGTTCTACCAGCCGGTCGTAGCAGCTCGGCAATTTGGCCTTGGGCAAGTACCTCCTCATTTCTTTCTCCACCACCTCACAGAGAGCAGAGCTGACCTGCCCGATCCTCTCACCAGTCAGAGGTGTTATTCTTTCTTCGATGCTCTGACCATCCCAATTCCTAACAACCTCACTTTCGCTTCATCAACCGATGGTTTTGAGAACTGGTGGTCGATGTGGAAGACTCATGCCTTCAGGAGAGCTCTGGGACCATTGCTGGAACAGCTCGATGCTGAATATGACATCCCCGTAGAACAGGTACTGCTACTTGTAAATTTTCTTGATGCAGCTCACGACAATACTTTTAATATCCTGCTCTGTCTCCTTGCAGCAACAAGATGGTCCAGAACCTACTAACGAGGATGGCTCCCCCTTCGAATTCCTCCCACCAGCTCCTGTGGTCCTTTTCTGCAAAAACTCGCCACCTTTGAAACAGGTCGTGATGCAGAACCAGCCGATATCACCAAAATCGGCCTCCAAGAGCCAAGCAACTTCCGGGTCAGCTGCCTCCCGAGTTCCAACTAAACAAGAACGGCGGTGAGGAAGGTAGTGGCCAAAAAAAACTTTGAGGCGCCGGAGCCCTTCTCCAGAGAGCTCGCACGTACGCTGATTCATGCCTTGGTTGATCTCATTTATCTTTGTAAACATGCTTGTGCTTACCAACTCTCCCTTTCTTACAGGTCTCCATCGAAGACACCTCCAGCGAGGAAACACAATCTAATCGAGGAGATTCAAGCTCAGCAGACTCTGAGAGAACCACCACACCGAGCCAGCCAGATGTGCCACCATCGGCTTCCAGGAAAAGGCCTGTTCCTGAACCTGTTGCCCCCCGAGCAGCAGTCGAGGCGGGGCAAGCTGTGAGCCCCAAGAGGGCTCGCAAGGGACTGCAAACTTCTTCTTCGAGCCAGGAGGCTTCGAAAGTAATTATCCTCCATACTCTTACCACTCCTTTTTTATGCCGATTCATTGCTATTCACATCGGCTAAGCACCTTTCATGCAGACGAATGACACTTCTAGTGGGAAAGTCGGGGAAGTGCCGATGCCTTCCGCAAGCCTGGATCTAGTAATCCCTGAAGGTGTAGATGAAACGGTTGCCAATCTGGCCAAGACCTCAGCAACAACACACGAGCCGATTGTCTCGCCGTCGGCTATCCCCCTGATCTCAGGAGAGGTATGTTCGCTTCTTTCGACTCATCCTTCCCTGTTTGACGCATACTGACGCCACTTCTGCCTGCCAGGGTTGTGATATCTCAGGCTTGCTGACGTTCGACCCTGAATCCATCGAACCAGCTCCCTCTGCCGCCAACGATGAACCACGAGCAAGCGCTGTTCTACCTCAATTCCAGCGTCTCAAAGCCTTGCTGTCCTCCCCAATCGAGAAGTTGGTCGAGGGTTCTGAAGAGGTGAAGAGTGTTCTTGACGAAATCAAGGACCAACTCCCGGTAGCATTGCAGGTGAAGCTTTGGCCAGTTGTGACTCTGTCTTTCTACGGGTCAAGGGTGAAGTTGGCTCGTGAGAGGATCAATCTACGCCACGCCCAACTCCCACTGAAGGCCGATATTGCAGCCAAATGTCAGCGGCTCAATGAGAAAAAGGCGTCTCTGGATGCCAAAACTGACACCTCTGTCAGCACCGCCGAGCTTGCATCCTTAAAAAAGGAATTGGAAGATCTCGAAGAGAAGGTCCGGGCGACTAAAAAGCTCATTCATGACAAGGAAGCTTCATCGCCCGCTCCCAAGACGAAGCAGAAGGCCTCAAAGCTCAACTGAAGACTGATCTGGCAGAAATACGTGCCCTGAGCAAGCAGCTAGTGACGGGCAAGGACGATGATGACGAAGCCGAGATCGCCGAGGTGGATCGTGTCCGTGCTGACGCCCTCCGTGCCTTCGAGGCATTCCTTCAGTAGCTTATTCATGTAACCTGACACCTGCTCGTAACAGTCTGAACCTCGAGAGTCGATGGCTGTGCATTGTTTTTTTTATTTATTTGGCCAATTTCATGTATCGGCCCTCATATTTCACTGTTCATCATCCCACATGCTTGGGAAATATTAATCTGGATATATTTTTTTTACTGGCCGATTTCATGTATCGGCCCCCATATTTCACTGTCCATCATCCCACATGCTTGGGAAATATTTCTTGAGATGCTGACCGTTAACAGCCACTGGGAATTTCACACCGTCCAGCTCCTCAAGCATGTACGCGTTGCCCCTTAAAACTTGGTCGACCCTGTATGGCCCGTGCCAACTTGGAGACCATTTACCGTATGCTGCATCCTTAGTTCCCAATGGCAATACAGCTTCCCATACCAGATCACCAACGTGGAACTCCTTTGGTCTCACCTTCTTATTATATGCACGAGCTACCTTGGCTTTGTTCTCTTTAATTTTCTCAAGCGACCACAGCCTAAGTTCAGTTAAATCCTCAACACTGTCACTCATCAGGGCTGCATATTCTTCAGTTGTTAGATCGTTCTGAAAAGTGACACGTCTCGATCCAGCCGTAATCTCCCATGGCAATACGGCTTCTTGTCCATAGACTAGATGGTATGGCGAGGTTTTTATCGCTCCATGACATGACATGCGATAAGCCCACAAAGCTTCTGACAAAACCTCGTGCCAACGCCTAGGGTGCTCGTCGATTTTTCTCTTGATCAGCTTGATAAGGCTCTGATTGGACGCTTCAGCTTGCCCATTTGCTTGAGCATAGTATGGAGATGATCGGATCAGCTTAATTCCCGTGTCCTCGCAGAACTCTCTAAACTCGTGAGAAATGAAGACCGAACCTCCATCGGTCGTGATAGTTTGGGGAATCCCGAATCTATGAAGGACATGTTCTTTCACGAAATTGATAACATCCTTCGAGTTTACTGACTTCATAGGGACGGCTTCCACCCATTTAGTGAAATAATCCGTAATGGCCAAAATCCACATGTGGCCTTTGCTTGATGGAGGATTGATCTTGCCAATGATATCCATGCCCCAACCTCGGAATGGCCAAGGCTTGATGATGGGGTTCATCGCTGATGCAAGTACCATCTGAATCTTCCCGAATTTCTGACATGCTTGACACCCTTTATGATCAACCATTTCATCTTGTGAGCCGATTGGTGAGTTCCACAGGCGCCTTCGTGTACCTCATGTAGAAGCCGATTTGCCTCGGTTGGCCCCAGACATTTGAGCAGTAACCCTTCCAAAGTCCTGTAGAACATGTCATCCCCAATAAGCACATACTTCATGGCCTTGTACCTTATCCATTTAGGTGCCCCCCGAGCCGAATCTTTCAAGTAATTGAAGATATCGGCTCTCCAGTCGTCCGCCTCCAGGAACTGTACCTGAACATTAGTTCCATCTGCTATGTCCTTGTAGCCTGAAGCCATCTGTGCAAGATCATTCGCCTCGGTATTCTGCGACCGCGGGATCCAGTTAAAGTTTAGATACCTGAACTGTGCCATCAGCTCACGGCATTGCAACCATAATGGGAAGAGTGACTCGCTCTCACACTTGTATTCGTCCGTGAGTTGGGAAATCACCAATTTGGAGTCTCCAAAAAGTTCCACTGCTTCTGCTCCGGCTTCAATGAGCAACTCCATTCCCTTGCGTATTGCCTCATACTCAGCGACATTGTTGGTGCAAGGGGTAGATAGCCTGATGGAGAAGGAATATGTTGCCCCCCGGGGCGACACGAGTAGAATGCCGATGCTGCAACCATCATCACAAGCCGATCCATCGAAAAACATAGCCCATGCACGTACAGACAGTGCTGCTATATCAGTGTTGATTCGTTCAGCAATAAGATCGGCCAACGCCTGTCCCTTAACCGCTTTGGCGGGTTGATACCGGATATCAAATTCCGATAATGCAAACATCCATTTGCCGAGTCGGCCTTTCAACACAGGAGCCGACAGCATATGTTTTATGACATCTGATTTGCATATGATGATAATCTCTGCTGACAGCAAGATGTGTCGCAGCTTGGTGCAGGTGAAAAATAGGCAGAGGCATAACTTCTCGATCTCAGGATACCTTGTCTCTGCATCCAGCATCCTTCTGCTGATGTAAAACACAACTCGCTCCAGACCATCATAAACTTGCACCACCACCGAGGCGATGGATGTGTCAGCCACCGACAAGTAAATGTAGAACGGCCTATCCTGCTGCGGTGGAACCAACACTGGCGGCTTCGTTAGATATTCTTTGATCTCGTCGAAGGCTCGTTGTTGTTCTATCCCCCAGCGGAACTCCTCATCAGATTTAATTTTCACCAGTCCCATGAACGGCTCTATTCTTCCTGACAGATTGGAGATGAACCTTCTGACGAAGTTGATTTTGCCGATGAGACACTGCAGTTCTTTCTTCGTGGTAGGTGGCTTCATTGTTCGCACTGCCTCCTGACTTTTCAGGCCGATCTCAATTCCGCGTTCATGGACCAAGAAACCCAAGAATTGACCGGCCGTCACACCGAAGGCACACTTCTTTGGATTCATCCGTAGCCCGAATTTTCTGGTTCGGTCCAGGACGCGTCGCAGATCGTCCAAGTGTCCTTGTACTGAAGCAGACTTGACTACCACGTCATCGATATAAATCTCCACCAGCTTGCCGATCAGATCATGGAAAATGTAATTCATGGCTCTTTGGTATGTGGCGCATTCTTCAGTCCAAATGTCATGACTACATATTCAAACAACCCCACCGAACCTGGGACTCTGAATGCAGTCTTGTGTATATCTTCTGGAGCCATAAAAATTTGATTGTAACCGGCATTGCCATCCATAAAGCTCAAGACCTTATGACCAGCAGCTGCGTTGATCAATGTCTCTGCTACCGGCATCGGATACTCATCCTTTGGAGTGGCTCTATTGAGATCCCGAAAATCTATGGCAACACGCCATCGGCCATCCTTTTTCTCTACAGGTACGATACTAGAAATCCACTCAGCATACCTGCATGGCCTGATGAACCCAGCTTTCAACATTTTCTCGATCTCTTTCTTGACTTCCTCTAAAATTTCGGCCTTCATCTATCGTGCTCGCTGCTGGAATGGCCGAAACCCTTTTTTAAGCGGGAGCCGATGCTCAATGATGCTCCTGTCTAACCCGGGCATCTCCGTATAGTCCCAGGCAAAGCAATCTGGATATTCTTTCAACAAAGCTATCATCGGACCCCGCAGATTCGGATCTAACTTTTTGCTGATAAATGTCGGTCGTGGCTTATCCCCAGGACCGATGTCAATCTCCTCTAGCTCATCAGCGGATGTAAACCCATACCCCAGCTTTCCGTCACCTGCTAAATCGATGCTGAACACAGGCCAAAAGTTTGGTGAGGATAACAAAGATAATTTGGGCCGATTGCCGGAATCGGCCCCCTTTTTGATTGCATTACTCAAGGAAGGTTTACAACTTATTTGTGCTCTACAATGGTAGGGAATCTCCCTACTACGACTACATGACATGCTTGTCGTAAGATCACTGCTTTTTATTTTTTGTGGCCGATCGCAGGGATCGGCCTTACCATGCACAATCGTGGGCTTTGCTACTCTGTCAGGCCAGTGGATAAGACCAGCCTCACCCTGTTTTTTGTAGCTTCAATGCGCTCACAGCCGTCTAGACTGACTCCAGAGATCGGCTCTTGGTCTTCTGCGTCCCAAATGTTCATGCCAGCTATTGAGATCTCGATCGAATCATCTGCATGAATGACCTCCACTTCATCTCCATCCCACTGTATCAGGCATTGGTGCATCGTGGATGGAATGCAGCAGTTAGCGTGAATCCAATCCCTTCCCAGCAAGACAGCGTAGGTGCTTTTGCTGTCAACAATGAAGAACGACGTAGGGATGGTTTTTCTACCCACGGTCAGATCCACGTTCAGAACGCCTTGCGTTTCTGAAGCTTGGCCGTTGAAGTCGCTTAGCGTGACGTTGGTTTTGATCAGATCTGCAGTGGAGCGTCCCAAACGCCGCAGCATGGAGTATGGCATTATATTGACTGCCGCTCCGGTGTCAACCAACATCTTGCGGACAGGCTGCCCATTGATATAACCTCTCAGGTACAGGGCTTTCAGATGTTTGTAGCCCTTCTCCCGTGGCTTTTCAAAGATAACCAGCCGTGGGCCGCAGTCAAACTGTGCCACTGGTAGTTCTTCGGTTCTTGGAGCGCAAAACTCTGACGGAAGTATGAACACCATGTTTGTGCCAGCCGATGTCTTCGCATCGGCTTTTACTGGTTTGGGGCGCCACTCTTTCTTTTTTGGACGGGCCTCCGTCTCCAAGGTTTGCTGAATTTTCACGGCCAAATCAGGCCGGGCTTTCCTTAAAGTGTGGAGGTACTGCGCTTCGGCTTCCTCCAAGCTACGTAGCCGCTGAACTCTACGCTTTTGGGTGTGTCTGAGTCCATCGGGACACCACCTTGGCCGGTGATATCTATCTTCTTCTTCATCCTCTGACTCCTCGAGATCTTTTGCTCGAGATGACTCCTCTTGTCTGTTCTGAGGCCGGAGAGGCCCTAGACGCTTGAACACTGAAACTGGACCTGTGTCATCCTTCTGCTGTCCACATTCCGGGCAGTTGTCGACTGTAGGCAATCGGCTCATTCCCGCATCCCAACAGTACTTGAAGAAAGGACAATCCCAATGTTTATCCACGCCTTCCTTTTCCTTTGACCTTCCCCTAGCGCGGTGCTCATATCCTTCATCATCTCTATCATGCCGACGGTATCTCCCATCGTATGCGTTGGTCCGACGATCTCTTTCATCATCTCTGTCGTACTGCCGACGTCGGTCATACTGACGCTCATACTTGTTAAGGAGATGCGTGGAGTGTGGCTTCTGATATCGCACGCTTCTCACTTGTTCCTCGGTTATATACCGCCTATCATCATAACGGGGCCGGTCGCGTGGACCGGCCTCTTCCTTTTCTTTGCCCCGGGAGTGGCCGCTTTCCTCCTTATACTTGCCATGGTGGTACACAGGCCCTGCCATGTTAATATCGAACGAGAAATCTAGCTGACGCCTCGTGGAGTGGCTGTGCTCTACCACGTTGATGCCAGGAAACGGGTTTGTGTCCACTTTCATGGCGAACTGCCCAAGGATCAGACGGCCCTATTCTATCGCCGTTTGGATCTGCCGACGTAGCTCTTTGCAATCATTGGTGGTGTGGGTGAACGAGTGATGCCACTTGCAGTATGATCTCCCGTTCATCTCTTGCGCCGTAGGGATTTTATGGCCTTCGGGTAACTTCAGCTGCTTTTCCTTCAGCAGTAAATCGAATATCTGCTCAGCTTTGCTTACATCGAAGTCGAACCCTTTTGCAGGCCCTTGCTGTTTCACCCATTTGCAGGACACAGGATCTGCTCCCCGAGCCCATTCAGCCACGGCTATCTCCTGGTCTTCTACAAGATCCTCTTCTTCTGTATCGACCAGGCCTATCGGACGTTTGAACTTGTCTTGGTACAACTCAGGGTGGCGCTGCTCATACATTGTCAGTTTCTGGACCATGTACGCCAGTGAATTGTATTCTACTTGGAAAGCCAGATCCTTGATCGGTGCTGAGAGACCCAACACGGCCAGCTCGACTGCTTCTTTCTCAGTTAAACGAGCCGAATAACATCGGTTCTTGACAGTCCTGAAACGCTGAATATACTCGGCTACCGTTTCTCCCCGCTTCTGCCGCACCTGCGCCAGATCGGCAATGCCAGCCTCGGTAGCTTCTGAATGATACTGAATATGGAACTGTTCTTCCAGCTGCTTCCAGGTCCGGATCGAATCTGGTGGCAACGAGGTGTACCACCCAAAAGCTGGTCCTGTCAGAGATTGCGCAAAGAACCTTACGCGTAACTGATCCGATGCTGAAATCATGCCTAACTGTGCCAAATATCGGCTCACGTGCTCGATCGAGCTAGACCCTTCTGAACCATTAAATTTTGAGAACTCAGGGAGCCGATACTTGGGTGGAAGCGGAATCAGATCATACTCGTTGGGGTACGGCTTGGAATAGCCGATTGTTCTCCTCTTCGGCACGAAGCCGAACTGGTCTCTCAAGATGGTACTGATTTGCTCCACCGTTTGAGCTGCAGGGGCTAAATTCTCATGACTCGTTCCGGTGGCATACTTAGCTAGCCACGCCTGTTTATCAGCGTCCATCCCTGCTCCCGAAATCCCTACTCCAGAAACACCTGCCCCAGAAATCCCTGCGGTTGCAATCTGGTTCGTGCGCGTCAGGCTGTTGCAGTCCGGCACGTATGTGCACACATATCCATGTGGGATTTCTTTAGGTGGTTCAAACAGGAATTGGTAATCGCCAGGATCACCTCCAATCTTGTAGACGACGTACGCCGGTGACCCCGGTGGCTCCGGAGCTGCAAGCGTGAATGGTAGCTGTGGCCTGGTCTGGAGCGGTCTTTCTCCCTGGTGAGTCCCTAGGGTAGGCCCCGACAGAGAGTACTAATGTTTCATGATCTCCTGAACCACGCGAACCGCGACGCGCTCGAAAGCGTTCACCAGGCTCTCAGAATGGCGGTGAAGAGAATGAGCCACCATGTAATTGACTTCCTGTCGCAGAGCTCTGGTGCGATCCTCTGAAGGAACAGATAGATCCACCTCATCGAGAGCGCCTTCGGGTGAGAACCCTTTCCACCTGATGCCATGCTTACGGGTCCTCTCAAAAGAGCCGATGAGATCGGCTTCGAAGAGAGCTTTGATATCATCATACCTCTTCTTGTGCTCATCAGGCAGATCGTCGTACGTGATTGGTCTGTCCCCCATCGCAGCGTCAGATGTTGATGCAGATGTTGTTGAGTGTCCCACCGGGCGTGCCAGAATGTGTTGCCTGTCAAAACCCACCGGCGAGCAGCGACGAGCAACACGAAGAGCCGGGAGGCTCCCAGAACTGCTGGTGGGCCCTGGTCCCTCGGGCAACGGCCCGCAAAACTCCGGCACACGTCCTGGCTGATGCAAGGGCGTGCCACCTGACCTATACCTGATCAGGAAGGTGATGGATTGCTTCGATTAGTTTCCTGCATGGCAGACACGTAAACATTAAATACGAGCCTCGATCGGCTCTCAGGTTTCCCTGTGAATCGGCTCATGTAGCCGATTGTCCCATGGATCTGCATTGGATCTACGATAACATGGGGTTTTGCTTTATCAATACAAGTCAAATCGATCTACGACAGTTTAACGCTTTCACCACATAATTGGAACATCCCACACGTAATTGAGCCTGGTAGATACGAAAGATAACAGAAAACTAACCCTAGAGGAGGCCAAAAAACCAACGTAGAGTCAATTCCCGGAACAACTCCTCTCGAATTGGCAAACCATATCCTTACGTACTACTGGATCGTTCAACCCGTTTGTGAGGCCTAACCATGCGGATATCAAACTAATCCTTGGAGAACAAGGAACAACTATGACAGATTGAATCGACTGAATAAAGATCAAGCAAGATGCTGCCCTTACACCCAAAATAGGTGCAAAGGCAGCGAGATCTCTAGGGGCAGCATGACTAAGCAAACATAACCAAAAGCACTGATGCTAGCCCAAACAGATCTATGATAACAGTATTACTCGCCATCAACAAGGCTTCAGTACGAGCAACACCAAATAACACATAAGCAGATGCTGCCTAGATCGCGAGATGCGATCTAGGCAGCACGACGCTTACCTGAAAGAAACCCTCGAAACAAGGGGTGGCGATGCGCCGAGATTGTGTTTGTTGTGAACGTGATCGTCCTTCTTTCTCAATAACCCTAGGTACACATTTATAGTCCGGAGACTTTCTATCTTTGGAATAAACCTAACAACTCTATCTCTTGTTTAAACCGAAACGTAATCTATCATAATATACAGATACACGGGCAATTAGCCCAAATCCACGCGCAAGGCCGATCCAGCCTCCAAGCCCATCTTGATTACGGCCCATCTCCTCATTTGGCCAAAATGTGGCGATAACAGCCACCTAGCCCTATGAAGATGCCAAGCTTGGGTACATCATCAGGGTTGGCGGCATTGTAACGAAGGATTGGATTGTGCTGAGTGGGAATGTTTTCATCATAGTACTTTGTCGTGAAGTTTGACACCTCCTTGTTAAGTGTTGCCTCGGCTATGCATGGCTCGATCTTGCATTTGTTGCCTGTTTGCCCACGAAGCTTCTTTGTTTCTCTCTCAGGGCCATACTGCCAACGGGTCTGCACAGTGGACCCCAGTAACGCCTCCTTCGGGAGATGCAAGATCATATGTTGCATCGGATTAAAGAACCATGGCGGAAGGAGCATCTCTAGCTTGCAAAGCAGCTCGGGTGCCTGTTTATCTAGCTTCTTGACCACTTCACGGTCCAACTCCTTAGCACAAAGCTGGCGGAAGAAATAGCTCAACTCCGCGAGCACTAGCCAAGTCTACTCGTTGACATAGCCTCGAATCATGATGGGCATTATCCGCTCAAGCCACACGTGATAGTCATGACTCTTGAGCCCATGCACTCACAACGTCTCCAGGTTTGCTCCTCTCATCCAGTTAGCTGCATACCCATCAGGGAAGAACAAGCAGTCGACGATCCACTGGAATATTTCCCTCCTTTCTGTCCTTGAAGGGCAGAACGGGGCCTTTCGCTTGGTCCACCTGGGTCCTTTGACACCGGGAGGCTGTGGATCCAAATTTGGCCTATCGCACCATTCTTGTTGATCAATTCTAGCCTTAATGTTATCCTTTGACTTCTCGGTGTCCATAATTGTGCTCCAAAGGGCCTCACTGATATTCTTTTCGGTGTGCATTACATCAATATTGTGCGGAAGCTCGAGATCTTCGAAGTAAGGAAGCTTCCACAAGCATGGAATGTGGGTCCACTGGTGTGTCTCCCCGTATCCCACGAAACCTTTCCCATCGGTGTTCGGCACGAGAGCTTGTAACTCAGCCTTGGTATCTTTGCCGGTCGGCAGATGTGGACGTGGAGTATGGACAACAACACCTTTCTTGAAGTTCTTTGTGTCACTCCTATATTTATGATTCGTCTCAAGGAATTTTTGGTGTTCATCAAAACAAGAATACTTGCCACCCTTCTTCAGCCAAAAGAAAGTCACAGCCTGCCTACGCACCGGGCAAGGCCACTTCCCATGTGTACACCAACCGCAGAACAATGCACGTGCCGGTAGGTCATGCAGGGATGTGTGGTACCAGACAAACATATCAACGTGCTCCTTTGTTGCGGCGTCGTATGTTCGCACCCCATGATCTTCCCACCCAACAAGCAAGTCATCCACTAGCGGCTCAAGGTACACGCTCATGTTCTTTCCCGGGTACTTCGGCCCCGGGATTATCATCGACACAAACATGTTCTCAGATCTCATGACGACACCAGGAGGGAGGTTCAGGGGAATAACAAACACGGGCCAACAACTGTATGTTGCAGCTGACATGCCATATGGATTGAACCCATCGGTTGATATCGCAACTGCTACGCTTCTCGGGTTGCCCGCTTTCAAAGGATATTTTTTGACAAAGTTCTGCCATGCTTGACCATCTGACGGATGTATCATCTTGTCTTTGTATCGTTTCCCCTCAAGGGGCCATCGCATCTGTTGGGTAGTTTCCTCCGTCATGAAAAGCCGTTGGAGCCTCGGCAAGAATGGAAGATAACGGAGGATCTTTTGGGGAATCTCAGTCTGCCTCTTCGTGCCATCACCAGATTTGACCTCAAAGTACCTAGAGGATTTGCAATGGATGCAATAGCTGTCATTAGCATGTTCTTTTCGAAATAGCATGCATCCCTTTGGACAAGCGTCTATCTTCTCATATGTCATCTTCAGTGATTTGAGGATTTTAGTCGACTCATAAAAGCTCTTGGTCAAGATGTGCCCTTTCGGTAGAATGCTGCCGATGACAACCAGAAGATCATCAAACTTGTCTCTGGATAAGTTACTCTGACACTTGAAGGCCATTAGGCGAGCCACGGCATCCAACTGAGTAACCTCTGTATGTGGATGAAGGGGTTTCTGTGCAGCAAACACAGCCTCGTAGAACTTCTTTGTGCTCTGTTCTGGCTCCTCACTTGTCTCCGCCTCCTGTGGTGTCTCCCCCTCCTCTGCATTTGGGTTTTCAGGCGCATTTGCATCAAGGAACGCATCTAAGCACGCATCAAACGCAGCATCAAATCCACCCGCTGGCTGACTCTGCTGCGACTCCTTTCTTACACATTTTGCTGGTTGCTCGCCATGGCAAATCCAACGATCATAATTCGGTGTGAACCCAAATTTTAGTAGGTGTTTACTCATTTCATCCTTCGTCATCCGTTTTATGTTACGACATTTCATGCAGGGGCACAACACTTTTGCGGGTCTAGCAGGTATGGCAAACGCATTGTCCACGAACTGCTCAGTCTTATCTCTCCAATCATCAGTAAAATCCCACTGACTAGTTCTGCCCTCGTACATCCATAAACGACTCGAATCCATCATCTATCTAGCATAAACACATAATTACAATGCTTTCAATTTAACATGTCATTACATCCAACATTAGTTCGATTAATTTTAACGAATATAGGTTTTACGCCATGCAAAACCCTATCTCTCTAATAGGTGAGCTCTAATCCCACCCGAGGATGTGCAGATTGGGTACGTTCTCCATGCTCTACCCCGCCTTGAGACAAAATTTCGGCAGCACCTCCCCGCTGTTCTCCCGATACACGTCTCGGGCCAAAAGCCGAGAGGATGTGCATCTGGAGAACAACAGGGAGGCGCCGTCGAAATTCTGTCTCGAGCTGAGGGCAAAGCATGGAGAACATACCCAATATGCACATCCTCCGGCTGTCCAAAATACGTGGACAATCCGGAAGAGTTACGGTTAAAATATGCAACTAAATACATATTTATCCGCGTAACCCTTCCGAACGGGAGACCCCTAGGTTTCGTGACTGACTTGGTTATCTAGAAACAAAAAAAACCTATGCACGAGAGATGATGAATTCTTACCCTCGAAGCGTGACCGGTCGAGGAAGGTGAAGACGATCTCTGCGACGATGACCCCACCCTCAACCTGTCGCCATATCCTGCAAAATGAAAAATGTGCACATTACTAAACTATTTTAACAACACTAGTACTAACACTAAACTAACAACTAAACTAACCTAGCAGTAAACTAACAACTAAACTAACCTAACAATAAACTAACACTAAACCTAGCAATAAACTATCTAAACAATAAACTAACCTAGCACTAAACTAACACTAAACCTAGCACAAACACACGGCAAAACTAACCTACACTAAACTAACCTAGCACTAACCTAATAGTAAACTAACTTAACTAACTAACTTACCTAACACTAACTACCTAACACTAACTAAACCTAACACTAACTAAACCTAACACTAACTAACTTACCTAACACTAACTAACAATAAACTAACCTAACTAGCTAGCTTACCTTGCTGCAGGGGCCGGCCAAGGAGGTGCTGCAGGAGGGGCTGCCGGGGAGGTGCTGCAGGGGGGCCGGCCGGCGGGATGGCTGCTGCAGGGGGGGTGGCCGGCGGGGAGGCTGCTGCAGGGGTGGCGCGGCCGAGGAGGTGCTCGCGGGGGGGGGCGGCCGGGGAGGTGTAGCAGGGGAGGGTGGTGTCGGCCGATGGGAGCTCCGGGGGAGAGAGAGAGGCGGCGACGGCGGCGGCGGATGCTGGGGAGAGGAGTGGCGGCGCGGGGAAGAAGAGGAGTGGAAAACGTTTCGGATAGGGCTGTCGGAAGTGGATTAATTCGACATCTTTGCCGTGTCCCGATGTTTGCCGTGTGCAACAAGGAAAAACACACGGCAAAGGACAGAATTAGGGTTTCGAGCTCTTGTCCTTTGCCGTGTGCCAGCACACGGCTGTGTGCACAAAATGGGCACTTTGCCGTGTATTAACCCTGCAGCACACGGCAAAGACACCAACATGTGAATGTTTCATTTTTTCTGATTCTAGGTCACATAAAATGACGCCACGCAAAGGTTTGATTTTTTCTGTCTTCTAGGTCACATAAAATGACGCCACGCGAAGGTTTCATTTTTTTGATTTTTTTTATAAATTAGTTATGTCCGATTCGGGACCCGCATGAAATGACGGTGCACGAAAACTCCCGCTCGCGGCCAGACGGTGCGCAGCCCCCTTTCTTCACCTACTTTTTAGTGAAGAAATAACATGTTGCGGATCCAGAAATGATTTTTGCAAAAAATCAGGAGGTTTACTTTTTACCTCTAAAGTGCAAAACCACCCCGCTTCCAGCGAAATCGGCAGGAACTTGCGCAAAATTCAGAATATACCTCCAAAGGCTACCACAACAAAACGAGAGCTGATATGCGTATGCCAGATGGTCTACTATTAATGTGGGGTGTTGTTCCCACCTTTCGATTTCGCGTTTCGGTAGCTGCTTCACAAAAAAACCCTTTTTCGGCACTCCGAAAATAGAAAAGGCACTTTTCGTGAGACAAAACGAGAATCGGCCTTTGTGGCGTTCCTCGACATCCCAAGGGCCACGTCTGTGTGCGATATGGCCTCGTTCCGACAAACTATGACATGCTCATGGCCAAATCTAGCTCATTTAACCTAAAAGGCATGCAACCTCGAACGTGATATGTCATTTATGTGAAGGAACTTTCTGGTAAACATTTTTTCTCAAGGTTTGAATTTTCTCCCCACATCTAGGTCACATAAAATGATGCCATGCAAAGGTTTCGCATTTTTTTGATTTTTTTTAAATTAGTTATGTCCGATTCGGGACCTGCATGAAATGACGGTGCACGAAAACTCCCGCTCGCGGCCAGACGGTGCGCAGCCCCCTTTCTTCACCTACTTTTTAGTGAAGAAATAACATGTTGCGGATCCAGAAATGATTTTTGCAAAAAATCAGGAGGTTTACTTTTTACCTCTAAAGTGAAAACCACCCCGCTTCCAGCGAAATCGGCAGGAACTTGCGCAAAATTCAGAATATACGTCCAAAGGCTACTGCAACAAAACGAGAGCTGATATGCGTATGCCAGATGGTCTACTATTAATGTGGGGTGTTGTTCCCACCTTTCGATTTCGCGTTTCGGTAGCTGCTTCACAAAAAAACCCTTTTTCGGCACTCCGAAAATGGAAAAGGCACTTTTCGTGAGACAAAACGAGAATCGACCTTCGTGGCGTTCCTCGACATCCCAAGGGCCACGCGCGTGTCCGATATGGCCTCGTTCCGACAAACTATGACATGCTCATGGCCGAATCTAGCTCATTTAACCTAAAAGGCATGCAACCTCGAACGTGATAGGTCATTTATGTGAAGGAACTTTATGGTAAACATTTTTTCTCAAGGTTTGAATTTTCTTCCCACATCTAGGTCACATAAAATGACGCCACGCGAAGGTTTCACATTTTTTTGATTTTTTTTAGAATAATTATGTCCGATTCGGGACCCGCATGAAATGACGGTGCACGAAACATCACCAACAAAATGCACTTCATGTGTTGCACTAGCATATTGCCATACCTTAGGTTTGAATTTTTTTTCTGACTTCTAGGTCACATAAAATGACGCCACGCGAAGGTTTCACATTTGTTTGATTTTTTTAATTAGTTATGTCCGATTCGGGACCCGCATGAAATGACGGTGCATGAAAACTCCCGCTCAATAGAATTAAAGTACATATCTCAACTGAAAATTAAGATACATGGCCAGATTAAGTCACAATCGGCCGAACTTGTTTTCGAATGTTGGACTGATTCAGTCATAGTCGTGCCTAGCCCTATAAACATCGCCACCGTAGTCGTCGACGTCGTCGTCGCTGGCATGGGGGTCGCGGTAGTCAAACCTCGGCGGGTGAGCACGCGTGGGCTGAGACTGAGGGTAGCGCAGACGGGGGGCCACGGTAGGCCATGACGCTTTGGAGAGTCCGGCCGTGCCACCACAGCCGACGGCCGGCCTCGTTGAAGTTTGAACGAGGCGGGCCGTCCTCCTTGTGCCTGGCAAGCACACTCTCACGCCGATTGATGAAGAAAGCGTCCCAAGTCGGGCTGTAGTCAGGATGCCACTGGGGATTCCTCCGCTGCTCTGGCGTGAGCTCGAAGTAGTAGTGGTTCGTGATGGCCATCTGGCGCGCCACACCTAGAGGGACAGGAGGGACCGGTACGCCTCCGACGCTCAGCATCCAGCCGGTGGGGACGCGGTAGCCCGGCGGGAAGGGGTAGTTTGAGCAGCAAAGCGCCTCCGCCTCCTGGGGGGGTTAGAGATACGATGGAAGCCATGGGAGAGAGTGATGTGGTTTGCAGATATGAGTCTAGATGTGATATGTAAATGGAGACCAGGCCTACATATATATAGTGAAAAAATGGCGGGAAGACGGAGGCGGGAAGCAGTGGAAAGCGCGGGAAGAAAATAGGCGGGAAGCGGTGGAAAATAGGCAGGAGGCGGGAAGCGGTGGTGTAGCGCCCCGCCCTTACCTAAAGGCAGAACTCCTGTGTATCTGTGCCATTCCTTGGATCAGTAGATAGCACCACAGTACAAAATAAGTAATCATTGCAATAGCATCAATATTACAACGTAAATCCAGTTACATAGGTCTTCAACCTTACGAGTACACAGCATAAAGCATAGTTGCAGTGAGCCTCCATTCTTCATCACGTGCCACAGGCAGACATGTTGGAATGTAGTCTCGAGATCCTACTCCTGGTTCCTTACTCGACAGTAAAACCTGCACGTTTGAATATGCAGCCCCAGAGGGGTCAGTACAATGATGTACTGGCAAATGACACATATTTGGTGGCATTTTGTGAAAGACTATACTACATGACATTTGGCTGGTGGATCTCAAAGGCTGATTTGCATAAAGCCAATTTTATCCTAAAATCCATTTTAATACTTTCTTTTCAAATTTTTATTTTTCAAGGGTCAAGGTAACCCCCATACACTACATACTGGCCGGTATGTAGTTCTGGGCGCAACTCAACAAAGTTGGAACCTCAGGCACCACCACCCCTCGGAGTGTATGCTCCTTAGTTCCTACCTAGAGGTTTCTAGACAAATTTTAATAATTCAGAATCGGTGATGAGATTCTTCCGTACATTCCATGTCTAGAGACTCAATTGTCCATAACCGAGGACACGGCTAATCGATTAGTTTGAACACCTTGCGAGGGTTGTGCACTTTCACCTTACGATTCATTTTATGCCCATACATAAAATGAAACGAGACCTTTTAGAGGAGAGGGCAACTAACTGGCAAGAACCGCTCCCAACCTATAATTCGTCTACCACCGTCTTCTTGCACACAAGTTGCACTCCCACATCTAATCAGTCAAGACAGAGCCCATAATGTCATAAGTCTGCACTGCAAGTACACTAAGCATGGAAGACATAGCCATCTCTTTGTTCCTGGGTGGCAAACCACAAGTGAACGCCTAGGCAGCAACTACACAATGCGTAGCCCCAGGTCATGCCCAGGCAGCAACTACACATTGGGCAGCCCCAGGTCGCCACTCAACATCGCCTCCATCATCAAACCAATCCACCCAGGTGTTTCATTTTAGTTAAAGTTCTTAATTTGTTCACAAAACACTTCTAACAAGTGATTAAAGCATGGCATCAATATTTTTCAAAGTATTTAGCATCCTAACAGGTGGGGTCTTGAGGGATTGCTACACACTACTAGGATCGAAGCATTTGATAAAACAGTTGAATAAATCACCTATCATGCATACTACAAGAGGTGAATACACTAATGCATAAGTAAAATGGGTAAAGGGACATGTGTGTCACTTGCCTTTTTGAAGATCACGATGTTTCACTTCTCTCAACTAAGCACGCAGCTCTTCGCACCAACTATAGCACAGAAATAGCATACCATAAACAATCCATACAAACACAATCAAACAAATCAAACAATTGAAAGGTGTTTGTTTAACAGTTTAGATTTATTGAGATGTTAAGACAAGAAAGATATGGCAAAGGATCATGAATTCTGAGATATAAATTTGAGAGCTTAGTTGGGAAAGATCAATATGATTGGAGAGATAATTGGACTAGTCATTATATAATTGATGAAGTCTTTATGCTTTACTAAAGCATATAGAATTTTTAGGAATTGCTCATGTGAAATAAATTACACAAGAGTCAATTTGTGCAACTACAACACTATTGAGTAAATGTGACAACAATTACTCTTGAATAGCATATATTGCACTTAGGAACTAGGTTGGGTTTTAAGAATGCTTGAACTACTCAATTAGCGTATTTGCAAGTGAATATTTCAATACATGTGATCAAACTAAGTAGGCATTGGATTGGGTATGAATGATTGATATTTGAGGACATGGCTCAAATGGTTCATTGATCAACATGGTGTATAACACATACTACGGTATGGGTTATAACAAACCCACATTAATAGAACCTAAGTTTGAGATGAATTCATATTCTACTCAAGTAGCACAATTGCAATTTGAATATTTATATGAATTAGACAAAATATAATGAGTGAGATCTTTATGCTTTATCAAAGCATATTGAATCTTGGAATATCTCATATGGGTAATTCACATAAGAGACAAAATAGTGCAATAGCAATACTATTGAATAAGTGTGACAACAATTATTCTTAAATAGTATATATTACACTTAAGCTTAGGCTAGGATTCTTATAACATTGAGTTACTCAATTAACTCATTTGTTAATTGAATAGTTCAATGCAAGGCTAAGGTTGAGTAGATATGAGTGAATGACTATAGGTAATGGATATGCATAGATGACGTTTGAAAACATGGCTTAAGGTTCCTAATGGGTAAATGGGATTGGGTTAAGTACTATGATGTTGATTTGATCTATACCATAGTAGCAAGGGTTAGAAACTAAGATTGATAGTATCACACTTTACTCAGATGACACATTTGTAATTTGAATAAGTGGGTACTATACAAGATAGGTCTAAGTAGATATGATCTTGGTCAAGATGTTAATTAGATAACAGTGATGACTAGGTATGAATATAAGATTTGCTATGGTAGAAGGAAACATTACTGAACAGAAATAGATTTATTCTTATAATGGAATTTACTCAAATCCTCATATTAGAATTTGAATAATTGCGAAATGGTTCAAGAAATTATGGGAGTGATGCTACTGGATAGCTTGCAGTAATACAAAGTCACTGCAAGTGGATTCATTCCAAAATAAGTTGTAGAATTCAAACTATGATCAAGTTAGTGATTTGGATAGATTTGAATGCACAAAGTGTGTGCACGTATCAAATTTGGATTTTCTTGATCCTATGATGTTCTACAAGTTGAGAGGATTCCAAAGACTACAAATTTGTAATTTTTGGATTAACAGAACTAAAGATATGAATTAAACAAGCTAGCAGAAGGTTTGATTCCAATTTGAAAATAGTTTCAAATTGAACCCATAAAATATGAAGTTTTATTGTACCACTGGATTCTAGATGTTCTAAGGATTCCAACGGTATATCATTTGTTATTTTTCGGGTTACAGATCAAAAGATATGATGTTTCAAAGTTTCAGCCCAAATCTGATTCAATTTCTATTTTGAATTTCTGTTTGATTTAGAGAAGGTCACGTGGCGTATTTTAAGTGGATGGTACCGGTTCGGCCAGATCAGTGTTTTCGGCCGTTGGATTTAAGTGACGATGCGCGGCTCTGATCTGTTCATACCATTTCACAGTGGGATCTAATCGTGGCCGTGAGATCCAGATCTAAGGGCTGGGACAGAGATCCTGTGTGCTCACCGGGATTTGGTCAACGCCGGCGACGAGGCGGCACGGAAGGTGGATGACGGCGCGATTCCGATGAACGGCGACAGCGAGGAAGATGTGGACGACGTGCAGCTTGACGCGGCGAGGACGGGGGCAAGATCGGCGGCGTCGATTTCTTCCTGGAGCTTCGAGGAGGGGCGACCGGAGCGGCTCCATGCGACGGTGAGATGCAGGTGAGGTTCCACTCCTCGATTCGCTGAAAAACAGAGGGAACGGAGAATATCAGAAGGTGCGCAGGGACTTGGGGAGGAGCATGGACCAAAAGGGAGCGGCGCTACCTCACTGTGACGGCCGTATCGAAGAAAACACGGCGGCAGCAGTGGCAGACTCCGATGATCGATTTCGTCGGCCTGGTGGCGCTATCGGCTCGGGAGCAAGAGGGGAAATGGAGAGGAGTCTGAGGGGAAGAGGAGAGCGTGATTGGGGGAGCCATTTATGCCTTGGAGTAACGAGGGGGGAGTGGGGGGGTGTGGCCGGCGGGTACCGTTACCAGTGAGAGGAAACGACTGGGGGTTGGGGATGACAAGGCGGTCCCACCCGTCAGCGCTGAAAAAAAATAAAAAAAAAAGAGAAAACAGAGGGGTGCGCGGGGCTGGGCTGGCTCGGCCGGTGTCGGCTGCTGCTCGGTCTTGGGCCCCGGGTGCGGCCCAGTTGGGTTGTGCCCTTCTTCTTTCTCTTTTTTTTGTTCTAATTCCTTTTTCTTATTTCTGTTTTGTGATTTGTCTTATAACTTTTACATTTTTGCTCCAAATGAGCTCAAACCAAATTCTAAATTTTTCTAAAATTCAACACAATGTTTTAACCCAGTAAGAACCATGTTTTCACAAAATAAAACAAGATTTTCAAAGGCTTTATGAACTTAACAAAAGGGTTTGCTTGCATAAAGCTAAATAGGGTTTGATAATAATTCTTTTGAAAATAGGAGAATAATATTTTATAAGATAATGTTTGAAATTATCTTTCAAACTTAGTTCTTAAAATACAATCTTTACTAAATAAAACACATTTGTGATTCACTCCTTTGTAAGCAAGCTTGCATAGGTTTGAATAAAGGATGGAAAATAGTATTTTGATACTTGATCTTTCTCAAGGAAGTTCTTCAAGAAAAATAATAGAAAGTTTAAAATAGTTTTCCAATAAAGCTTTCAAATGGACTCAAAAAGTTTTAAATCTTTGTGAATTTTCAAACATCTCAACAAAACAAAAGCAAAAAAATTCCCCCAAAAATTTGATAAAATCTTGGGATGTTACAGACTACCACCCTTAGAAGAAATCTCGTCCTCGAGATTGGAGAAGCTAGAAAGAAAGTAGGTATTAGGTTATCTGGGTTTAGGTATCTGGGTGGCTACCACCCTTAAAAGAAAATTCCTCTTGGTGGTATCTTGATGCTTCCTTAGGCACTTGCATTTTGTTCCCAGCTTGCATTCACTATTGTGTCATTTTCCTTGAATCGCCCTTCTCAGAAATTTTGATGTCCAATACTATGTTCAAAAGTGGGCACACCAAGGGTTCCGTCCAATTCTGGTGATCAGCAGATATCATCCATCGCGTTGTCATCAACAAGGTAGTCCACATCTTCATTTACAATAGGTGGGTGTCTATTCACAAATCCGGGCACCAACCTTCCTTATGGGGTTGCTTGAGGTAACCTTACTCTATTGTAGAGCTTTCTATCTAACAGGGTAGTTGTTGAACTACTTTGGACACTGAGGAGTCGCTCTTTGGTTCAATCAGAGGACCAAGCTGAGTTGTCTCCTCTTTGGGTCATTCAGAAGGCCAAGCTGAGAGGGTATCCTCTCATCATCTCAACTTTCTTATCATCATCCTTAGAGGTTCTTCATCTTATGATTGCTTCATTATATAATTTTGCTCTTAAATTTTCAACGATACCATTTTGTTCTAGTAACCTTCCTGGTTGTTGTACATCTTCCAAGAATGTGTATCTAGTCTTTTCTTGGTCGGTCCTCACCAAGGCCAATAAATCAAATAGGTCATCACCATACTCCTTGTTGCTTTTTAGCTGATTTTCGTTCCAAGAATCTCAAAAGATGATTCAGTGCCAAGTACTGCATTCTTGCCCCGCGAACATGATGAGACCACACATTCCAAAGGATTAGGATGGCATCTCTCTGCAGTCTTCTCATGCATTTCATAGGGGTAAACAAGGTGGACTCTGTAAGAGGTACTTGCACCTTTAAGGGACGGAAGGTCGCCTTATAATCAGCATTGTTGAATCTTTTCTTGATACCGGTGCTCATCATGCTATCTGCCACTAGTACCAGATGGTCCTTAAGAATTCCTTTCGCAACCATCTTCATAGTCGCTGGAAAACTTGATCATACCTCGAAGGTGAATTCCTTGCAAGAATACAGGGATCTATCAAGCTCTCATGGGTGGGAAAGTAGTTCAGGGATTTGGAGAGTTGCCTCATAACATCGCAGGTTGGGATGGGGTAGACTTCGGTGGTGTAAAGCTTTGGAATTAGGAGGAAATCTCATAGGTAGTGGTGACTGTCTTTGTTGTGACTCTCTGGAGAGGAGTGATCTCTCTTTTATAGGCTCAGGGAGGTAGCCGAACAAGCCACGTGGGGAGTCGAAACGAAGGGTCGGGAAGTGAATCGTACAGGCAACAGCCAAAATTGAACAACCTTCGTAATCAAGGTCCACTGAGCAAAACGTCTCTGATTCGTGTAGTCGTTCAAAACAAACCTCACCGTATTCCTACGTTCTTGGCCACACTGGCTCACTATAAGGGATGTAACATATTATCCTCCTAAGGTTATGGTTTAACGACGTCATCTCTCATGTAGGTATGTCACTCTAGATTAACCATTCCTTATAACAAGAGCGAACAATATGAGTAGTTGTCATGGGGGCCAATCCATGTCGCACCCAATCATGATCTTGTATTTGGTTTGGTGCATCTCGCATTCTAACTCTTGGTCAACCTCACTAGCTTTGACAAAAGTTTTCTTAGATATGGAACCAAGTTCCAATTCCATTTTTTTTAAACAAAATTTATCATTCCTAGCTAGAGGTTTTCAACAAAGCTCATGGCAATAATCCTTAAGTCGTAGATCCTTTGGTTTGCCATTTAAGAGGAATTAAAATCCTTTCCATTGCTCTGTTTGCTCTTTCCACCCTTTTTGCATGAGGTGGTTGATTAGTATTACTTCCACATTAGTTACACCTTGGGGTGTCTTCTTATTGTTTGCGAGGTATCCTTTGGTCATCCTAGCTTACTGGAGTGTTGGATATCATCCTTTGTGCAACCTTTTGCGAAATGTTCCAGTCTCTTGTACTTGAAATACTACCTCTTGTTGTTGTACTCTGTATCCTTATCTCTAACTGAGGGTCATCGTAGTTGTTCTGTCGTTGAGAAAACTTGGGTTCGGGTTTTAGGACAAGTTTAGGTCTTAGCATAGATGAGAATTAGATAGAACAGGTCTAAAGAAGATTCCTACCCAAACACAACAGGGCAAAACAATTTATCCTACAAGCAATATCTAACAAACATTCATCATAACAATCGAACTAGTTTTCAAACAAATGGGGAGGTACGATCATCCACAAGTCGGTATGACCATAACATTTATTACACGTCGTTAAAATTTCCTAAATGGAGGTCCAAATAAGGCTTCTTGGTACTCTTCTAAGCAGATTCATTGTTCTGGTCCAGCTGCTTCAGTAGATTGGTAATCTGTTCATCCTTGATTTTGATGAGGTCTCCTTGATTACTAAGTTCAGATTCCAACTTTTCCATGTCACCTTGAAGTTGACTTATGGTTGCCTTCAATGCAGTAGTATCTTCCTTTTCTTCCTTGAGGTCTTGTTGAGTATTATGAAGTCTCCACTTGAGTCTTTCTCCAAGTTCCTTTATATGGAGTCAAGGGAAATATATGGAGTATCAGTCTCACACCTCTGGCACATTGCAATCTTCTATCCTTTGTTGATGATTTCAGGGTAGGGTCAGCTATAGTATTAGGAAACATTTGGAGAGGAAGTAGGAGAGAATAGAAGGAGTTCAAAATGCAAATTTTTTTTAATAAATAGAAGTAAGATGAGATAGAGAATTTTATCGTAGGGTCTTCCTATTTCTAATTCCAAACCTAGGGTCTCGATTCTACAGGCAACACTATGCTCTGATACCATTCTGTAGCGCCCCACCTTTACCTAAAGGCAGAACTCCTGTGTATCTGTGCCATTCCCTGGATCATTAGATAGCACCACAGTACAAAATAAGTAATCATTGCAATAGCATCAATATTACAACGTAAATCCAGTTACATAGGTCTTCAACCTTACGAGTACACAGCATAAAGCATAGTTGCAGTGAGCCTCCATTCTTCATCATGTGCCACAGGCAGACATGTTGGAATGTAGTCTCGAGATCCTACTCCTGGTTCCTTACTCGACAGTAAAACCTGCACGTTTGAATATGCAGCCCCAGAGGGGTCAGTACAATGATGTACTGGCAAATGACACATATTTGGTGGCATTTTGTGAAAGACTATACTACATGACATTTGGCTGGTGGATCTCAAAGGCTGATTTGCATAAAGCCAATTTTATCCTAAAATCCATTTTAATACTTTCTTTCAAATTTTTATTTTTCAAGGGTCAAGGTAACCCCCATACACTACATACTGGCCGGTATGTAGTTCTGGGCGCAACTCAACAAAGTTGGAACCTCAGGCACCACCACCCCTCGGAGTGTATGCTCCTTAGTTCCTACCTAGAGGTTTCTAGACAAATTTTAATAATTCAGAATCGGTGATGAGATTCTTCCGTACATTCCATGTCTAGAGACTCAATTGTCCATAACCGAGGACACGGCTAATCGATTAGTTTGAACACCTTGCAAGGGTTGTGCACTTTCACCTTACGATTCATTTTATGCCCATACATAAAATGAAACGAGACCTTTTAGAGGAGAGGGCAACTAACTGGCAAGAACCGCTCCCAACCTATAATTCGTCTACCACCGTCTTCTTGCACACAAGTTGCACTCCCACATCTAATCAGTCAAGACAGAGCCCATAATGTCATAAGGCTACACTGGAAGTACACTAAGCATGGAAGACATAGCCATCTCTTTGTTCCTGGGTGGCAAACCACAAGTGAACGCCTAGGCAGCAACTACACAATGCATAGCCCCAGGTCATGCCCAGGCAGCAACTACACATTGGGCAGCCCCAGGTCGCCACTCAACATCGCCTCCATCATCAAACCAATCCACCCAGGTGTTTCATTTTAGTTGAAGTTCTTAATTTGTTCACAAAACACTTCTAACAAGTGATTAAAGCATGGCATCAATATTTTTCAAAGTATTTAGCATCCTAACAGGTGGGGTCTTGAGGGATTGCTACACACTACTAGGATCTAAGCATTTGATAAAACAGTTGAATAAATCACCTATCATGCATACTACAAGAGGTGAATACACTAATGCATAAGTAAAATGGGTAAAGGGACATGTGTGTCACTTGCCTTTTTGAAGATCATGACGTTTCACTTCTCTCAACTAAGCACGCAGCTCTTTGCACCAACTATAGCACAGAAATAGCATACCATAAACAATCCATACAAACACAATCAAACAAATCAAACAATTGAAAGGTGTTTGTTTAACAGTTTAGATTTATTGAGATATTAAGACAAGAAAGATATGGCAAATGATCATGAATTCTGAGATATAAATTTGAGAGCTTAGTTGGGAAAGATCAATATGATTGGAGAGATAATTGGACTAGTCATTATATAATTGATGAAGTCTTTATGCTTTACTAAAGCATATAGGAGTTTTAGGAATTGCTCATGTGAAATAAATTACACAAGAGTCAATTTGTGCAACTACAACACTATTGAGTAAATGTGACAACAATTACTCTTGAATAGCATTTATTGCACTTAGGAACTAGGTTGGGTTTTAAGAATGCTTGAACTACTCAATTAGCGTATTTGCAAGTGAATAGTTCAATACATGTGATCAAACTAAGTAGGCATTGGATTGGGTATGAATGATTGATATTTGAGGACATGGATCAAATGGTTCATTGATCAACATGGTGTATAACACATACTACGGTATGGGTTATAACAAACCCACATTAATAGAACCTAAGTTTGAGATGAATTCATATTCTACTCAAGTAGCACAATTGCAATTTGAATATTTATATGAATTAGACAAAATATAATGAGTGAGATCTTTATGCTTTATCAAAGCATATTGAATCTTGGAATATCTCATATGGGTAATTCACATAAGAGACAAAATAGTGCAATAGCAATACTATTGAATAAGTGTGACAGCAATTATTCTTAAATAGTATATATTACACTTAAGCTTAGGCTAGGATTCTTATAACATTGAGTTACTCAATTAACTCATTTGTTAATTGAATAGTTCAATGCAAGGCTAAGGTTGAGTAGATATGAGTGAATGACTATAGGTAATGGATATGCATAGATGACATTTGAAAACATGGCTTAAGGTTCCTAATGGGTAAATGGGATTGGGTTAAGTACTATGATGTTGATTTGATCTATACCATAGTAGCAAGGGTTAGAAACTAAGATTGATAGTATCACACTTTACTCAGATGACACATTTGTAATTTGAATAAGTGGGTACTATACAAGATAGGTCTAAGTAGATATGATCTTGGTCAAGATGTTATTTAGATAACAGTGATGACTAGGTATGAATATAAGATTTGCTATGGTAGAAGGAAACATTACTGAACAGAAATAGATTTATTCTTATAATGGAATTTACTCAAATCCTCATATTAGAATTTGAATAATTGCGAAATGGTTCAAGAAATTATGGGAGTGATGCTACTGGATAGCTTGCAGTAATACAAAGTCACTGCAAGTGGATTCATTCCAAAATAAGTTGTAGAATTCAAACTATGATCAAGTTAGTGATTTGGATAGATTTGAATGCACAAAGTGTGTGCACGTATCAAATTTGGATTTTCTTGATCCTATGATGTTCTACAAGTTGAGAGGATTCCAAAGACTACAAATTTGTAATTTTTGGATTAACAGAACCAAAGATATGAATTAAACAAGCTAACAGAAGGTTTGATTCCAATTTGAAAATAGTTTCAAATTGAACCCATAAAATATGAAGTTTTATTGTACCACTGGATTGTAGATGTTCTAAGGATTCCAACGGTATATCATTTGTTATTTTTTGGGTTACAGATCAAAAGATATGATGTTTCAAAGTTTCAGCCCAAATCTGATTCAATTTCTATTTTGAATTTCTGTTTGATTTAGAGAAGGCCACGTGGCATATTTTAAGTGGATGGTACCGGTTCGGCCAGATCAGTGTTTTCGGCCGTTGGATTTAAGTGACGATGCGCGGCTCTGATCTGTTCGTACCGTTTCACGGTGGGATCTAATCGTGGCCGTGAGATCCAGATCTAAGGGCTGGGAGAGAGATCCTGTGTGCTCACCGGGATTTGGTCAACGCCGGCGACGAGGTGGCACAGAAGGTGGACGACGGCGCGATTCCGATGAACGGCGACGGCGAGGAAGATGTGGACGACGTGCGGCTTGACGCGGCGAGGACGGGGGCAAGATCGGCGGCGTCGATTGTCGTCGTGGTGAAACAACATATGCCATAGGATGGCTTAAATGGGGGCCGAACTAGATGCTGGATGATTCGGGAGAGGGGAACGAGCTAAAAAGCACGACAGAAAGGAACACAGATCTACCCAGGTTCGGGGCTCTCGTAAGGAGATAACACCCCTACTCCTGCTCTACTAGTTTTATATTTGGATCGATGGAGTACACAACAATGGTGCTTCCAAGCTCTCAGCTAGAGGAGGAAGATGAACTGCTAAGTATAGGAACACAGAGTGACCAACCCCTTGCTAGGGCTCCCTTTGCCACCTTATATAGTGGTGGCCAGGGTTACAACGGTCACAAGAGACCAGAAGACACGAACTACACTCCAAATAGGACTTGCTGACGAAGGCAGCGACCCTTGACTTTCTCCCTGATTGCTCTCGATGGGACTTCATATCCCTGTACCTTGTACTTCCTGCACTGTGACCTTACCTGTGTGAGGTAAGGGTTGTACTTGTGCACAGTGAGGGTAGGTAGTCCACCACTGTGCACCCTGTCAACATGATCCTTCTCCATACATGGCAGAGTCTCCCCTTGATTGTAGGGAAATGACATCTTAGCTGACTTCTGTATCCCGGATATGACCGTTGGCCATATCCTGGACCTATATGCCGGACCAACGACATATGAAGGTTGGGTCATCCGGCCTCCCCTGCTCCTGCACAACACACCAAATAGATAGGCCGGCATATCTAAGTTTATGCTGGCACTCCTCAGTTAGTATCCTGGTTAATCCGGCATATCCGGACATTAGCCGGGATACATATATATGCCGGCCTAGCCGATGCTCCTATATTCCGGCCAGGCCCTTCCTTGGTCAACTGGCATGAAGTCAACCATAGACCTTGTATCTTTCTAGTCTCTTGACCCTACCGGGGGTCATCCCCCCGACACTAGTCCCTGAAGCTGCCGAGGTTCCCCAGTCATAACTGTGGAGCCTTGACAGGTTCAACATATCCTTTCTTCGTTATACCCCGGTTCTCCATTATATCCCGACGATCGGATTATATGCCGGGACATCCGCGTATATACCGGCCACTATTCCTTCTCCAAAAATTAATCCGGCTGGCCCTAAGGGTATTCCGGACGAAACTTATTCTTCGGGCAGTTATGCCGACATATAGACGAGACTTCTTTGAGAAGCCAGGCCTGACAGTTTGCATCGAAACTTGCAACTGCCCTGCCACCTCGAACGGTCACACGATGTGAAGGTTCACAGCGCAGTTACTCCCCATCATCATTGCCTAGTGGCACGGTTACAGTAGCCGCCGCCCCACTCCGTGCCGCCACGTGGCGACTCACTGCGGGAACGGTCGGGGTAGTGGAACACTCCCCACGATCCCCACGACCCTTGCCTCTTCGGTATAAATACGGGGGTGGGGGTAACTTGCTCTTTTTACCCCCACAGTGCCTTCTTCTTCCTCCGTTCCTCTGCCCCTTGCGCTTCACCGCAGGACCGAGGAACAGAGAAGGAAAGCCGCCGCCGTCGCCCACCTGCACGCCGGTGCCTCCGCTTGCCGACGTCCGGCACCATTGTCGACGACGCCGCCGCTCCTCTCTGCGACATTGCTGAGAGATCGGACCTTCCTCTGCACGCTCGTCGCCGCTCCATTGCTGCCGGCCAAGCTTCGGTGAGTTCCTCTTTCTCTGTTCTTGTTCTTCATCCCTCCTGCTTCTCTGTAGCTACACCACGATAGCACTGCTAGCTTGAATCTGCGGCAGTTTCTCTGCTTGATGTCTCCCTGACTCGATTAGCATTGCCAGTGATATTCTTCGGTAGTTCACAGCTGTTCTTCCGTAGGAATTATACCCATGTTTATCTCCAGTTTTAACTGCCTATGTAGATCTTCTATTTCTGCTAACATCGGCGAGAGTGGTATGCCGGAGAGACTAACCTCCCTCTTTTCTCTGGTCTTGATAGGATTAACATCACGGGACTCTGGCTCTCACGCCTTGTCCCGGCCATCAAGATGGCTTCCTCAAGCATGACAGGTACCTCGGCCTCAGAGGAGGATAACTCGGCCCGGATCCAGGGACGCTCCGGCTGGGAGGGGTCGGAGGTTACCCCGGCCGACATATCCTGGGTTACCTCCACCAGGAGAGTGCCGGAGGGCGTTGCATGCCGGCTCCCTGCGGGAGAAACTGCGCCGGCACCTGAACCTGGCGAACGAGTCGTCTTCATTGCCCACTTCGAGCGGGGCTTCGGTCTGCCGGCATCGGACTTCTACCGGGACTTCCTCGACACATACGACCTGCAACCTCACCACATCCCGGCGAACGCGGTGATGATCCTCTCTGCCTTCGCCGCATTCTGCGAAGGCTTCGCCGGCATAGAGCCCTTTACCCAGGCTTGGGCGAGGTACTTCCAACTGCGGAAGCAAGTTGTCCAAGAACCGCCCCGGAGCAAGGATGACCCGCCGGAGACGGCCCAGGAGAAGAAGGACCGCCCCATGACCCTATGCGGCGCGGCCACCATCATGTCCCGGAAGGGCTCGGACTTCCCCAAGGTGGAGCTCCTCGAGTCTTGCAAGAAGTGGCAGAAAAGCTTCTTCTACGTCAAGAACACCACCGACGAGGATCTGCTCAACCTGCCGCCATTTGTGGATGAGCCACCCTTGGCTATGAAGAACTGGACCTACAACCCGAAGAACTCGGTGATGCCGGTGAACGCGCTCCACTGGGTTAAGGGCGAGCTCCGGGATGCCGGCCTTACCCCTCAAGATCTAGTGGCATGCTTCATCAGTCGGCGCATCTCTCCTCTGCAGCGCCGGTCACACAAAATCTGCCAGATGAGCGGGCCCATGGACCCCACCCGGCATTCTACACATGAGCTGACTCCGGCCGACATTCTGCGGCGAATCAAGGACGTCTGCAAGTCCTCTCAGGCCACCTTTGCCTGGGGACTTGAACCATATAGCCAGGATCGGCCCGCCCCAACGGTAAACCCTCTTGGCCGACACATAATCTCTTGCCCGGCATATAGATAATTAAGCCGACACATATTTATTTACCGACATATATCATGTTTGGCCGAGACATTGCTATTTGCCGCCATATTCCTTTGTTTGATCAATTGACCTTCTCTTATACAGAAATTCAGCTTCCAGGCCATGGAGAACTCCCGGATCCAGATCGCGGCAGACCGCACTGTTGCGGATGTTGAAGATCCGGATCACTGGGACAAGCTGCCCCGGAACACCCATGCTGCCTCTGCCGTGGGTAAGGCCTCTTCATCCTGGCATTTCGCTCAAGACCGGAGTAACGATGACTCCTATGAAGACTGCCAGACGTTTATCTGCCCGACACCTCTTGTTTATGCTTTTCCAGAAAATCCTATTGCTTACGCCTTTCCAATGCCGTCCTCAGCTATCCCGGACGACATGGTTGTCGACGCCGCCCCTCTGAACCAAGGACCTCCTTCCACCGGCGGACGTACCGGCCGGAAGCGAGGCGTGAAGCCCCAGCCCGACACACCTCAGCAACAGAAGAGGCAGAAGGTTGGCGTGCCTATTCCGAAGAAACAGAGGCCTGTTGCCTTGGGGTAAGTTTCTTTTCTTTGTATTTCCTCCGACATATCTCTTGCTTTGATTATTAACTTGGTGTTTTCTCTCTTTCAGGGCTCCTCTTGCGCCGGAACAAGCTTCTGGCTCGAGTGGCGGCCCGAAGGTTACCAAGCCGGCGGAAACTGCCACCTCCGACATACCATCTGCTAGTCACACGACCTCCCCGGCGCCGGCATCTTCGCCTGCGCCTGACAAGACCACCTCCCTGGCGAAGGACAATCCTCCGCCGGAACAAGATTTCTCTGCCCCCGACGTCCACATGGACTCGGGGGCTCAACAGGAACCTTCGGCTTCTGATGCCCACATGGGCACAGGAGCCCAACAAGATGCCCCAGACTCCGGCGCACCCATCAGCGGCGCCAGAACTACTGATGATGCCGGCGCAAGCAACAAGAGCGCCGGCATAGATAACAAAGGAAAGGGCCCTGCAGTGCCGGAAGTCCGAACTACTCCGGAACCTGCCTCTGCTGGCCAAGCTGTGCCGGCCGCACCGGAACAACCCGCACCCAAGACTCCCTCTACTAAGAAGACTCCGGCACCAGCCAAGACCGCTGCCTCGGCCAAGACTTCCGTCCCGGACAAGACCTCTGCCCCGGTCAAGTCCGGCACCCTCAAGATCCAGCCGACCAAGTCTGGCACACCGTCTGCTGCCACTGCTCCTCCTAAAGCAGCATCCCGGCCCAGCTCTGCCCTGGCCCTGCATCTTGGCAGGGCAGCAACCCGGCCTGGCTACCGGCCCAGCTTCTTCGACACGCCGGAACTTGAGGGCCGTGTCCCCCTGGAGACGAAAAGTGACCTAGAGCCTTGGGTCTCTCAAGGAGCACTGTGTCAGGTGGAATGACGCCGGCAACATGGACACTGCGGACTCCAGGAGCAAGAAGATGGCCAAAGCCTCGGCCACTGGCAATCCATCAGACATCCTGGCCGCGAAGCCCATTCCGATTGCCTGCGAGCTCCTTAGCCTCCAGCAAACACTTCACCAATTGGCCGATGCCACCAACGTAAGTCTTCTCTACCTATACACATATCCTCAGTCCCCGAAAATGTCGGCTGTCCGGGATACGGACATCCGAGATTTTCCAATACTCTTTTAGTTAGCTGCTCTCGAATTAACTGCCGACATATTAGCTCGATCCGAGCTTCAAATCCTAGTCACCGAGAGCTGGGATAGGGCGCAGCACCTGTGCCGGGTCTCTAACTATGTCATATCTTAATTATTGTTCAAATCCTCTTGACCAAGATATAAGCTCGTCTTGAGCTTCAAATCCTAGTCACCGAGGGCCGGGATAGGTGCGCAGCACCTGTGCCGGGTCTTCAACAGCATGAATATTTCGTATAATCTTCAATTGTACTGGCATGCTAGACTTTTCTCATAACCTTTCAAATCCTAACACTTTTGCAGCGCATGAACAACACACGCGCCGACATGTTCCATGACTTGGTGTGCGAGCACCGGAAGCTATCTGACGCACATAGCAAGGTCTTGCTAGAACTGCGCCAGAAAGGTAAACTCATCCGACATATACGCCGGATGCCTTGCCTTCTTTTTTTCTTCATAGACCCTTTTGCCGGCACACCTTATATATGCCGACGCATAACCTTTTTCCGTCATTCCGCAGCTGGTGCCGAAGCTCAAGTCACCGAGCTTGTCAAGAGGGTGAAGGAGCTGACAGGTATGCCGGATCCTGCTGTCACCCGAACCCTTTATACTTCAAATCCTTTATCTCTTGTCATTGTTTTCCATCTTCACCTTGTTTTGGCTTCAAATCTTTTCAGATGATAAAGCTGCACTGGAGGCACGCCACCAGGACTGTATGTCCTCAGTGGATGTGGCCAAGCAACTGGACGACCGGGATGCCGCCCACAAGGTCGAGGTAGAGCAGTTGAAGGGCCGCATTGCCGAGCTTCTGGATGAGAAGGAGCAGAGGGAGGGCCAACTCAAAAAGGCCCAGGAGCTGCTTGTCACCTCCGAGACTGATGCCTCCAACGCCCATGCCGAACTATCCAGCTTGAAGGAGCAGGCCACTAAATGGGAAGTTACAGTCGCACAGCTCAATGCTGACCTCGCCAGTAAGCTTCAAATCCTTTTTTCCCTTATCCTGCCCGACATACCATGATCCTTTCCGGCATACCATCTATGCCGACGTATTCCCCTCTTGCTAATATTATCTATTTTTCTCAGACATGTTTCCCGCTTCCGTCGAAGACGTTGAGAGGGCTCTGCAGTTGGATCGAGAGAACCGGGGTGTTCCGGTTGACTCGGCCAACTGGGACATGTCGGAGCAGCTGCTGGCCCTGCAATCCCGGAAGAACGCCATGACCCTTTACACAGAAGAACTCTTTTATGGCGCCCAAGAGGCATTCTCTGCCCTCTGGCCAGGACAAAGGACGCCCACTGATCCTGTTGATCTCGGCAATGATCTGCAGCTTGCCAAGGTTCGCCTCCGGGAATGGCGGGATTCCGGCGCGAGGGTAGGAGCTGATGAAGCTCTCAGCTACTTCCTCTCCTGGTATGAAAAAGCTGATCTGGAGACTTTGCGCACTGTGCGCGAAGGATCCATCTGGACCACGGATCCGGAACACATCCGGCGTCGGCGGGAACTGGCCTCAGTTATGTGGATTATGCCGACACCGATGCCTTTGTCCGGGACATCCGCGAGCCGGAAAAGACAGCAGACGATGCCAAGGATGCTGCTGATGCTGAGGGCTCCGATTCCAGCCAAGACGAAGAGGAAGCTGAAGAGGCCGACACTGATGCTCCGGAACAGGCATCTGCCCCGGGCGGAGGTGATGGCTCCATTCCATCTGCTGGGTCCGGCACTCCTGAAGCCGACATCTCCACCGCTACAGCTCCTCCAGCCGGCGGCTCTGCTTCTGCCGCTGCTCCTTGACTTTGCAGCACCAAAAACTTTAAGTTTCATCAGATCCCCGGAATGCCGGGTGCAATTGTAAGATATACGTTTAATTTCCTTTGGTTTGCTACCTGAACAAGTTTTATCTCGGTTTGCTTGTTATCAATGTCGGATCATCTTTGGCTAAGTCACCGAGTTTGTTTTCCTGTTTCCTCAACTTCACAACCTTGGCTACTTGTCTACCTTATTTGGCTTTCGACGTATGAGTCTCAAGGTTGCTTCATTGAACATACAGTACTTTAACTTTGAAACTTAGACTTCAAATCATCCGACATTTCAAGTTTTAGCTTTAGCAACAACATAAATGTCGGTTCGCTTGCTTTACACTTCCTTAGTCGTTTTCCATGTGTAGACAATCTCCGGCATCTACTCTTGCTAGCCATGAAGCCGGGTTTCGGACAGCAGCTGAGTCGAAGAGCGGCCTTTGTTGCCGACACATTACTAGGCCGACATAGGAAACATTCAAATCAAGCCAGCCGGCATATAACAAAACTGAAAATAAATAACAATATATCTCGGAGGCAGTGCCCGCTCTCCTCGGGATGCCGACATTTCATTCATTAGTCTTGTGCCGGCATAAAGCGCCGGCACACAAAGCAAAATATGGAAATACATACATTGTGCTGCTCAGGAGTAAAAGGGGCGGAGTAGAGCTATGTTCCATGGTCTCTTGGTTTCTTCTCCGGACCTGTCCGCCTTGTCCTTCTTGGGGGCCTGCGCATCTATAAGATAATAGGCATCATTGTGCAGAGCTCTGCTCACAATGAATGGCCCCTCCCATGGAGGAGTTAACTTATGCCGGCCCTCTGTTCCTTGCCTTAGCCGGAGTACTAGATCTCCCTCTTGGAATCTCCTTGGATTTACCTTTTGCGCATGATAGCGTCTGAGGTTCTGCTGATATACTGCTGTTCTTGACAGTGTTACTTCTCTTGCTTCTTCCAGCAGATCCACATCATTTTCCCTGGCTTCTTTAGCCTCTTCCTCAGTATATAGCACTACTCTTGGTGCATCATGTATTACATCTGTTGGAAGCACAACTTCTGCTCCATACACCAGGAAAAATGGTGTGTAGCCTGTTGACCTATTCGGAGTTGTCCTTAAACTCCAAAGCACTGCTGGCAATTCATCTAGCCAACATCCCGGAGTTTTCTCTAGTGGCTCTATCAGCCGGGGTTTTATGCCGGATAATACTAGCCCATTTGACCTCTCTACTTGGCCATTGGTACAAGGGTGAGCGACCGACGCAATGTCCAGCCGGATTCCCACTTCCTCACAAAATCTGGCAAATGGCCCTTGGGCAAAGTTCGACCCATTGTCAGTGATGATGCCATGAGGAACACCATATCTCAAGATTATATCTTTTAAGAATTTCACTGTTGTGTGACCATCACACTTGCTTATGGGCTTCACTTCAATCCATTTGGTGAACTTGTCCACCATGACCAGGATATGGGTCATCTTTCCTCTGGCCGGCTTAAAAGCCCCGACCATATCCAGGCCCCAAACAGCAAAGGGCCAGGTTATCGGGATAGTCTTCAAGGCAGATGCCGGCTGATGAATCTGGTGGGCATATCTTTGACACCCATTGCATTTCCGGACCAAGTCTTCTACATCTTGCAGTGCCGTCGGCCAATAAAACCCATGCCGGAATACCTTTGCCACCAATGCTCTGGATGAAGCGTGGTGACCACACTCCCCCTCATGAATTTCCCGGAGCATCTCCAGGCCTTCCGCAGATTCAACGCACCTCTGCAATACTCCGGTGACACTTCTTTTGTATATTTCCTTGTTTATGATGGTATATCCTTTGGATCTCCTTGCAATCCGGCGTGCCTCGGTTTCATCCGCCGACACTTGATCATCCACCAAGAAATCCATGATAGGACGTGCCCATGAGGGCACTTCCCTGACAGTGAACACTGCCTGATCTATCTCCATCATTTCGACCGACACACAATCGATCTCCATGGGCTGCGAAGTCCCCGGGACTAAGGAATCAGGTCCCCGGGTATGCCGGAGCAGTCCCCGGGTATACCGGCTGACAAGGGTATAGTTAATAGAGCCCGTTAGTTGAGTACCCCTGAGGCCCGATAAGCTACGCCCAATTGTAATGATAGTCGAATACGAGTTAATACCGTATGTCGATATTTGTAATCTGTATCGAACCCTACCCGATCCTCGAGACCTGGCCACCTATATATAGGGGCCAGGAGGGGACGGCGTAGGGCAGATTAAAAGCAAGCCAGGTTGAACACCCAAGTTTACTTTCGATACACACCTATTTCGACTAACTTTACCTTCGAGTTCATCCGACGCCCTATCTCCCCGATCCTAAGTCCTTCATCTAGGACATTTGTCGAGTTAACCCTCGTCAATTGGCGCCGACCGTGGGGACTCTGGGCGTTGGAATCATGAATTCGACGGCTTTTTCGCTTTTAGCCAACAGCAGTCAAGAAATCGAAGGAAGTCAAGAGGTGGAGCTAACCATCGGAAGTTTGAGCATCCTCATCGGGCCGTCGAGTTCATCCCGCCTTTCGGATCTGACGAAGCAAGATCCATCGGCAAACGAGCCTGAAACAACAGCAATAATGGAGTATTCCGACGGCTCATCCAGCGAGGTAAACTCGCCGGTCAGCTCAGAGGAAGTGCAAAACAAGGAAATTTCAGAAGACAACAAAGAAAAGGGCAACCTCAGTACAGAAATCCAACTCGACGATCTCACGATCTGCCTCGACAATATCTCAGACAACTCAACAGATACATGGAAGACAGGGTTAGAGCTTTCTGAAGACAGCGACTCGATCTTTTCAAGCTTTAATAGCAACATCGGCAAGCAGTGCCAGGTACTCGCCATTGTGGGCGACAACTCAGAATAATTCGATGAAAATAACAACCCAGTGATAAACCCAGCAAATATCGACAGAGGAGCAAATCACCTAGCAGAAGGACAAACAGTGGAATCCCTCAGAGCCAGGGAGAAAATTCGACTATCAGTCGACGAGTGGAAAATAATAAGAGAAGCCGTAGAACACGGCACACCAATACCATCCAGCTCCAGCAAAGACATGCTTTTTGGGTATCATTACGCCCTCAGGCAGCAAGCAAAGCAATTAGCAAAGGAAAAGGTAGAGATACAAAGAAGAAAAGATTCAGCCATTGCAGCCAGCGAAGCTGCTCGTAGAGCACGAAGCGACGCATCATACAGCAACGCAAGGAAAAATCGTCGACATGGTTCAAGGTACGATAACCTCGAGTATTCTGACAGGCAAAGTATTTCCAAAAACCTCGACTCGTCCTTCCTATCGGTCGACGAGCAGGGAAACATCCTACCAAAAACTCCTGAAGCAGCACTAGTGGCAGCACAAGCATATCTACTTACAACTCGACCAAGTCCAGGAGATCCTAGAGAACATATGCATAGAGCAGCACTAAACGGACTCAATATGGTGGGCCACAAGCTATCAGCAAAAGGAGAAGAAGCGCATCACCACAAGGAAGCGCACAAAGCAAGATCACCTCGCCGTCACAATAGTCCTCGGCATAAAAGCAGCAAACACCGATCTCGATCGCCATCACCAAAACAGCACGGCGGAACTCGAAGATCGCGATCCCCAAATGAAAGGCGCGACTATGAGGACGACGAAAAGGAGATGGGGGCATCGTGCTTTACTCGTAGGGTTCGCACCACTCCAGTTCCTAAGGGATTCAAGCTACCTCATGACCAGCAAAAGTACGACGGATCACAGGAACCACAATCATGGCTCGCAGATTACTTACAAGCAGTTCAAATACTAGGAGGAACCAAAGAGACAGCAATGCAAAGTTTGCAATTACACCTCACCGGCGCAGCAAGGTCATGGTTGAGCAAACTAGAGAAAGAATCCATTGGAAGCTGGGAAGACCTCACAAAGCAATTTACAAGCAACTTCAGGTCGACGTACAAACGGCCAGCATCAATAGAAGAAGTCAAAGCATGCGTACAGCAACGCGACGAAACACTACGGGCATACATCCAAAGATGGAGCCTCATCAAGAATTCAGCAGTCGAAGTTTCAGACGAAAGAGCAATAGACGCGTTCATCATTGGATTAAGGCGAAGAGACCTAGTCGAAGAGATGGGTAGAATCAAGCCAAAAACAGTGTCAGATCTCATGGACACAGCAAACAGATTTGCAGATGGAGAAGATGCGTGTAACAACAAACAAACACGATCTCTAGAGGACGACAGAAGAAACAGATACGGGAGTCAAAGGAGACGGTCCCGAAACTACGACACCTACGGCTCTCATAACCAAGTCGCCGCAGGATATAAAGACAACAGTTATCAGGGAAACGAATGCAGAAGCTCGGGATATCGCAGCTACGGAAGAGAGGAGTATAAGAAGTTTCCACCAAGAGAATCCAGAGAGTACAACCCATCACCAGAGGATATGCTCAACGGGCCTTGTCATATACATTCAGCGTTCGTCGACGGGAAGCGAGTATCAAGGCACGCGATGAAAGACTGCACAACATTCTTAAAGCTACAAGAAGCAGCAATAAACAAACAAACCGAGGCAAGGCGACAAGGATTCGAAGGTAGTAACAATCCCGCGACAAACCAGCAAGGAAACAACGGAGCTCCTCAAGAGCAAGACCAGCAAAACAAGGGACACGACGACGACGACGAAGGGTATGTCCCATCAAAAGGACACATTACAGCAACGATACAACCTGTGCCCAAGTCGAACAAAGAAGAAAAGAGTATAACTCGACAAGTCAATCTAGCAGTCATGTCACCTCCAGCTACAACAGAATATCTGCATTGGTCAGAACAACCAATCGAGTTCAACAGAGAGGACCACCCCATAACAGTACCTCGGCCAGGAAACGCGCCTCTGGTACTCAAAGCTCAAATCGGCGCGTATGATGTCGACAGAATATTCATGGACGCGGGAAGTGGAATTAACCTGATATACGCGAAAACACTCAGGGCAATGCACATATCATTGGAATTCCTAAAACCAACAGATTGCTCCTTCCATGGAATCGTACCAGGAAGTGCTAATTACCCGTTGGGTCGAATAGCACTCAACGTTTGCTTCGGAAACCGACAGAACTACAGAAGGGAAAAACTAGACTTCGAAGTCATGGACTGGCCATCGCAATATCACGCGATCCTCGGACGACCCGCGTTTTCGCGATTCATGGCAGTGCCTCACTACACATATTTGGTACTTAAAATGTCAGGACCAAAAGGAATAATCACAGTGAAAGGAAGCTTTGAAGTTTCAGATCTCTGTGACAGGGAATTCCACAAGATGGCGCAAAATTTTGGCGTAATAGCCAATCATGCAGAAAAGGCAAAGAGCGTGACTACAGAAGGCGTCAAGCTACTCGAAGGATGCACCGCGGAGCCCGAAACAAAGAAGCCACGAACAGGAACATCAGGAGAAGACACAGGCGCAGAAGAGAAAGGGAAAGCTATGGCGACATAAGCATCATAAAGACAATAGAGTAGAACAATAAAGCTGTAAAAGCCACGAGTTATTCCAGGGGCAATGCCCTCTAGATCCAGAACATGGGTCACAGGCCGGATCTCTTGGGTCACCCCATGTATCTTACATTAAGAGTATAGATAAAGACAAAGCGTTCCTCATATTCGAGTTTACGAGTCTTTCAAAGAGAATATGCGGCAAACGCACGAACCATACAAATATGCCTTGAGAATAAATTTCAGACATATAGTCGCGAAATAAATAATCTCTCGCGTTCCACACATACTTTACAACATCGGGTTGTCAGAATCATCTACGCCTAAAGGATCTAAATAATGATACTCGCGGAAAAACACGGCATCCGCCTCTAGAAGCCTAGCTACAAGTCTTCGAGCAGGTTGAAGCGTGTTCTCCATATGAACCCGAAGGCTAGCTCCACCTGGAGCTAAACTTAAGGACATCGTGCTATAATTCAATCTGGGGTGCCACTTGCGTATCCACCCGAGAGCAAAATTGGCACCAGCCACTAAGTTTAGTTCTATTAACCTATGAATACGATGGCTGGATCGGAAAGTATCAAGAAGAAGTGGGAAAGTTGCAGGCAAAGGATTACGGGGAAGCATGATGGAGTGCATAGTTGTAAGAGCTCGCCGGCAACCATCAACCGACTTGCCAATGTGCTGGGCACGATCTTGAAGTAATACAATGGCGCTATGGCGTCGAGGATCAGACCACAGAGTCTCATAGCCAGTCGACATCTTCTCCAAAGCAGCATTTCGTTCAGCAACTCGACGTTCTTCAGCAGCAAAATCCAAGCAAGTACCTACAATGACAAATATATCACAAAAGAAGTGCACAAACAGCCAAAAGAAGAAGTCGAAAGAAAACTCACATCGCAACAGCTCGCCAGCAGACTCGACAATTCCAAGAATGAAAGATTCGCACTCTTCATTGTGAACAACCTTCGCCGTCAAGCTGGAGACCTTTTCTTCAAGTGAAGAGATTTTCTTCATATAGCCACTGGCCTGGCTAGCCTTTTTAATAGCCATCTGTGCTTGGCGTTTAGCCAAGGATAGGCGAGTCTCAAGGTCGGAAATCCTGGAAGAATATTCTTCGCAGTGACTACATCGACTAGGAGTCGACGAAATCTGAGGATTGAATCCGCGAGCAGAGGAAGGAGCAGGAGCATGAGAAGAAGGATCATTGTCACGCATCGACTACAAAAAGAAAGAAAGGAGAAACAATTTCAGAAAGATAGCATAATACTCCATGCAAAGAAGATATATTTACATAAGAGCACAACCCTCTGGCTAAGATTCTCGGGTTGCACTTAATTGGAGTCTTTACATTCAAAAGGAGAAAACTAAGTACTACAAAGAAGCTGAATCTACGCCACCTCAGCATTGTGCTCCGTGGAAGAAGGGGGCGCGGCCAGTTCCTCGCTAGAAGTCGATGGTGGCACCGGAGCCTTCGGCGCTGGAGATGGTGCAGCTGGCACAGCAGAGGCTGCCGAAGGAGAAATTGTGTTCAGCAATGCAGGCGCCAATTTCTTCGCCTTCTCGAAAAACACCTTCATCTCATCGCGGGTGTGGCCATGGGGGGAGTTAACTTTCTCCCAATCAAAGTTTGTGCCATGCGCAAGAGAAAGGGCAATGGCACCTTCGGCGCCACGCTTAATGGACAGCCCCTTCAGATGAAGAGTAGGGTCTTCATCGCTGTCAAAAGTCTTGGCGAGTTCAGTCAGGTTGCCCTTCGGGACTGCCATCTTTTTCTTCGGCCACAACCCGGCAAATAGCCGTGACAGCACGTGGCCAACCAACTCAAAAGTTTCCTGGATAGATATCCAGTTTTCTTCGAGTAAGTTAACCGCATCCATAAGAGGATCATCGTCCATTTGTAGGGACGACGGAGATACCCCTGTGAATTCTAAAGCAATAGAAAAGAAAGGAAGAGGCAAGTGTCAACAAATACACCAGTGCAACAGGGGACGAAAACAGAAGATAAGTCGACGAACTTACTTTCGGCAGCAGTAGACATGGTGTGAAGACGCTCCGCCACGGCTTGCTCGCGTTGAGCATGCTCTTTGTTAGCATCTGCTAGCGCCCTCTCAGCCTTCTTCGCTTTGGCAAGCGCAGATTTCTGCGACTTCTCAGCAATTGCCTTAGCAGAGGTCGCAGCATCATAAGCTTTTTGCGAAGCTTTGAGCTCCGCTTCCAGCGACGCAATGCGAGCATTAGCTGTCGCTAAAGCAGCTGCAAAAGCAGACGAAAGGAAGTCAGATAAACAGCAAGAGACAAAGCGCAGAAGAAAAGTAATGATTGAATATCAAAATTGTACCTTCGGAAGATTTTGCAACCTTTAGGTACCCCGCGCACTCCGTGCCCAGGGCGACAAATCTCTTCACCAAAGCCTGATAAAAGAAGAGTATAAGAGAAGAAGTGCATGAAAGGAAAGAAGGGAAAAAAGAATCGCTTACATCATCAGAAGAAACTGTTGAAGCATGGGCCTCCAGAGAAACCTCGGCTTCTTTGGCCTCGACGTTGTATGAAAAACGCCATGAGTTGGGTACCCGACAAAGCACCTCCTAGGCCTGTTTTCAGATTTTGAATGCGGGATAGAAGAGGAAGAATTTGTGCAACTTCCGCATCTGAGGGAAGCGAGTCCCATGACTTCAATTTCTTCACTTCTTGAGAAGCGTCAAAGGGAGGAAGGCCGAATCTATCTTCAGGAGAGGATTTGTGGTCCTTGATATAGAACCACTTTGTCCTCCACCCTTGGACAGATGCGGCCATAGAAAATTCAAGATATTGCGCCTCAGGGCGCACAGAAACGACGGCTCCGCCTAGTTCGGGTTTCCTTGCCAGAGAAACATTGGGGCGGAGTCGAAAGATCGATCTCCAGAGAGTGAAGTGGGGCTCAATGCCCAAAAATGACTCGCAGAGAGTCACGAAGCAAGCAATATGGAGAAGGGAATTTGGTGTGAGCTGATGGAGCTGAACACCATAAACAAATAGCAGCCCACAGAGAAACTCGTGGGCAGGAAGTGACAGACCGCGGAAGAGGAGAGCAAGGAACATTACCCGGTAACCGCTCGGGGGCTTCGGGATCCGTTCGGTGCTGGGAAACTTGATGGAATCTTCGGCAGCAATGAGGCCATCCGCCGTAGCTTTCTCCACTTCCTTCTCGGTGATGGTGGAGCGGACCCAATTGGTGGCAGAAGACTTGGCCATAGCGCTCCTGGTGGCCAGATGCTTCACGCGCATACAGCACAAAAGCGCGCTCGGGGGCTCCGCAAGAGAGGAAGAGGCAGAGGAGATCAGCAATGGAGGCGGCGGAGGTAACGAGCTGGTGAACAGTACGATTCCCCACTATGCCAGTTATATATCTTCTGGGAGAAAGATCGTGGGCTGAGTCGTGGCGCAAAGATCGAAAACGTTAGCCCACCAACGGTCAAAAATCGTGCAGCCCACTAAACGGTCAAAAAACTGAGAAAATTACAGTGCTACCCATAAAACGGTTCGCATTGATGAAGAGTTACGTCTTTATTGACGTCATCAAGTATACATATAAAGGTAAAAGGATGGCGCCGACGAATGCTGAAACTTATCGAAGAAATCAGATATGAAGGATCTTTTGGTTATAAGCCTTGGGGGCTGTTAATTGCATAAATATTGAGTGGAACTCTTCATTGAAGTAGTGGACCTGAACTAGAAGACAAGATGTTCTTGAAAGTATCTCGAGTTGAAGAATTTTGCAGGTAAGGTGTTTCGAGTTGAAGTGTGACGAGCTATATTATTTCTTGAGCCTATACTCGAAAAAATCTTTTTTCGACTATAGCCTCGGGGGCTACTCCCATCGGGAGCGCTGAGCGCGCACCCGACGATATTCATTGGCAAAGCATTGAAGATTGGAGAAGTGTTACTCCCATCGGGAGCGAGTTTTATGGTTGTAGAAACCCGAATATTTTCAGTCAAACTTTGACTGCGACATATGATCCTCGAGTTGCGTTATCGCAACAAAACTCGAATGCCGTGACTTGTCGCGAAGGTAAGACCCCAGGATCCGTCCTGTGTGGCCTAGTATACGCACATGGATGCGCTCTGCTGGTATGTATCCGTGTCTACGACGCGAAGAAAATCCTGGTGGACGCACTGGGTACCCCGAGAACCACTGGGACTCATTTTTTGTAAGTCCTAAATGAGGCAAAAGAGTGAGTTTGATCGGTATCCCGAATTCAAGTCCAAGGGGATTGAATTTGAAGTAGGTGACAAGTATCTGTTCCGGCAGTTAACTGACCTCTTGATCCGTCAGAGTTGTCAGGCTTGTTCATCGAGACCCCTTGCGAGCAAATTATCATCAATATAAGTCGAAAGACCAAGTCGAAGATTTGAAGATAAAGTCGAAGAATTGATCAAGTCGAAGATTTGAAGATTAGAGATTCAACCCGAATCTGCAATTCTGGTAGAATCTCAGGGGCTACTGACAAGGGTATAGTTAATAGAGCCCGTTAGTTGAGTACCCCTGAGGCCCGATAAGCTAGGCCCAATTGTAATGATAGTCGAATACGAGTTAATACCGTATGTCGATATTTGTAATCTGTATTGAACCCTACCCGATCCTCGAGACCTGGCCACCTATATATAGGGGCCAGGAGGGGACGGCGTAGGGCAGATTAAAAGCAAGCCAGGTTGAACACCCAAGTTTACTTTCGATACACACCTATTTCGACTAACTTTACCTTCGAGTTCATCCGACGCCCTATCTCCCCGATCCTAAGTCCTTCATCTAGGACATTTGTCGAGTTAACCCTCGTCACCGGCACAACCTCTTGGTACATTTTACCCTTGCCCCTAGTTCTGCTCCGGAATACTGCACTCACCGCATATGTTGGCCCAGTCCCCGGGACTGAGGAAACAGTCCCCGGGTTATCTGATCTGACTCCGGCATCTATCTCCATCGGAATTGCCTCCTCCGGACTTGGCGGGACATAAATGGATGATGATTCCGGTGAGGGCTTTTATTGATGGCTTCCTCAGATGCTCCAATGAAATGCCAGGCGGGATTGAATCTCTGGAAGATCCCAGCTTGGACAATGCATCGGCTGCGTCATTCTGAGCCCGGAGAACATGCCGGAACTCACAACCTTCAAAGTAACCACTTAACTGCTGCACCAGGAAACGGTAGGATCCCATGTTAGCGTCATGCGCATCCCATATTCCGGAACACTGCTGAATCACTAAGTCAGAATCACCGAAACACATAATCCGGCGAATTCCTATGTCCTTAGACACCTTCAGGCCATGCACAAGTGCCTCATATTCTGCCACATTATTTGATGCTGCAAAATGAATCTGCAGGACATATCTCAATTGGTCATTGACAAGGGTATAGCTAATAGAGCCCGTTAGTTGAGTACCCCTGAGGCCCGATAAGCTAGGCCCAATTGTAATGATAGTCGAATACGAGTTAATACCGTATGTCGATATTTGTAATCTGTATCGAACCCTACCTGATCCTCGAGACCTGGCCACCTATATATAGGGGCCAGGAGGGGACGGTGTAGGGCAGATTGAAAGCAAGCCAGGTTGAACACCCAAGTTTACTTTCGATACACACCTATTTCGACTAACTTTACCTTCGAGTTCATCCGACGCCCTCTCTCCCCGATCCTAAGTCCTTCATCTAGGACATTTGTCGAGTTAACCCTCGTCAATTGGCGCCGACCGTGGGGACTTTGGGCGTTGGAATCATGAATTCGACGGCTTTTTCGCTTTTAGCCAACAGCAGTTCAGAAGTCGACGGAAGTCAAGAAGTAGAACTAACCATTGGAAGTTTGAGCATCTACATCGGGCCGTCGGGTTCATCTCGCCTTTCGGATCCGACGAAACAAGATCCGTTGGCAAACGAGTCTGAAGCAACAGCAATAATGGAGTATTCCGACGGCTCATCCAGCGAGGTAAACTCGCCGGTCAGCCTAGAAGAAGTGCAAATAGGGAAAATTGCAGAAGAGAACAAAGCAAAGGATAACTTCAATGCAGAAATCCAACTCGCCGATCACATGATTTGCCTCAAAGACATCTCAGACAACTCAACAGATACATGGAAGACAGGGTTAGAGCTTTCTGAAGATGGCGACTCGATCTTCTCAAGCTTTAATAGCAACATCGGCAAGCAATGCCAGGTACTCGCCATTGTGGGCGACAACTCAGAAGAATTCGATGAAAATAACAACCCAGTGATAAACCCAGCAAACATCGACAGAGGAGCAAATCACTTAGCAGAAGGACAAACAGTGGAATCCCTCGCAGCCAGGGAAAAAATTCGACTATCAGTCGACGAGTGGAAAATAATAAGAGAAGCCGTAGAACACGGCACACCAATACCAGCCAATTCCAGCAAAGACATGCTTTTTGGGTATCATTACGCCATAAGACAGCAAGCAAAGCAGTTAGCAAAGGAAAAGTCAGAGATACAAAGAAGGAAAAATTCAGCCATAGCAGCTAGCGAAGCTGCTCGCAAAGCACGAAGCGACGCATCATACAGCAACGCGAGGAAAAATCGTCGACATGGCTCAAGGTATGACAATCTCGAGTACTCCGACAGGCAAAGTATCTCGAAAAACCTAGACTCGTCCTTCCTATCGGTCGACGAGCAGGGGAACATCCTACCAAAAACACCTGAAGCAGCATTAGTAGCAGCACAGGCATATCTGCTCACAACTCGACCAAGTCCAGGAGATCCTAGGGAACACATGCATAGAGCAGCATTGAACGGACTCAATATGGTAGGCCACAAGCTATCAGCAAAAGGAGAAGAAGCACATCATCACAAGGAAGCACACAAAGCAAGGTCACCTCGCCGTCACAATAGTCCTCGGCATAGAAGCAGCAAACACCGATCTCGATCGCCATCACCAAAACAGCACGGTGGAACTCGAAGATCGCGATCCCCAAATGAAAGGCGCGACTATGAAGACGACGAAAAAGAGATGGGGGCATCGTGCTTTACCCGTAGGGTTCGCACCACTCCAGTTCCTAAGGGATTCAAGCTACCTCATGATCAGCAAAAATACGACGGATCACAGGAACCACAATCATGGCTCGCAGACTACTTACAAGCAGTTCAAATACTAGGAGGAACCAAAGAAACAGCAATGCAAAGTTTGCAACTACACCTCACCGGCGCAGCAAGGTCATGGTTGAGCAAACTAGAGAAAGAATCCATTGGAAGTTGGGAAGATCTCACAAAACAATTTACAAGTAACTTCAGGTCGACATACAAACGACCAGCATCAATAGAAGAAGTCAAGGCATGCGTGCAGCAACGCGACGAAACACTACGGGCATACATCCAAAGATGGAGCCTCATCAAAAATTCAGCAGTCGAAGTTTCAGACGAAAGAGCAATAGACGCGTTCATCATTGGACTAAGGCGAAGAGACCTAGTCGAAGAGATGGGTAGAATCAAGCCTAAAACGGTGTCAGATCTCATGGACACAGCAAACAGATTTGCAGATGGAGAAGATGCGTGCAACAACAAACGGACACGATCTCCAGAGGACGACAGAAGAAACAGATATGGAAGCCAAAGGAGACAATCCCGAAACTACGACACCTACGGCTCTCATAGCCAAGTCGCCGCAGGATATAAAGACAACAGTTATCAAGGAAACGATCGCAGAAGCTCGGGATATCGCAGCTATGGAAGAGAGGACTACAAGAAGTTCCCACCAAGAGAATCCAGAGAGTACAACCCATCACCAGAAGATATGCTCAACGGGCCTTGTCATATACACTCAGCGTTTGTCGACGGAAAGCGAGTATCAAGGCACGCAATGAAAGACTGCACAACATTCTTAAAGCTACAAGAAGCAGCAATCAACAAACAAACCGAAGCAAGGCGACAAGGATTCGAAGGAAGTAACAATCCCTCGACAAGCAAGCAAGGAAACAACGGAGCCCCCCAAGGGCAAGACCAGCAAAACAAGGAACACGACGACGACGACGAAGGGTACGTCCCATCAAAAGGACACATCACAGCAATAATACAACCAGTGCCCAAGTCGAACAAAGAAGAAAAGAGTATAACTCGACAAGTCAATCTAGCAGTCATGTCGCCTCCAGCTACAACAGAATATCTGCATTGGTCAGAACAACCAATCGAGTTCAACAGAGAGGACCACCCCATAACAGTACCTCGGCCAGGAAACGCGCCTCTGGTACTCAAAGCTCAAATCGGCGCGTATGATGTCGACAGAATATTCATAGACGCAGGAAGTGGAATTAACCTGATATACGCGAAAACACTCAGGGCAATGCACATATCATTGGAATTCCTAAAACCAACAGATTGCTCCTTCCATGGAATCGTACCAGGAAGTGCTAATTACCGTTGGGTCGAATAGCACTCAATGTTTGCTTCGGCAACCGACAAAACTACAGAAGGGAAAAACTAGACTTCGAAGTCATGGACTGGCCATCGCAATATCACGCGATCCTCGGACGACCCGCGTTTTCGCGATTCATGGCAGTGCCTCACTACACATATTTGGTACTTAAAATGCCAGGACCAAAAGGAATAATCACAGTGAAAGGAAGCTTTGAAGTTTCAGATCTCTGCGACAGGGAATTCCACAAGATGGCGCAAAATTTTGGCGTAATAGCCAACCATGCAGAAAAGGCAAAGAGTGCGACGACAGAAGGCGTCAAGCTACTCGAAGGATGCACCGCGGAGCCCGAAAGAAAGAAGCCACGAACAGGAACATCAGGAGAAGACACAGGCGCAGAAGAAAAAGGGAAAGCTACGGCGACATAAGCATCATAAAGACAATAGAGTAGAACAATAAAGGCCGTAAAAGCCACGAGTTATTCCAGGGGCAATGCCCTCTAGATCCAGAACACGGGTCACAGGCCGGATCTTTTGGGTCACCCCATGTATCTTACATTAAAAGTATAAATAAAGACAAAGCGTTCCTCATATTCGAGTTTACGAGTCTTTCAAAGAGAATATGCGGCAAACGCACGAACCATACAAATATGCCTTGAGAATAAATTTCAGACATATAGTCGCGAAATAAATAATCTCTCGCGTTCCACACATACTTTACAACATCGGGTTGTCAGAATCATCTACGCCTAAAGGATCTAAATAATGATACTCGCGGAAAAACGCGGCATCCGCCTCTAGAAGCCTAGCTACAAGTCTTCGAGCAGGTTGAAGCGTGTTCTCCATATGAACCCGAAGGCTAGCTCCACCGGGAGCTAAACTTAAGGACATCGTGCTATAATTCAATCTGGGGTGCCACTTGCGTATCCACCCGAGAGCAAAATTGGCACCAGCCACTAAATTCAGTTCTATTAACCTATGAATACGATGGCTGGATCGGAAAGTATCAAGAAGAAGTGGGAAAGTTGTAGGCAAAGGATTACGGGGAAGCATGATGGAGTGCATAGTTGTGAGAGCTCGTCGGCAGCCAACAACTGACTCGCCAATATGCTGGGCACGATCTTGAAGCAATACAATGGTGCTACGGCGTCGAGGATCAGACCACAGAGTCTCATAGCCAGTCGACATCTTCTCCAAAGCAGCATTTCGCTCAGCAACTCGACGTTCTTCAGCAGCAAAATCCAAGCAAGTACCTACAATGACAAATATATCACAAAAGAAGTGCACAAGCAGCCAAAAGAAGAAGTCGAAAGAAAACCCACATCGCAACAGCTCGCCAGCAGACTCGACAATTCCAAGAATGAAAGATTCGCACTCTTCATTGTGAACAACCTTCGCCGTCAAGCTGGAGACCTTTTCTTCAAGTGAAGAGATTTTCTTCATATAGCCACTGGCCTGGCTAGCCTTTTTAATAGCCATCTGTGCTTGGCGTTTAGCCAAGGATAGGCGAGTCTCAAGGTCGGAAATCCTGGAAGAATATTCTTCGCAGTGACTACATCGACTAGGAGTCGACGAAATCTGAGGATTGAATCCGCGAGCAGAGGAAGGAGCAGGCACATGAGAAGAAGGATCACCGTCACGCATCGACTACAAAAAGAAAGAAAGGAGAAACAATTTCAAAAAGATAGCATAATACTCCATGCAAAGAAGATATATTTACATAAGAGCATAACCCTCTGGCTAAGATTCTCGGGTTGCACTTAATTGGAGTCTTTACATTCAAAAGGAGAAAACTAAGTACTACAAAGAAGCTGAATCTACGCCACCTTAGCATTGTGCTCCGTGGAAGAAGGGGGCGCGGCCAGTTCCTCGCTAGAAGCCGATGGTGGCACCGGAGCCTTCGGCGCTGGAGATGGTGCAGCAGGCACAGCAGAGGCTGCCGAAGGAGAAATTGTGTTCAGCAATGCAGGCGCCAATTTCTTCGCCTTCTCGAAAAACACCTTCATCTCGTCGCGGGTATGGCCATGGGGGGAGTTAACTTTCTCCCAATCAAAGTTTGTGCCATGCGCAAGAGAAAGGGCAATGGCACCTTCGGCGCCGCGCTTAATGGACAGCCCCTTCAGATGGAGAGTAGGGTCTTCATCGCTGTCAAAAGTCTTGGCGAGTTCAGTCAGGTTGCCCTTCGGGATTGCCATCTTTTTCTTCGGCCACAACCCGGCAAATAGCTGTGACAGCACGCGGCCAACCAACTCGAAAGTTTCCTGGATAGATATCCAGTTTTCTTCGAGTAGGTTAACCGCATCCATAAGAGGATCATCGTCCGTTTGCAGGGACGACGGAGATACCCCTGTGAATTCTAAAAGCAATAGAAAAGAAAGGAAGAGGCAAGTGTCAACAAATACACCAGTGCAACAGGGGACGAAAACAGAAGATAAGTCGACGAACTTACTTTCGGCAGCAGTAGACATGGTGTGAAGACGCTCCGCCACGGCTTGCTCGCATTGAGCATGCTCTTTGTTAGCATCTGCTAGCGCCCTCTCAGCCTTCTTCGCCTTGGCAAGCGCAGATTTCTGCGACTTCTCAGCAATTGCCTTAGCAGAGGTCGCAGCATCATAAGCTTTTTGCGAAGCTTTGAGCTCCGCTTCCAGCGACGCAATGCGAGCATTAGCTGTCGCTAAAGCAGCTGCAAAAGCAGATGAAAGGAAGTCAGATAAACAGCAAGAGACAAAGCGCAGAGGAAAAGTAATGATTGAATATCAAAATTGTACCTTCGGAAGATTTTGCAACCTTTAGGTACCCCGCACATTCTGTGCCCAGGGCGATAAATCTCTTCACCAAAGCCTGATAAAAGAAGAGTGTAAGAGTAGAAGTGCATGAAAGGAAAGAAGGGAAAAAAGAATCGCTCACATCATCAGAAGAAACTGTAGAAGCATGGGCCTCCAGAGAAACCTCGGCTTCTTTGGTCTTCTTCGCGCGTTTGAGGGTTCGGGCTTGAGTTTGAGAAACCTTCTTTACAGAGGCCCTGGTAGTCCTCGGAGCAACATATGGTTCGACAGGCTCATCAGTCGCCACAGGAGAAGGTGGTGAAACAACCGCCGCACATGTTGGTGGTTCTTCATCGTCACTGCATGAAAAGTATAAGTTATAAGCAAGAGGCAAGAACAAAGCAATTGAAAAGTTCGACTACAATACTTACGATGCAGGCATGTCAAAGTACTCCATATCTTCTGCAAGAATGGGGGTTTCTCCAGCCGCTGCAGAACTCGATGAAGCAATCTCATCGACACGTTTCCGTTTTTTGTCGACACCAACATCTTCAGTAAGAGTAGGAGGAGGAGATGTCGACGAGCTAGTCTCATCTTCTGATTCTTCGACATCATCTCCGTCCTGACTTTCGTCAGCCTCGGGGGCTTCAGATGCAGGAGATGCTAGATCAGCAGGAAGGGGCCCTTCCTCCGGAAGAGGGGGACGAGAAACAATGAATTGGTGACCCTGCATATTAATAAATCAGCAGAGTGCAGAGGCAAAGAGTAATGCAAGTCGAAGTTAAGAGAAGTTTGACAAAAGTGGATGCAGCGATGTATACCTCAGTAATAGGGTGCACGGAGTCGAAGAAATCTGCCTTCAGGTCAGCAACTGAGTGCTCCTTGGTGAGCTTGGTGAGATTCCTGACTCGCTTGTCGACATCTTCTTTCGACATCAGATCCTCAGATATGCGAGTAGGGTCTTCTAAGCCAGAATAAGTCCAAAGCCTGGTGAGGCGGTGCTGTAGGGGTTAAACTCGACGTTGTATGAAAAACGCCATCAGTTGGGTACCCGACAAAGCACCTCCTAGGCCTGTTTTCAGATTTTGAATGCGGGATAGAAGAGGAAGAATCTGTGCAACTTCCGCATCTGAGGGAAGCGAGTCCCATGACTTCAATTTCTTCACTTCTTGAGAAGCGTCAAAGGGAGGAAGGCCGAATCTATCTTCAGGAGAGGATTTGCGGTCCTTGATATAGAACCACTTTGTCCTCCACCCTTGGACAGATGCGGCCATAGAAAATTCAAGATATTGCGCCTCAGGGCCGACAGAAACGACGGCTCCGCCCAGTTCGGGTTTCCTTGCCAGAGAAACATTGGGGCGGAGTCGAAAGATCGATCTCCAGAGAGTGAAGTGGGGCTCAATGCCCAAAAATGACTCGCAGAGAGTCACGAAGCAAGCAATATAGAGAAGGGAATTTGGTGTGAGCTGATGGAGCTGAACACCATAAACAAATAGCAGCCCACGGAGAAACTCGTGGGCAGGAAGTGACAGACCGCGGAAGAGGAGAGCAAGGAACATTACCCGGTAACCGCTCGGGGGCTTCGGGATCCGTTCGGTGCTGGGAAACTTGATGGAATCTTCGGCAGCAATAAGGCCATCCGCCGTGGCTCTCTCCACCTCCTTCTCGGTGATGGTGGAGCGGACCCAGTTGGTGGCAGAAGACTTGGCCATAGCGCTCCTGGTGGCCAGATACTTCACGCGCATACAGCACAAAAGTGCGCTCGGGGGCTCCGCAAGAGAGGAAGAGGCAGAGGAGATCAGCAATGGAGGCGGCGGAGGTAACGAGCTGGTGAATAGTGCGATTCCCCACTATGCCAGTTATATATCTTCTGGGAGAAGGATCGTGGGCTGAGTCGTGGCGCAAAGATCGGAAACGTTAGCCCACCAACAGTCAAAAATCGTGCAGCCCACTAAACGGTCAAAAAAATCGGGAAAATTACAGTGCTACCCATAAAACGGTTCGCATTGATGAAGACTTACGTATTTATTGACGTCATCAAGTATATATAAAGGTAAAAGGATGGCGCCGATGAATGCTGAAACTTATCGAAGGAATCAGATATGAAGGATCTTTTGGTTATAAGCCTTGGGGGCTGTTAATTGCATAAATATCGAGTGGAACTCTTCATTGAAGTAGTGGACCTGAACTAGAAGACAAGATGTTCTTGAAAGTATCTCGAGTTGAAGAACTTTGCAGGTGAGGTGTTTCGAGTTGAAGTGTGACGAGCTATATTATTTCTTGAGCCTATACTCGAAAAAATCTTTGTTCGACTATAGCCTCGGGGGCTACTCCCATCGGGAGCACTGAGCGCGCACCCGACGATATTCATTGGCAAAGCATTGAAGATTGGAGAAGTGTTACTCCCATCGGGAGCGAGTTTTATGGTTGTAGAAACCCGAATATTTTCAGTCAAACTTTGACTGCGACATAAGATTCTCGAGTTGTGTTATCGCAACAAAACTCGAATGCCGTGACTTGTCGCGAAGGTAAGACCCCGGGATCCGTCCTGTGTGGCCTGGTATACGCACATGGATGCGCTCTGCTGGAATGTATCCGTGTCTACGACGCGAAGAAAATCCTGGTGGACGCACTGGGTACCCCGAGAATCACTGGGACTCATTTTTTGTAAGTCCTAAATGAGGCAAAAGAGTGAGTTTGACCGGTATCCCGAATTCAAGTCCAAGGGGATTGAATTTGAAGTAGGTGACAAGTATCTGTTCCGGCAGTTAACTGACCTCTTGATCCGTCAGAGTTGGCAGGCTTGTTCATCGAGACCCCTTGCGAGCAAGGTATCATCAATTTAAGTCGAAAGACCAAGTCGAAGATTTGGAGATAAAGTCGAAGAATCGATCAAGTCGAAGATTTGAAGATTAGAGATTCAACCCGAATCTGCAATTCTGGTAGAATCTCAGGGGCTACTGACAAGGGTATAGCTAATAGAGCCCGTTAGTTGAGTACCCCTGAGGCCCGATAAGCTAGGCCCAATTGTAATGATAGTCGAATACGAGTTAATACCGTATGTCGATATTTGTAATCTGTATCGAACCCTACCTGATCCTCGAGACCTGGCCACCTATATATAGGGGCCAGGAGGGGACGGTGTAGGGCAGATTGAAAGCAAGCCAGGTTGAATACCCAAGTTTACTTTCGATACACACCTATTTCGACTAACTTTACCTTCGAGTTCATCCGACGCCCTATCTCCCCGATCCTAAGTCCTTCATCTAGGACATTTGTCGAGTTAACCCTCGTCAGTCATTCTTTGGTGAACTGAGAACTATGCCGGCACCCAGGCCATGTATTGTCTTGGACCCATCGAAATGCATCCTCCAATAATTTGCATCTGGCAATGGTGGCTCATATTGTATCTCGGCCCAGTCAATAAAGAAATCAGCCAACACCTGGGACTTGATTGTATCCCTCTTATCATACTGAGGTGTATATGGTGAAAGCTCTATTGCCCACTTTGCTATCCGGCTGCTGGCATCTTTGTTACTTATGATTTCTGAGATAGGGGCCTCGGCCACTACCCGGATTGGATGCTCTTGGAAGTAATGCTTGAGCTTCTTGGCCGCCATATAGACATCATAAGTCATCTTCTGATAGTGGGGGTAGTTTTCCTTTGAGGTGGAGAGGACTTCACTCAGATAATATACCGGCCGCTGCACGGTTTTGCCTCCCTCCTCTCGCTCTACTACCACCACAGCACTGACGACTCTATTGGTTGCCGCTATATAGAGCAACATTCGCTCCCGGGGCATCGGAGACGCCAATACCGGCGCTGTTGACAACATCTGCTTTAATTCCTTGAAAGCTGCGTCTGCTTGCGTTGTCCAGACAAACGTGTCGGACTTCTTCATCAACTGATATAACGGCAAAGCTTTCTCTCCTAGCCGGCTTATGAAGTGGCTCAGGGATGCGAGCCACCCAGTGAATTTCTGTACTTCCCTCAAATCTGTTGGCGGCTTCATCCTTTCTATGGCCCGAATCTTGTCGGGATTCACCTCAATACCCCGGCTGGAAACAAGGAAGCCGAGCAACTTGCCTGCCGGCACACCGAAGGTACACTTAGCCGGATTGAACTACATCCGGAATCTCCTCAGGTTTCCAAAGGTTTCCCGGAGATCATCTATGAGAGTCTTGCTCTCCTTGGTCTTTATGAAGATATCGTCGACATATACCTACACATTTTGATCTATTTGATCATGCAAACATTTTTGCATACACCTTTGGTAAGTTGCGCCGGCATTTCTTAAACCGAACGGCATAGTGAGATAGCAATAAGCCCCGTACGGGGTAATAAAGGATGTCTTTATTTGATCCGGCTCATACAAAGGGATCTGGTGGAAACCAGAATAGGCATCTACAAATGATAGCAGTTCACATCCAGCTGTGGAATCAATCACTTGATCGATCCGAGGGAGCGGGAATGGATCTTTAGGGCATGCCTTGTTCAAGTTGGTGTAATCAACACACATCCGCCATACTTTCACTATGGCGGGCTCATCCTTCTTCTTTTCCACCAAAACCGGATTAGACACCCAATCCGGATGAAGCACTTCTTTGATAAAGCCGGAGGCTAAGAGTCTGGCTACTTCGTCCCAAATGGCTTTCCTTCTATCGCCTGCATTCCGCCGGAGCGGCTGCTTCACCGGCTTAGCATCCGGTCTTACATGCAATGCGTGCTCAGCCAGCTCCCTCGGCACACCTTGCAAGTCGGAAGTAGACCATGCAAAGATATCCCGATTCTCACGGAGGAAGCTGATGAGCTCGCTTTCCTATTTGGGATCCAAACTTGCCCCGACAAGGGCGTGGCGCTCCAGGAAAACTTCATCCAGAGGCACCTTTTTGACTTCCTTGCCCACTTGAAAAGAAGCACTGCCACCGGGATTTGACATGCCCGGCATAGATTTGCCGGCCACGACCGTCTCAGCAATTTCCACTGCTCGCTTAAGCCTTTTCCTTTCCTCTGCAATGATCAGAGTCTCGGCCAGGTTAGACCCGGCTATTGCACATGCCATCGAACGCTTGTAATCACCAATGATGGTAATCGCCCCTCTGGGCCCCGGCATCTTCATCTTCAGGTACGCAACATGCGTAGAGGCCATGAACCTTGCTAATGCCGGCCTCCCCAGCAAAGCATGGTAGGGGCTTTCCAGATCAACCACCTCGAACATGAGGTTTTCCACCCTGCAGTTATCCCGGCTGCCAAACATGACATCCATCCGGATCTTGCCCATCGGCGCACACGAAAGTCCCGGCACAATGCCGTGGAATGTAGTCTTGCTTGGCTCCAGCATATTCTCCTTGATTCCCAGCTTCTGCATCGTATCCCGATACATGATGTTGATGCTGCTTCCATTGTCAATGAGGACCTTGCTGAACCTCACGTTATTAGCCGGCCCGACAAATCTCGGATCCATCACCAGAGCATATCCGCCGGGGTTTGGCATGATCCTAGGATGATCTGCCCTGTCCCAGCCGATGGCCTGGTCAGACCAGTGCATCATCTTCGGAACTACCGACATAACGGCGTTTACCTCCAAACACCGCCGGTACAAGCTCTGCTTGTCTGTTCTTTCGGTCTCAAAGACCATGTAGCTCTGATCATGTTCCTTGAACTCATTTCGGCCCGCTCCTGGGCCTCCTGCACTATATTCCGGATTATAGCTCTGGTCTATTTGATTTATGCCGGCGTTTCCGGCATTGCTCTGATTCCCGGGATTAACCGGCCTGGGCGGGACTGCCACTGTGTTTGCACCTATCAACGGCGATGGAGCTGCCGGGATAGATGGTCTAGCCGGTCCCCAGGGACCTGCACGACCTGCTAATATGTCGTCCAGCCATGAACAGTTTCTCGTCAAATGATTTGCCGGCTTACCCGGCTGGAACGTGTGAAACACACAAGGCTTGTCCATGGCCAGACCCACTATATACTTCGGCCACTGCTTCTTCTGACCGGCGGCTCTGCCGGCATTCTTGTTGATCCAGACATTCTTTTTCTGGAAGGGCTACGCTTGCTGCTGCGGTTGTTGCTGCTGAGGCTGCTGATAGCCCTCATATCTCGGGCGTTGGCTACTGCCGGCGCCCTCTTGCTCTTCCTCCACAGCTGCTACTTGTGCCGCTCCATACAGAAAATCTGGCCGCTCATCTCTCCTCTTGTTCCGGTTATCCGTGCGATAGAACTGCCCCGGTCTCCCGGTGTTGCTATTGTTCCGCTGGGTCTGCCCCTGTCCTTGTGAATCAAGGGTGGGCTGCATAGGGTCTCCCAGAGCATAACTATCAGCAATCTTGATTGTCTCGGCCAACGTGGCCGGCATGTCCCTCTGCAGCTTTTGCCACAACATGGTGCCGTGACGGCACCCATGAGCGAACCACATGATGGCCTGCTGCTCCACAACTCCTTCGCAGGAATTGCGCAAGGTGCACCACCTGGTCAGATAGTCTCGGTCGGTCTCATTCACTCCCTGCCGGCAGTTAGCCAGCTGCTGAGGACGATTCGGCCTCTTATATGTACTGGTGAAGTTTGATACAAACTGTTCTTCGAAATCAACCCAGCCGTTGATACTTCCGGCCGGCAGATTATTCAGCCATATCCTGGCTGGTCCTTCTAGCATTTGCGGTACATATCGTACCGCCCATCTGAGGTTTCCTCCGGCAATGTTCACTGCGGTGGAGTAATCCTCTAACCAATCTTCCGGCTTCGTACTGCCGTTGTATGTCCTCGCGCCACGCGCGAGCTGGAAATAATAAGGTACCAGCTCACCCATAATCCGGGGTCCAAAGCACATAGGACCCGGAGCTCCTTGCCTCTCCACCAACTCCGATTGGTGAATCCTGTCCAGCTTGAAGCGCACATCACTTGCTGCTAAGGACCGAGGTCCTAGCCGGGATGCAATTGGGCCCGCGATCACTTTTTCCTGCTGCTGCTCCGGCTGATACTGCTCACTTTGCCGGCCTTGCTGATGCTGCTGCTGATATCCTGCCCTGACAAGGGCGGAATTCCCATCATCCTCTCGATGTCCCGGTTGACCTGCACCTTGCCGCTGCGCTGCACCTCCGGTGCCCTGCTGCTGACGCCGGGCTGTACTGTTACTCCGGCCACCTCCTGCCGAAACTGCTCCTTGCCCGGCCGGCACATTCTGGCCAGCACTCTTGCGGCCGACATACTTGTCAGCTTGGCCGGCACTCTTCTGAGCTATTGCCTGCTTTCCGGCAATTGCCGGATCATACACTTGGATCTGCTTGTCCCGGCAGCCAGAGGTCACACTTCCGGCACGCCGGGCACTTGGATGCGGGGACGAAGCTTCGCCCCTCGACCTTGCGCCGGCACCTCCTACCGACACAATGTACTGGGATGCCCCGACACCTGGGTTTGCCTTCTTAAAGGCCTCCTGCTGCTTAGTAGCTTCAGACAAAAGATGGTTAAGCCGGGCTTGCTGCTCATGCAGTGCTTCGCCAGACAAATTAGATAAGTCCTTAGCTACCTCTGCTGCTGCTCTAAGGTTCTTCACTGGTGAGCTATAAATTACCTTAGGCACAGTACTAGTTGCAGTATGACTCTTAGCTCTAGCATCTTTACCTAGCTCAGCATTAAGATCTCTACCTCTAGTTCTAACCTCATCTATCCGGCTAGGCTGGGTTACCACATGAGTAAAACCATGGGTTGCCTCGTACTCACGGAGTTGCCGGTTAAACCGCTCGCGTTCCTGGTGCATGGCCAGGGCCTCATCGACGAGGGCCTGGCGAGATCCCTCCAGGACCTCCCTTGTCTGCTCTGGATCATCGCCGGATCGCACCGGCTCGAGAAGCCGATCGATGATGGGAAGAAGCACCTGAGCCTTTGCCGGCACAGCAGAAGTGCCGGCCAGGTTCTCGACACGCTCCAACGGAGGACGTGCCGACCTCTTGGCCTTCGGCGGCTTCGGGGGAGTATCTCCTGCTGCTGCTGCTGCTTTGCCGGCACCATCTGCCGGCGGCACTGATGTGCCGGCCATCATTACCTCGGCCGACTCTACTGAGCGAGCGCTACGCCCAGCGTGAGCCAGCCGATGTGACGGAGGATCCGCCGCCACCAGCACCTTTTCCCTGCAAACTCTCTCAGTCCCCACGTATACCTCGTGGGAACCGAAAGACATGATCCGGCCATCCCTGGGGAATGGCCGGCCACCGAGACATCCGGCGTTGTCACTGACGAAGCTGAGCGAGCCTAGCCTCTGGACGAGGCCAGAGACCACGCGCACTCCCGAAGCTGCTATCACAGACCCCGTCCGAATAAACACTCCGCCCAGCATATCGATCCGCCCCACGGTGGGCGCCAAATGTCGTCGTGGTGAAACAACATATGCCATAGGATGGCTTAAATGGGGGCCGAACTAGATGCTGGAGGATTCGGGAGAGGGAAACGAGCTAAAAAGCACGACAGAAAGGAACACAGATCTACCCAGGTTCGGGGCTCTCGTAAGGAGATAACACCCCTACTCCTGCTCTACTAGTTTTATATTTGGATCGATGGAGTACACAACAATGGTGCTTCCAAGCTCTCAGCTAGAGGAGGAAGATGAACTGCTAAGTATAGGAACACAGAGTGACCAACCCCTTGCTAGGGCTCCCTGTGCCACCTTATATAGTGGTGGCCAGGGTTACAACGGTCATAAGAGACCAGAAGACACGAACTACACTCCAAATAGGACTTGCTGACGAAGGCAGCGACCCTTGACTTTCTCCCTGATTGCTCTCGATGGGACTTCATATCCCTGTACCTTGTACTTCCTGCACTGTGACCTTACCTGTGTGAGGTAAGGGCTGTACTTGTGCACAGTGAGGGTAGGTAGTCCACCACTGTGCACCCTGTCAACATGATCCTTCTCCATACATGGCAGAGTCTCTCCTTGATTGTAGGGACATGACATCTTAGCTAACTTCTGTATCCCGGATATGACCGTTGGCCATATCCTGGACCTATATGCCGGACCAACGACATATGAAGGTCGGGTAATCCGGCCTCCCCTGCTCCTGCACAACACACCAAATAGATAGGCCGGCATATCTAACTTTATGCCGGCACTCCTCAGTTAGTATCCTGGTTAATCCGGCATATCCGGACATTAGCCGGGATACATATATATGCCGGCCTGGCCGATGCTCCTATATTCCGGCCAGGCCCTTCCTTGGTCAACTGGCATGAAGTCAACCATAGACCTTGTATCTTTCTAGTCTCTTGACCCTACCGGGGGTCATCCCCCCGACATCGATTTCTTCCTGGAGCTTCGAGGAGGGGCGACCGGAGCGGCTCCAGGCGACGGTGAGATGCAGGTGAGGTTCCACTCCTCGATTCGCTGAAAAACAGAGGGAACGGAGAATATCAGAAGGTGCGCAGGGACTTGGGGAGGAGCATGGACCAAAAGGGAGCGGCGCTACCTCACTGTGACGGCCGTATCGAAGAAAACACGGCGGCAGCAGTGGCGGACTCCGACGATCGATTTCGTCGGCCTGGTGGCGCTATCGGCTCGGGAGCAAGAGGGGAAATGGAGAGGAGTCTGAGGGGAAGAGGAGAGCGTGATTGGGGGAGCCATTTATGCCTTGGAGTAACGAGGGGGGAGTGGGGGGGGCGTGGCCGACGGGTACCGTTACCAGTGAGAGGAAACGGCTGGGGGTTGGGGATGACAAGGCGGTCCCACCCGTCAGCGCTGAAAAAATAAAATAAATAAAAGAGAAAATAGAGGGGTGCGCGGGGATGGGCTGGCTCGGCCGGTGTCGGGCTGCTGCTCGGTCTTGGGCCCCGGGTGCGGCCCAGTTGGGTGTGCCCTTCTTCTTTCTCTCTTTTTTTTGTTCTAATTCCTTTTTCTTATTTCTGTTTTGTGATTTGTCTTATAACTTTTACATTTTTGCTCCAAATGAGCTCAAACCAAATTCTAAATTTTTCTAAAATTCAACACAATGTTTTAACCCAGTAAGAACCATGTTTTCACAAAATAAAACAAGATTTTCAAAGGCTTTATGAACTTAACAAAAGGGTTTGCTTGCATAAAGCTAAATAGGGTTTGATAATAATTCTTTTGAAAATAGGAGAATAATATTTTATAAGATAATGTTTGAAATTATCTTTCAAACTTAGTTCTTAAAATACAATCTTTACTAAATAAAACACATTTGTGATTCACTCCTTTGTAAGCAAGCTTGCATAGGTTTGAATAAAGGATGGAAAATAGTATTTTGATACTTGATCTTTCTCAAGGAAGTTCTTCAAGAAAAATAATAGAAAGTTTAAAATAGTTTTCCAATAAAGCTTTCAAATTGACTCAAAAAGTTTTAAATCTTTGTGAATTTTCAAACATCTCAACAAAACAAAAGCAAAAAAAATCCCCCAAAAATTTGATAAAATCTTGGGATGTTACAGGTGGAAAGCGCGGGAAGAAAATAGGCGGGAGGCGGGAAGCGGTGGACGCGCGGGAAGAAAAATGGCGGGAAGACGGAGGCGGGAAGCGGTGGAAAGTTGTCCGCTAGTGGGCCCGCACAGCGGCATGCCGGTGGACCCGCAGACCAGTGTTTCAAGGCGGGAATGCCCCGGAGGCGCCAAAAATCCCTCAAAAACTTACATGGGGACCTATGATATATGGGTAAAAATAAACTAATATGTGGATCGTAGGTGCAACAAATGTGCAGAAATAATAGGAGAAGTAGGCAGAATAAATAGTTTGCCGTGTGCCGGCCAGCAAAGCACACGGCAAAACTTATCTATGCCGTGTGCCGGCCAGCAAAGCTCACGGCAAATAGTGGGTCTGACGGTGGCGGCGATAATTTTAAATTTGCGAGGCAATTATTTGCAATGGTGGCGGGAATTGCAAACTACAGTTTGCCGTGCGTGACAGTTATGCACACGGCAAATGGCCTCCGTCACGCCGAGCCGTTAGACCGGCCTCCAACGTGGGACCAGATCAACAGTTTGCCGTGGGCTCTACTCTGCCGTGAGCTTTTATCATATTTCGCCGTGTGCTTTGTTTTGCCGTGAGCTTCTGCCGCAGTATACCGTGCGCTCTACTTTCGCCATGTGCTGCTGGTATATTCGCCGTGAGCCGTTGTTTTGCCGTGGGCTGGAGAGTCTGGCTCACGGCATAAGTTTGAATGCTGTGCGTCGATCCACGGCAAATGGTCCGCACACGAAAAAGGCAGATTTTCCGGTAGCTACACGGCAAGGTATGTGCCGTGTATATTTTTGCGTACATGGCACACAAAAGTGAACTTGACGGTTTGGACGGTCTGACGGTGGTCGAAGGTTTGCAAACAGAAACACACGGCAAAGACTTAAACTATGATGTGTTCCCTACGTCGTGCACGGCAATCCACTGCCACGGTGTGATGTACCTTTACCGTGTATTTTTCTTTGCCGTGTGTTCTTCCCTCAGCGGACACAGGAAAGAAGTGCTTTGACGTGTTCCGTGGTTTGCGACACACGGCGAAGTTGCCGGAACACAACAAAGTCATTTTTTCCGGTAGTTTGTGGTATGTGAGCGTCTGCGTCTACATTGTATGTATTTCTCGAGAACAAAAAGAAGCTATGGACACGTTGATTCCATATCAACATCATGCTTGAGAAGAAAGGCTTGAAACTCCAGACCAGCCTAGTCATGTGGTCAAAGTCTATTTTTTAACGCTAGTCATATGGTCAAAGTCTGTTAGTAGGACAAGGAAACATTGTTGTCATTTTTGTTTGCTTGCATGACTTGTCTTGCATCTATTACACTACACCATAAATTCCCTATACTAGTATGATTGTATGAACAGCTAAATGGCCAGCCAACATCGATCCAGTTCGTAGTTGGTCTGGAGACCAAGCTAGCTCGATCGGTGGTCATGGATCAACTCTCTCCCGGAAGCTTCTTTTTGTTGGCCGTAGCCACGATTCTGCTGTGGTTTGTTCTGAGGCAGGCGCTCGGCGGTGGCAAGGACAGAGGAGCCAATAAGCTTCCTCCAGGTCCATGGAACTTACCCGTCATCGGCAGCCTCCACCACCTCGTCATCGGCACGAAGCTGCCGCCGCACCGCGCGTTGCTCCGCCTGTCGCGCCGGCACGGCCCGCTCATGCTGCTCAGGCTCGGCGAGGTTCCCAAAGTCATCGTGTCCACGCCGGAGGCGGCGATGGAGGTGCTCAAGACCAATGACCTCGCCTTCGCGACCCGCCCGAGCGGCCCGACGATGGACATCGTCAGCAGCGGCGGCAGAGGACTCGTCTTCGCTCCCTACGGCGAGCACTGGCGGCAGATGCGCAAGGTCTGCGTCGTGGAGGTCCTCAGCGCGAGGCAGGTGCGGCGCATCGAGTCCATCAAGCAAGGCGAGGTCGCGCGCCTCTTGGAGTCGGTCGCCGCGGCGTCCACTGCCTCGCCGACCGCCACCGTCGACGTCGGCGAGCGGCTGGCCAGGCTGACGAACAACGTCATCGCGAGGGCGGCGTTCGGCGGGGAGTGCCGGCAGCAGGAGGCGTACCTCAGGGAGCTCGCCGTGATGTCGGCGCTGGTGGGAGGGTTCAGCCTGGTGGACCTCTTTCCGTCGTCGCGGCTGGTGCGGTGGCTGAGCAGCGCCGCCGGCGACGTGAGGAGGAGCCATGCCCGGGTGCAGCGCATCCTCGGAGACATCATCCGAGAGCGCCAGGAGAAGACACCAGGCGCCGACTCTGCTGCAAAAGACGAGGACCTGCTTGACGTGCTCCTGAGGCTGCAAAAGGAAGACGCCCTCAGTTTCGCCCTGACGCCGGAGATTATCAGCGCCGTCATCTTTGTAAGCAATTCCGCTTCATACCATCGATCAGCAGCTAATTCGCAAGCGGATCTTTATGGATGCTAGCTCCTGCATTTTTTTCCATTTCTATCACAACTATGCTATGCAACGTAATACTAATATCGTAAAGTAGTGTGGTGCAAATCAAATGGATATCATAGTTTGGACCGAACGTCCACTGAAAGCAAACATCACCTCTCTTCATGATTTATTGGAGATCTATGCAGTAGTGGTGGCGGGACCGTACTGACACGCATGTAAATCTAGCAGGACCAAGTTACAACAAATTACACTTAAGTTACAAACTCTGAAACTTACTCGCGTGCATATTACGTATTTTTGTATTTTTTATACATGCCACAAATACACATATTTAAGTTTCCAATTTCGTACATATTTGGATGGTCCCTTTGCCTACATGCAATTATTTTTTTCAAAAATTTTGAACTCGAAAATACAGTGTGAAAAAAATACGTTGACTTTTCGCTATGGAACCCACCACTCCACATGCGCGTCTTCCTATTGGCCAGCATATTGCGTTCAATAGAACATCGGTTCCAAAAATTCCTCCCCCAAACCAAACTGCGTCTATTATATAGTAGATTTCTATGTTTTGGATTTTTGTAAGATCAATATGTCATGCCATCGCATTTATGTATATTTCTTTATATTGCATATTTTTTATAGTTCTCAAAATCAAACATATAGCATAGAATTCAACAATATGCAACTTGGTTGCAGGATATATTTGGAGCAGCTACCGACACCACGGCTGCCACAACAGAATGGGCCATGGCAGAACTCGTCCGCAACCCACACGCTATGGAAAGGGCAAAACTCGAAGTCCGACAAAGGCTAGGAGTACCCTGTCGGAGATCCGCTGTCACAAGCGCAGACCTCGACGACATGCACTACCTTCGGATGGTCGTCAAGGAGACGCTAAGGCTGCACCCACCCGGCCCGATGATCCACCGGGCATGCCAGGAGGACTGCCAGGTCATGGGCTACGACATACCCAAGGGCACCGCCGTCACGATAAACGCCTTCGCGGTGGGGAGAGACCCGGCGCACTGGGGCCAGGACGCGGCCGAGTTCAGGCCGGAGAGGTTCGAGGAGATGAGCATGGAGTGTGGCTGGCAGGGGCCGCGGATGGAGTTCATTCCATTTGGGGCTGGCCGGCGACAGTGCCCCGGAACTCTGTTGGCGACTACCACCATCGAGCTGGTGCTGGCCAACCTCTTGTACTGCTTTGACTGGGCAGTTCCTGGTGGGGCAGCCCCGGAGACGCTCGACATGGGCGAGGTGTTTGGGATCATCGTGCGCACTAGGTCCAGCCTCTGCCTGCAGGCAATAGCTGCTTGCGATCTACAAGACCATAATGTAGTAATGTAGTAACTTACAAGCAACCTGTAAGTGAACTAAATAATGCCCATTCCGTCAATGTCTCTAGGCTATGTACTACCATCAGTTTATTACGGGATTCTTACCGGAGAGAATGTGATAAATCTGGTTGATGTACGCGATGGAATCAGTTATATCTATAAAGTTTATCTCCACTAAAATGCATTTAATGTTTTCAAGCTGAAATGTGGTACAGCCACATCATCCGAATTGTTCTTATCTGTCAGATTTTTATTCTATGGCAAGCAAGTCGTTCCCAAGAGCTTCCACATAATCAAATCTCCCATGTCGGTCCACACATACTCGCACCATCATCTCAATTAGTCTACCCGTGGTATCCTCCTTTATTGAAGGTCTGCGTCCGTTACTTTTTCATGCCTTCTCGATTCCTCTTTGCTAAACTGAAGCGTCTCTGCTTCTCATGACCAGGCCACTTCTTTACTCTTAGAGTTAATTCCAAAAAACCACCACATTTGTGCGGAAAATACTTAGAATCACTGGTATTCGGCGAAATTGTAAATATCCACCGGTTTTGTGGTGATTCGTTCCAATGTGCACTGATTTTTTAATTAAGCCGGGCTGAGACAATTTCTAACAATAGGGGCCCACTGTTAGTGCTGACGTAGCATAACGTACATGTAATCAAGGTCAAAAAATAGACAAACCTAAATATTAGGGGTCTTTTTGTAAATTCTAGGTGGGACCCACTTTTTTTCCCCAAAATCCCCTCTGTTTCCCAGTACAGCCGCCGCCGCTCTGGCCGTCCCGTCGCCGACATCCCCTGCTCGTGGCCGGAGCAGCGCCCGACGAGGTGCGTGACCAGACCACCGTTGTGAAGCCCACCACCGCTTCCGTTCTCGGCCACCACCGCCGGCACGGTCCAGGTGAGGTCCGGCGGCAGATGCGTGCGAGCGGGGGGGGGGGGGGTCCTGTCGCGGGCAGGGGAGTCTGATCACGGCTGCGCGCAGGGGAGGTCGGCGGCGCGGATCAGTGGTGGGCCGCGGCAGCGTCCTGAGCGGGAGACCGGCGGCGTGTGATGCGGCACGGTGTTGATGTAAATCACCGTCCAGTTGGGAACCCCAAGAGGAAGGTATGATGAGCACAGTAGCAAATTTTCCCTCAGTAAGAAACCAAGGTTTATCGAATCCAGGAAAAAGCCAAACTCCAGAAGGTGATGCTTGCTAGCTTAGTGACACTCCAACAAGGGCGCCGTTAACGATACTTGTTAGCGCGTCTTCAACTAGTAGCAACGTGGAACCTGCAGACAACACAACCAAGAACTTTGCTCCCAACTTACGATGAGGTTGTCAATCTCACATGTTTGCTGTAAACAAAGGAATGAGCGTATCGAGTGGAAAACAATAGTAGTATGCAAGAAAGTAAACAGTGCGAGTAAAGTAAACAGGTAATAGCAATGTAAAGGAAATTAGACCGGGTTCCACAGTTCACTAGTGGTGTCTCTCCATAAGATAAATAACGACATGCTGGGTAAACAAATTACAGTTGGGCAATTGATAGAATAAAGATAATGTGCATATATCGAGAGGATCACTATGAGATTTACTCTGGGCATTACAACAAGATACATAGACCGCTATCCAACTGCATCTATGACTAATAATCCACCCACGGGGAATCATCCAAGGACCCCGTGAATATTAAGTTGCGAACAACAGATAACTGTATTAAGCAAAGTGTGTAATGTAAACAAAGCATATGCCCTTGGACATAAGAATGTTATTTTCTCCCTAGTGGCAACAACACATTTACAACCTTAGAAGTTTCTGTCACTCCCCCAGATTAAATAGAGGCATGAACCCAACTATCGAGCATAAATACCCCCTCTTGGAGTCACTAGTATCTACTCAGCCAAGATAGCTACTACAACGGAGAGCATGCAAGATCATAAATAACATAGAGATAACATAAGATAATATTTAGCACATCAACTCAATCATAACACCAATATTCATCGGATCCCAACAAACACAACATGTAGAATTACATAACGGTAGTCTCGATCATGTAAGGCAGCTCACGAGATCTAAACATGAAGCATATGGTGGAGAAGACAACCAACTAGCTACTGCTATGGACCCATAGTCCAAGGTAGACTACTCACTCATCGCGCCGGAGGCAAGTATGGCGATGAAGAAGACCTCCAGTGGCGATTCCCCTCTCCGGAAGGGTGCCGGGAAGAGCTTCTGGACCCTCCCGATCTCTGGTCGACGAGGGCGGCGGATCCCGATGTGTTTCTGGAAAATTGATCGGCTTCTTAGGTTTTTCCCGTCGGGGTTCTTTATAGGCGAAGGGGCAGCGTCAGAAGTGGACCAGGGCGGTCACACACGTAGGGGGCGCGGCCAGAGCCTGGGCCGCGCCGCCCTGTTGTGTGTCCGGTCCGTGGCTCATCTTCGTCTCCTTTTCGATCTTCTGGAAGCTTCGTTAAATATCTGGATGTTCAGCTTTTGTTTCGTCCAATTCCGAGAATATTTCCTGTGTAACTTTTCTGAAATACAAAAACAGCAAAAAACAGGGAACTGGCACTGTGGCATCTTGTTAATAGGTTAGTTCTAGAAAATGCATCAAAACGCCATGAAGTGTAACGAAACACTAAGCAAATAGTGTAAAAATAAGCATGGAGCATCAAAAATTATAGATACGTTTGAGGCGTATCAAGCATCCCCAAGCTTAACTCCTGCTCGTCCTCGAGTAGGTAAGTGATAACAAAGAAATAATTTTTTAGGTGACATGCACCTACACAATCTTGATCATCTATGTAAGCATTGTGTGCTGGGATCAAAAGAACTTAAAACATGGGCATGAAAGATATAATTGATACGTCCAAAACGTATCTACTTTCCCGAACACTTTTGCTATTGTTTCTCCTCTAATTTGTGTGTTTTGAATACAACTAACGCGGACTAACGCTGTTTTCAGCAGAATTGCTCTGGTGTCTCGTTTTTGTGCAGAAATCCGACTTTCAGGAAAAATCCCAAAAAATATTACAAAAATTCTATTTTACCAGAAGACCCACGGAGCCAGAAGGGGAGACGAAGGGAGGCAGTAGCCTGGGCTCACCACCAGGGGGCGCGGCCCAGCCCTGGCTGCGCCCACCTGTGGTGAGGCCGCCTCGGCCGTCGCCTCGACCCCTCCTTCCGCCTACATATAACTGATGACCTGAAAACAGCGGGGGTTCGGTGTTTTTCCCAGATAGACTTCCGTTGCGCCGCCACCATCAGAAACCGCGATTTGGAACCAGAAACTCCGTTCTGGCACCCTGCCGGGTGATGCGGCACGGTGTTGATGATGAAAAGCACCGTCCAGTTGGGAACCCCAAGAGGAAGGTATGATGAGTACAGCAGTAAGGTTTTCCCTCAGTAAGAAACCAAGGTTTATCGATCCGAAGGGGAAGAAGCCAAATGACTGAAGGTGATGCTTGCTAGCTTGCGACAGCTCCGGACAATTTATAAGGCACCTCGTCCAGTGCTTTTCTTAGCCAGCTGCAAGGCGGAACCTGCACACAACACAACCAAATACTTTGCTCCCAACTTACGATAAGGTTGTCAATCTCACCGGTTTGCTGTAAACAAAGGAATGAGCGTATCGAGTGGAAAATAGTAATAGTATGCGAGTAAAGTAAACAGTGCGAGTAAAGTAAACAAGTGATAGCAATATAAAGGAAATAGGACCGGGGTCCACAGTTCACTAGTGGTGTCTCTCCATAAGATAAAATAACACATGCTAGGTAAACAAATTACAGTTGGGCAATTGATAGAATAAAGACAACGTGATATGTCAAGAGGATCACTATGAGATTTACTCTGAGCATTAAAATAAGATACATAGACCGCCATCCAACTGCATCTATGACTACTAATCCACTTGTGGCGAATCAATCCGAGAACTCTACAAGTATTAAGTTGCGAACAACAGATAACTGCATTAAGCAAAGTGTGTAATGTAAACAAAGCATATGCCCTCGAGCATATCAATGTTGTTTTCCTCCTAGTAGCAACAGCACATCTACAACCTTAGAGGTTTCTGTCACTCCCCCGGATTAAATAGAGGCATGAACCCACTATCGATCATAAATACCCCTTCTTGGAGTCACTAGCAACTACTCGGCCAAGATAGCTACTAACAACGGAGAGCATGCAAGATCATAAACAACATAGAGATAACTTAAGATAAAATTCAGTACATCAACTCAATCATAACACCAATATTCATCGGATCCCAACAAACACAACATGTAGAATTACATAACGGTGATCTCGATCATGTAAGGCAGCTCACGAGATCTAAACATGAAGCACATGGTGGAGAAGACAACCATCTAGCTACTGCCATGGACCCATAGTCCAAGGTAGACTACTCACTCATCGCGCCGGAGGCAAGCATGGCGATGAAGAAGACCCCCGGTGGCGATTCCCCTCTCCGGCAGGGTGCCGGGAAGAGCTTCTGGACCCTCCCGATCTCGGGTCGATGATGGCGGTGGATCGCGATGTGTTTCTAGAAAAGTGATCGGGTATTTAGGTTTTTCCCGTCGGGAGGTCTTTATAGGCGAAGGGGCAGCGTCAGAAGTGGACCAGGGGGCCCACACCACAGGTCGGCGCGGGCTAGGGCCAGGCCGCGCCCCCTGGTGGTGTGGCCACCTTCTGGCTTGGCTCCATCTCCTCTTCGGTGTTCTGGAAGCGCCTGTGAATATCTGGACTTCTGGCTTTTGTTTCGTCCAATTCCAAGAATATTTCCTGTGTAACTTTTCTGAAACACAAAAACAGTAGAAAACAGGGAACTGGCACTGTGGCATCTCGTTAATAGGTTAGTTCCGGAAAATGTATTAAAATGCCACGAAGTGTAACGAAACACTAAGCAAATGGTGTAAAAACAAGCATGGAGCATCAAAAATTATGGATACGTCGGAAACGTATCAGCATCCCCAAGCTTAACTCCTGCTCGTCCTCGAGTAGGTAAGTGATAACAAAAGAAATAATTTTTGAGGTGACATGCACCTACACAATGTTGATCATATATGTAAGCGTTGTGCGCTGGGATCAAAGAACTTAAAACATGGGCATGAAAGATATAATCTTGATAGAAGAAACTTAGCAACCATGTTATAACATGAAAAAGAACACAAATAAAAGATCATAAAAATGAAACAATGAAAGTCAAACATGTGTTCAAATCATATGGAAAAACATAGCAAATGGTTTTCATCTTGTCCTTAATGAGAGAGCAAAACATAAATGCATAGGACACCTTCAAGTTTAAGAGGGTGACTAGATACAAGTGATTTGAGAACAATTGAAACCAACATCATGAATCAATCAATGAAAACTTTGGGACAATGCACATTATACTCAGAATGACAACTATGCTCTCTTAGATGGTGCATAAAGATAGAAGGTGGTGACTCAACATAAAAGTAAAAGAAAGGCCCTCCGCGGAGGGAAGCAGTGATTAAATATGTGCTAGAGCTTTTCATTTGTAAAACAGAGATAAAACTTGGGTTTTGAGAGGTGGTTGTTTTTGTCAACGACTAGCAATGGGGTCTTACTATCTTCCATAATAAACAAGTGAGAGCGGTTCCGAGTTCTTTGAAAATTTGGCACATTGGTGCTCTTTTATAAAGCTTTGGCACTCCTCCCCACCTTTTTTCCTTTCTCAAACCATGGCTAACCAATTCCATCGGGTGCCCACCAACATTCACATACCATGGTGGAGTGCCTTTTTTTCCTTTTTAGAATTAGATTGCAATGGTCTGACCAGCTCTCATGCAAAATTAATGATGAGCAGATGAAGCTGCCTAGTCGAGGGGTACTTAATTTAATATGGAAGATAGCAATTCCGACCACTACATCCCCATGAGCTGAAAATAGTGTCACAAAACGAGAAGTATTTTGAAGGTTTTTCAAAGGTAGCACATGAAAATTTACTTGGAATGGCTTACAAATACCATGCATAGGAATTTATAGTGGACACAATGGCAAACTTGGTTTTTAGGAGTTGGATGCACGAGTAGAGCTCATACTCAGTACAAAATGAGGGCTAGCAAAAGACTGGGAGCGACCAACTAAGAGAGCAATAATGGCCATAATCATAAAAAGCGACAAAGCGACATTAAAAGAAGCATAAGATGGCATCAAAAGTCAAAAACTAAATGATCATAGAGGCAATGGCGACTTTGTATGAGTCTAACATGTGTGAGCATGTGCCAAGTCAACCCAAATAAAGCATCAAGGAGAAAACCAAAATAATGCTTCCAAATAATTAAAACAACGCATGATTTTTTCAAAGGCTCATTAAGCAATCTCAGTCATTTGAGACAAGTCATGCTATAGCAAAACCAGTAAGCATACTATCAAAAAGACATCAAGCACGACATGCAAAAGCCTAGGCCGTAGTCTACACAAGCTCCTTCTTGTACCACTTTTTTGCATAAAGCTTTTTCTCTTTTCCAACACCATTCAAACTTTTCATAAACAACTCTTTTGATGAAAACCAACATGGACCAGAGGAAAAAATACACCTTGATTCAAAGATATAACAAGATCTGAACACAAATCAAGGCGAAAATCAAAAGCTAAACACAGTTCAAGAAAAAGAGAACACTCGTTGAAACGAATAGAGTAAAAAACCGAGTGTTCTTGGCAAATGAAAAACAAGGCAACTTCTCCAAAAGAAATTTGTTGGGGTCCAACCATTTATTGCAGCAAACAAAACTAAACAAAACTGAAAACTAAAACATCTGACGCTCCAAGAAAAATGCATGAAGCATGAAGCAATAAAAATATAGTGTGTTGAAAGGTGACCTGATTTTTGCCGATGAAGAAGAGGTGCCTCGGGGGCATCCCCAAGCTTTGACGCTTGTACTTCTTGGATATTTCTTGGGATGACATGGGCATCCCCAAGCTTGAGCTTTTATCCATTCTTCAACTCATCTCATCATTCTCCAATCCCTACACTTGAAAACTTCCTTCATACAAAACTAAACACAAATTTATTAGCAACATTAGTGTAAGCATAACATTGAATCAACCCCTTTTGCTTCAGGTTTCAACTCAAAACCACCACATATGAAGCATATACTACTGTAGCAACTTCCCCAAAAGTTCCGTGATCAAAAGAACTCAAAACGAAAGCGATAAAGCGGCAAATACAAATATTGGCAGAAATCTGTCAAAACAGAACAGCTGACAAAGGTCGAATTTTTAGAGGGTTTTCTATTGCTCAAATCAAAAAGTGTTCAACTAATGAAAGTTTGGATATAACCTGGGGCATATGCACAAGAAATCGCAGGTCCAAAAGATATACAGTGAATTTTCACGAATGTTTATGGTGCAGCACCAAAAACTGTTTCAGGACAACAACATCCCCAAATCTTACCTCGCTCAAATTAGAGGCTTCTCTTGGCACAAAAACGAAATAAAAAGGATAAGGAGAGGTCATTACAGTAGTAATAACTTCCAAGACTCAAATAAAAGAAAAAGAACTGAATATAAAAACATTGGGTTATCTCCCAAGAGTGCTTTTCTTTAACGCATTTGAGCTAGGCGCAGAAAGGTGCGAATCAAGTATTTTTGAAAGAAGCATTAAGATCAACTGCAGAAGTCTTGTCAATAAGGCATTGTATTTCATCCACATAAGTTTTTGAAGACCCTTTGTGATCACGCTTTGGTTCACTCAAATCACTAAAAAGATTTTCAGGACAAATCCAACTAAAATTATTTTCCAAAGCATCATGAATTCCTACAAGTTTACAAGGTATTGGCACTCTAGAATCATGGGGTGTACCAACAACCTCTACAGGCGTGCCAAGCTTATTAAATTTCTTAAAAACTTCCCTAGCTTCAATGGCAACACCTCTAAATTCTATGCGCAAAGTTTCCAAGATAAAAGCTTTCTTTTCAGGATCCTCAATATCATGAAGTTTAAGAAACATGTATTGCATAAAAGGATTAAGGCTAGCAAACCTAGCTTTCAACGTGTGAACTAAATAAGCAGAAGCAACTTCATAACTAGGAGCAAGCTCAGCCAAGGACTTTTTCTCAACATCTTTATGCATACTAATATGATTAAAGAACTCCTCAATGTTACTTTTCCCAATAATTGAACCACTACCTACTGAGAGGTCCTCCAAAACGTACTTAGGGAACAACATAACGAACTAAAAGTAAAGAAATAACAACTATAAAGGATACTAATTTTTGTGTGTTTTTGATAAAACGATGCAAGTAAAAATAAAGTAAAGCAAAACTTAAAACAAAGTAAAGGATGTGCGTGCGAAACTCCCCTTGCAGAAGTCTTCTTTTTCCTCTCCGGCAACGGCGCCAGAAAAGAGCTTGATGCAGCACGGTGTTGATGATGAAAAGAACCATCCAGTTGGGAACCCCAAGAGGAAGCTATAATGAGTACAACAGCAAGGTTTTCCCTCAGTAAGAAACCAAGGTTTATCGATCCGAAGGGGAAGAAGCCAAATGACTGAAGGTGATGCTTGCTAGCTTGCGATAGCTCCAAACAATTTATAAGGCGCCTCGTCCAGTGCTTTGCTTTGCCAGCTGCAACGCGGAACCTGCACACAACACAACCAAATACTTTGCTCCCAACTTACGATGAGGTTGTCAATCTCACCGGTTTGTTGTAAACAAAGGAATGAGCGTATCAAGTGGAAAACAGTAATAGTATGCGAGTAAAGTAAACAGTGCGAGTAAAGTAAACAGGTGATAGCAATATAAAGGAAATAGGACCAGGGTCCACAGTTCACTAGTGGTGTCTCTCCATAAGATAAAATAACACATGCTGGGTAAACAAATTACAGTTGGGCAATTGATAGAATAAAGACAACGTGATATGTCAAGAGTGAAAGGACACGGATGTCGCCTAGAGGGGGGGGGTGAATAGGCGATTAAAACTTTTACGAAAGGCTTGAACAAATGCGGAAATTAACTAGCCTTTAATTTGTCAATCTTACAAAACCTAAATAGACTAGGCTCACCTATGTGCACCAACAACTTATGCTAAGCAAGACAAGTAGCAAGGTGATAGCAAGATATATAACTTCAAGCATGATGGCTATCACAAATGTAAAGTGCATAAGTAGTGGAGCTCAGGATAAGAGTTACCGAGGCACGAAGGAGACGAAGATGTATCCCGAAGTTCACTTCCAAGGAAGCTAGTCTCCGTTGGAGAGGTGTGGCAGCTTAATGCACCCCGAATGCCACAAAGGCCTCACCTTGAGATGTGGTAGCACAATGGTCACCAAATGCCACAAAGGCTCACCTCAAGATGCGGAGGCACGCTACGCACCGAACACCATAAAGGCTCACCTTATTCTCCTTGCGCTCTCGCACAAAGCAAGATGCCACGATCCACTATGGGACACTTGAGGGCGGTCACCGAACCCGTACAAGCTTGGGGCAATCTCCACAACTTAATTGGAGGCTCCCAAGAATCGCCACAAAGGCGCCACAAAGGCACCACAAAGGTTGGGGAATCTCCACAACTTAATTGGAGGCCCCAAGTATATGCCACAAAGGCCACTAAGCCGTCTAGGGTTCCAAGAACCCAAGAGTAATAAGCTCATAACTTCCACTTACCCGAATCTCTGACGAGAACTCAAACCGATGCACCAAATGCAATGGCAAGAGCACACAAAGTGCTCAAATCCTTCTCACTCAAATCCTACCAAAGCAACTAATGCTATGGAGAGATATGAGAGGAAGAACAAAGGAAATCAACAAATGAACTCCAAGATCTAGATCCAAATGGTTCCCCTCACTTAGAGGAGAAATTGATTGGTGGAAATATAGATCTAGATCTCCTCTCTCTTTTCCCTCAAGAAGATGCAAGAATCATGGGAGGGAGAGGGAGAGAGAGCAAAGCTTCAAGGTCAACAATGGAGGAGAGAGAGAATAGGAAGCCACCCAGCCCAAGGAGGAAGAAGGGGGCCTTTTATAGGTCCCCCATGAAAACTAACCGTTGCTGGGCACTTACCCCGGAGTCTCCGGCCTTGGAGGCCGGAGTCTCCGGTGCCCCGGGTTTATTCGGGGGCCTTAGGATGGACGAATCAGGTGCCAGGCCGGAGTTGGGCCGGAGACTTTGCGTCTCGGGCTGGAGACTCCGGCCACCCAAAAACTGGCAGCAACACCAACACGAAAACGACCATAACTTGAGCATCCGGACTCCGTTTTTGATGATCTTGGGCTTGTTGGAATCACAACAACGAGCTCTGCAAGTATATGCATAGAAACATCATAGTCCAACAAGGGAGGATAAAACCAAAAGATGAGAGGTTTGACCTCTCTTCAAAGACAAACCGGTAAAACCTCCAAACACCCAAAACTCAATAAGTGTTTCATGGAAAATCCGTTTTTGATGAGCTAGAGCTTGTCATGGAAATAACCACAAGCTCTAGAACCTCACATGGATAAAAGCCAAATAAGAACCAAGAAAGATGATGCCAAGAATGCAAAGGTTTGAGCTCTCTCCGAACGATACGACTAAGTTACTCACTCGAGAGCCCCTCTTGATAGTACGGCTACCAATCCTATAACCCGGTCTCACAACTAACACTATGAGACCGGTAAGAAAGAAACCCTATCAAGAACATACCTTTTCCTTGCGCATTCCACTTGAGCTAGATTATGACCGTCTTGTCTTCCTCAAGTTGGAACACCTTTCTTGATCTTGATTGCTTGGTGAAGTCTTGCGAATTGCTCCCCCATACACACTATGGGAAAGACTCTCTTTAAGCATATCTTCACATATCCATGATCACAATATATGTGGCAAGCTTCAAGCATATGATCTCTTCTAGATTCCATCTTGAACTTGGGCTTCAGCTTGATCAATTCTTGAATCAACTCTTCTTTATCCACAATGATGGTGTCTTGAAGATTCACATGAGATCTCACTCAATCTTATTCTTCAAGACACACTTGATATAGGCTCAACTCTCTTATGACCGACTTTAGATCACTCCTTGAATAACACCTTGGTCATCACAAAACCTTCTTTATTTCCATCTTCATACAACCTTGAAACCAACAAATGGTTCAAGCATTGTCTATGGACAAGTCCTACAAATATAACTCAATGCAACCATTAGTCCATAGGGATTGTCATTAATTACTAAAACCACACATGGGGGTACCATGCTCTTTCAATCCCCCCCATTTTGGTAATTGATGACAATCTCTTTGAGAGGTTTTATATAATGAATTTAAAGAACCAAAATGGTTGCACTAACATCAAATACTACAAAAGTATGTGATGTTAGTAGAACCACCATATATAGAGCAAACTCCCCCACAATCTATGCACGTGTGAATGATCTTGATTTCATTGCATATATTGCCAACCAAGGTTGTTGGTGGAGTTTCCTCTATATACTCAACCATGCAAAGCATGAAAGGCAAATGCTTAAGAACAAAACCAAAGCATAAAACCCAATTCCCTTTAAACCCTCGAAACTTCTCCCCCATTGGCACCAATTGCCGAAATGGGCGGGAAACTTAGAAGGCCAATATAGAGAGAGTTCCTCCATAATGTGTGCATAAACCAAAAGTAAAATTGAAAACATATGCACATATCCAAATATGAAAACTTAGAGGAAATCAAACTATATTGAGGATCAAATATTGCAAATAAAATAAGATCACATGGTGAAGAAACTTCCAACGAATGAAGAAAGCAATCAAATGATCCGAAGAGCATATTGAATAAAGATATTATGATAAGACCGAAAGGGTGCTCTAAATAGTATGAGGAAGCTCCCCAAGCTACGAGTCTTCGAGCAGGTTGCAGCGTGTTCTCCATATGTACCCGAAGGCTAGCTCCACCTGGAGCCAAACTCAGGGACATCATGTTATAATTCAGCCTGGGGTGACACTTGCGTATCCACCCGAGAGCAAAATTGGCACCAGCCACTAAGTTCAGCTCTATCAACCAATGAATACGATGGCTGGATCTAAAAGTATCAAGAAGAAGTGGGAAAGTTGCAGGCAAGGGATTACGAGGAAGCATAACGGAGTGCATAGTTGTGAGAGCTCGCCGGCAACCATCAACTGACTCGCCAATATGCTGGGCACGGTCTTGAAGCAATACAATGGCGCCCCGGCGTCGAGGATCAGACCACAAAGTCTCACAGCCAGTCGACATTTTCTCCAAAGCCGCGTTTCGCTCAGCAACTCGACGTTCTTCAGCAGCAAAATCTAAACAAGTACCTACAATGGTAAAAGGTGTCACAAGAACAGCAGTGCACAAACAGGGAAAAGAGGAGTCAAAAGAAAACTCACATCGTAACATCTCGCAGGCAGACTCGACAATGCCAATGATAAAGGATTCGCATTCTTCATTATGCAGAATCTTAGCCGTCAAGCTGGAGACCTTTTCGTCTAGTGAAGATATTTGCTTCATATAACCACTGGCTTTGCTAGCTTTGTTAATAGCCATCTGTGCTTGACGCTTGGCTAAAGTCAGACGAGCCTCAAGATCGGAAATTCTGGAAGAGTACTCTGCGCATCGGCTGCATCGACTAGGAGTCGACGGAATCTGAGAACCAAACACACGGGTAGAAGAAGGAGCAGGACCGTGAGTCAAAGGATCATTGACACGCATCGACTGCAAGCCAAAAAGGAAAAGAAAGGAGAAAACATTTCAGAGAGACAACATAATACTTCATACGCTGGAAATATATTTACATAAGTGCAAGACCCTATGACTAAAGTTCTCGGGTTGCACGCAACTAGAGTATTCTTGCATCCAAAAGGAGAAAAACTAAAAAACTACAAGGAAAGCCGAGTCTACGCCACCTCAGCGTTGTGTTCCGTGGCAGAGGAGGGCACGGCAACTTCTTCGCCAGAAGTCGATGGTGGTACTGGATTTTCTGCCGCTGAAGCTGGTGCAGCAGGCACCGCAGAGGCTGCCGAAGGAGAAATAGTTGTCAACAATGCAGGTGCCAACTTCTTCGCCCTCTCGAAAAAAGCCTTCATCTCATCACGGGTGTGGCCATGAGGGGAGCTAACCCTCTCCCAGTCGAAATTCGTCCCATGAGCAAGGGAAAGTGCAATAGCACCCTCGGCGCCGCGCTTAATGGAAAGACCTTTCAGCTGGAGAGTGGGGTCTTCAGTGGTATCGAAGGACTTGGCAAGTTCAGTCAAGTTATCCTTCGGAACCGTCGCCCTTTTCTTCGGCCACAAGCCGGCAAACAGCCGTGATAAAACGCGGCTAACCAACTCAAAAGTCTCCTAGATAGATATCCAGTTTTCCTCGAGTAGGTTAACTGCATCCATAAGAGGATCATCGTCCATTTGCAAGGACGACGGAGATACCCCGGTGAATTTTGAGCAATAGAAAAGAAAAGAAGAGACAAGTGTCAACAAATACACCAGTGCAACAGAAGACGAAAACAGAAGACAAGGCTAAGCACTTACTTTCAGCGGCAGTAGACATGGTGTGAAGACGCTCCGCCACGGCTTGCTCTCGTTGAGCATGCTCCTTGTTGGCTTCAGCTAAAGCTTTTTTAGCTTTCTTCGCCTTGCCAAGCGCAGCTTTCTGCGACTTCTCAGCATTCGCTTTAGCAGCGGCCGCCACATCATAAGCTTTTCGCGAAGCATTGAGCTCCGCTTCGAGCGACGCAATTCGAGCATTGGCTGTTGCTAAGGCAGCTACAAAAGAAGACAAAAGGGATTCAGATAAGTGGGAAAAGAAAAAGCACAGAAGAAAAGTAATGACTGGACATCAAGATTGTACCTTCGGAAGCTTTCGCAACCTTTAGGTACCCCGCACACTCCGTGCCCAGGGCAATAAATCTCTTCACTAAAGCCTGAAAAAAGAAGTGTGTAAGAGTCGAAGTGCATGAAAGGAAAGAAAGTAAAGAAGAATTGCTCACGTCATCAGAGGAAACCGTAGATGCATGGGCTTCCAGAGAAACTTCGGCTTCTTTGGCCTTCTTTGAGCGTTTAGAGTATCGGGCTTGAGGAACCTTCTTCACACCGGACCTGGTAGCCCTCGGTGCAACATCTGGTTCGATAGGCTCATCAATGGCCATAGGAGAAGGTGGTGGAGCAGCTGTCGCATATGTTGGTGGTTCTTCATCATCACTGCATGAAAAATATAACTTATGAAAACAAGGCAAGAACAATGCAATTGAAGAACTCGACTACAATACTTATGATGCAAGCATGTCGAAGTACTCCATATCTTCTGCAAGAACGGGGGCTTTACCAGCCGCTGCAGAACTCGATGAAGCAATTTCGTCGACACGCTTCCTTTTCTTGTCGACACCAACATCTTCAGCAAGTACAGGAGGAGGCGATGTCGACGAGCTAGTTTCCTCTTCTGATTCTTCGACATCATCTCCATCCTGACTTTCGTCAGCCTCGGGGGCTTCAGATGCAGGAGAGGCAAGATCAGCTGGTAGGGGCCCTGCCTCTGGAAGAGGAGGGCGAGAAACAAGGAATTGATGACCCTGCATATGAATAAATTAGCAGAGTGCAATGGCACAGAATAACACAAATCGAACCAAGCAAAGTTCGACAATAAGTAAACGCGAAGATACATACCTCAGGCAGAGGGTGCACGGAGTCGAAAAAATCAGCGGTTAAATCCGCAACTGCATGTTCCTTGGTGAGCTTGGTAAGATTCCTGACTTGCTTGTCGACGTCTTCTTTCGATATCAGATCTTCAGATATGCGAGTAGGATCTTCTAAGCCGGAGTAATTCCAAAGTCTGGTAAGGCGGTGTTGTAGGGGTTGAACTCGACGTTGAATGAAAAACGCCATGAGTTGCATACCCGACAGAGCACCTCCTTGACCTCCTTTCAAAGCTTTGATGCGGGAAAGAAGAGGAAGAATTTCTTCTGCTTCTGCATCTGAGGGGAGCGTATCCCACGATGCCAATTTCTTCACCTCCTAGGAAGCATCAAAGGGAGGAAGGCCGTATTCATCTTCAGGAGAGGATTTGCGGTCCTTGATATAGAACCACTTTGTTCTCCACCCTTGAACAGATGCGGCCATGGAAAATTCAAAGTATTGCGCCTCAGGGCGCACAGAAATGACGGCTCCACCCAGTTCGGGTTTCCTAGCCAAAGCAACGTTGGGGCGGAGTCGAAAGATTGATCTCCACAGAAGAAAGTGAGGCTCAATGCCCAAGAAGGACTCGCAAAGAGTCACGAAACAGGCGATGTGCAGAAGGGAATTCGGTGTGAGCTGATGGAGCTGCACACCGTAGACAAATAGAAGCCCACAGAGAAATTCGTGGGCAGGAAGAGAGAAACCGCAGAGGAGGAAAGCAAGAAACATTACCCGATAACCGCTCGGGGGCTTCGGGATCCGCTCAGTGCTAGGAAATTTGATGGAGTCCTCGGCGGCGATGAGGCCATCCGCCCTGGCCTTTTCCACCTCCTTCTTGGTGATGGCGGAGCGCACCCAGTTGGTGGCAGAAGTCTTGGCCATGGTGTTTTTGGTGGCCAGGTGTTTCACGCGCATCCAGTACAAAGTGCGCTCGGGGGCTATGCACAAGAGAAGGAGACAGAGGAGAGCAGCAATGGAGGCGGCGGAGAGAAAGAGCTGGTAAACAGTAAAACTCCCCAAGATCCCCTTTATATATCTTCTGGGAGAAGGAACGTGGGCTGAGACGTGGCGCAAAGATAGGAAACGGTAAGCCCACTAACGGTCAAAAAATGAGAAATTTACAGCATTGCCCATGCAACGGTTCGCAATGGTACAGAATGACGTATTCAGTGATATCATAAAGAAGATAATATAAGAAAGAGGAAAAGATGGCGCCGACGAATGCCAAGTAGGTGCACAAGACTGTATACGAAGGAGTTTTGATTATAGCCATGGGGGCTCCTATTTTCAAGAATGGTAAATACAAACTTCTCTCTGAAGTGGTGGATGAGTATTCGACGGCAAGATGTCCTTAAGGTATCTCGAAATTGAAGTATCTCGACGATGATGTATCTGGAAGTTAAAATATCTCGAGTTGAAGTATGATGAATTACACTACATTTTTGAGCCTATACTCGAAAAAAGCCTTTTTCGACTATAGCCTCGGGGGCTACTCCCATCGGGAGCGCTGAGCGCGCACCCGACGATATTTCTTGGCAAAGCATTATAATTCGAGAAGTGCAGGAGTGTTATTCCCATCGGGAGTGAGTTTTATGGTTGAAGAAACCCGAATATTTTCAGTCAAGATTTGACTGCGACATGAGATTCTCGAGTTGCGTTATCGCAACACAACTCGAATGCCGTGACTTGTCACGAAGGTAAGACCCCGGGATCCGTCCTGTGTGGCCTGGTATACGCACATGGATGCGCTCTGCTGGTATGTATCCGTGTCTACGATGCGAAGAAAATCCTGGTGGACGCACTGGGTACCCTGAGAACCACTGGGATTCATTCTTTGTAAGTCCTAAATGCGGCAGAAGAATGGGTTTGACCGGTATCCCGAATTCAAGTCCAAGGGGATTGAATTTGAAGTAGGTGACAAGTATCTGTTCCGGCAGTTAACTGACCTCTTGATCCGTCAGAGTTGTCAGGCTTGTTCATCAAGACCCCTTGCGAACAAATTATTACAAATATAAGTCGAAAGACCAAGTCGAAGATTTGAAGATGAGAAGAAGTCGAAGAATTGATCAAGTCGAAGATTTGAAGATTAGAGATTCAACCCGAATCTACAATTCTGGTAGAATCTCAAGGGCTACTAACAAGTGTATAGTTAATAGAGCCCGTTAGTTGAGTACCCCTAAGGCCCGTATAGCTAGGCCCAATTGTAATACTAGTCGAATACGAGTCTTTACCGTATATCGATATTGTAATCTGTATCGGACCCTACCCGATCCTCGAGACCTGGCCATCTATATATAGGGGCCAGGAGGGGACGGTGTAGGTGAGATTGAAAGCAAGCCAGGTTGAACACCCAAGTTTACTTTCGACACACACCTATTTCGACTAACTCTACCTTCGAGTTCATCCGACGCCCTATCTCCCCGATCCTAAGTCCTTCATCTAGGACATTTGTCGAGTTAACCCCTCGTCACTCACAAACAACATCCAAAATAAGAGCAATAAAACAATTTGGCAAATTGGAACTTGTTCGAGAAAACATGCCACATAGAAGCAAGATAATTTACAATATCAACACTATGTGACACAACCTCAAAAATACACATTTCATGGATTTGTAATATGCACAAAGCACAATACTCCCCCATAATGTGATAAAACCAATTTTCAAATAAGTTGTTAAAGTCAATTTCCATAGGGCCCGGAAATTCCGAGGGGGACCAAAGTCTCCGGGGTTGAACCACCGGAGTCTCCAGAGTAGAACCACCGGAGTCTCCGGGGTAGAACCAACGGAGTCTCCGGGGTAGAACCAATGGAATCTCCAAACCTAGAAAATTAAACTTTACAAACAAAAGGCAAATAGAATCCAACAAGATGATTAATGGACATTATAGAATTTGAATTTCTCATGAAAATGACATACCACATAGAGACTAGATAATCTTTAAATATCAACACTAAGTGGTATTCCTCATGTACACACATTTTTAGGATTGTGAAGTGCCAAAGCATATCACTCCCCCAAAATGGGATGGTCCATTAATCACTCACAAGAGCCAAGTAAGATAGATCAAGATGCAATGGGCTCAACGATAACAACCGTATATGGTGTGCAAACCAACATGCACAAACTTGATTACTCAAAATAAAGCAATTAGGGAGCACAACATATACGAACACATGCAAGATACAAAACCACACACATGCGAAGGGGCGAGTAACTTTCAATATAGATAAGTTGAATACATGTTACCGCAAGGAGGAACAATGAATATATGATAGAAATAAGATAATCCAATTGACTTGATTTGAGACAATATAATTAATGAAGATCCCTTAATTCTTCATGATATAGCCAAGTCTCCAAAGCCCTCCAATAGACACCTATTGATCAAGTTTTGGCTTGTTGGTCCCCAACCAAGGTGGGTCCTAAGAGGTTAGTCACAATAGGTTTGGCAACCCAAATGGTTCTTTTCTTGACACCACTTTGAGTACCAACAAATTTGGCAAACACATTTCCAACCTTATCCTTGCAAAGTGAATAAGCATCATCGATTATGATAGGGTTGGATGAGTTACCAATAGAGCATGTAGAAGAAAGGTGACCCTTCTCACGGCATATGTAGCAAGATCTTATCTTTCCTTTCTTCTCATTTGATTTCTCCACAATGGGAGCATTGGGTTGATTCTTCTTAGGAGGTAACTTTTCTTCATCTTGAGGAAGGACTTGAGTTTGAGCTTGAGGCCGCTTCCCTTGTTGCTTCTCACTTAGATGCTTCTTCTTCAATGGGCAAGACCTAACATGATGCCCTTCAATTTTGCACTTGAAGCAAACAATCTTAGCCGGATCCTTGACTTGCTCTTGGCCCTTCTTATTCTTTAAGAGTTTGGACTTCTTCTTATTGTTGGAGATAAATCCAAGTCCACTCTTGTCATTGGGGGATTTTTGTGCACTCAACATCTTGTCAAGTTTGGACTTCCCTTCATGTCATGGGAATTTAGAGACAGTAGCCATGGGGTGGCTTATCGGAGGGGCTCGATGTTGGTGACGATGGGTCCGGCTCGGGATTGTGCCAACAGAGACACCATGGTTTACCCAGGTTCAGGGCCCTCCCGGTTGGAGGTAAACCCCTACTTCCTGCCTGCCTCGTATTGATCGAGTAGTAGTGATTACAGTGCTCCTCGAGCTGTTCGGCTAGAGGAGGAAGAAGAAGACCGGGTCTCCCCTACGCTAAGGGTCCAGGCCCCCTTATATAGATGGGGGCCTGGTTACAGGTTTAGGTGGTGATTCGGCCGGCTGCCGGCTCTTCGGCGGCGGTGTCCTTGGCGTGATCCTCTTCTGACCCTGCTCTGGCAAAGACACTTTATAAAGTGTCTTTCCCCTGGACCGGCATCTGGAGGGCATATACCTCTCCTTTGCCTCGGATCCCGTCGTGGGGAAGGGTCTTCGATCTCTCATTGGTCGGACATGGTCGTGGCGCTCGTCACTCCTGTCCTGCGCCCATGCCGATCTTGTCGGGGCCGCTTCGCTTTTGGCCAGACTACCGTTGAGTGGCCCTGTCTTCATCGCCCGGCTCCAGCCCTCCTCGGTGGAGTCGCCAGCCGGCTGCTGACGCAGTCAGCCCTTCGGACGGAGCCGGTCTTCTCGTGCTGAAGCCGTGGGGACTCCTGGGATGCCAGCCGGCATGTTGCTCGGCTCGTGGTGCGCCCCCTAAGTCATCCCCACGACACTAGCCCCCGAAACTGGCGAAGTCTCATGGGCTAGCATGGGGCTTCGGCGGGTTCTTCTTTTCGCCGAAGTCTTGCTCGTCCTCTTCGAAGTCCCAGGGTCTCCGGTTCGGCTTGGTCGCTCTAGTTGCCGAGGCTGGGCCTCGCGGAGTTCCTCCGGCCGTCTCGGGACGAACCGGCTCCGGTGGTGGCCCGGCTGGCGACCGCGAGCCGGCGGGCCGCTTCCTGGGAACTTGTTCCCTTGGGGGCTGGACCGAGGCGCCACTTGTCCGTACGTCATCGCGTCACGTCCAATCGGCCCCGACCCACGATCTTCTGCGGCAACCACGACGGTTGCTCGATCTTTACGCGATCGTGGTTCGTGACGGAAGGGGTCAGTTGCCGCCCCGTCGTGGCTGAAATAAGCAACCGACCCGCCCCTTCACTTTTGAACCAGGGACCATTTCGGAAGCAGAGCATCGGTTGCCCGCTTCCCTTCTTCCTTCTGCATTCGCTCCACTTAGAATCCCCTGCTCCCGAGCTACGCCTTCAAGAGATTTAGGGTTCCTCGCTCGCTCCGCCGCCATTCCGCTCATCCAGATCCGCACCCGGATGGCTCCCAAAGCGTCCCGGCCCAAAGGGAAGGGAACGGCGGCGGGTAAGGACGCCGCTCCGCCCTCTTTGCTGAAGGGATCCTGGGAAGGTTCCTGGGTGAAGGAGAAACAGATCGAGCTGCTGCGCCGAGGTCGAGTGCTTCCGTCCGCGGACCTTGTGAGCTGCCGTCCTGCCGGCGGCGAACTGGTTCCCGCTCCCGCGCCTGGGGAGACGGTGGTCTTCTATGACCATTTCCCCCGGGGCTTCGCGCTGCCCGCGAGCAGCTTCATGCGCCAATTCCTGGACCATTTTCACTTGCAACCGCATCACATCGGGGCGAACGCGATGATGGTTTTGTCCGCGTTCGCCACCCTTTGCGAGGCGTATCTAGGCATCTGGCCCAATGTCGAGCTGTTCCGACGGCTGATCTTCTTCAAGACCCAGACGGCGGACACCGTTCCGGTGATATGCGGCACCGCCTCCTTCTACGCCCACAAGTCCGCTGACTTCCCCGGCATAAAAGGGAAGGAGTCTTGCAAGAAGTGGCAGCGCTCCTTCTTCTACGTGAAGAACCTAAGGGCGGACGAAGACTATATCAACCTGCCGCCCTTTGAGGCGGGCGGGCCCGAGCGGGAGAACTGGAGTACCGCCCCTCCTCGTCCGTCGCCGGACATGGAGAAGATTCTTCAGCGGATCTCCACACTGCAAGCGGAGGGTGGCCTGGAGCCGACCGACCTTCTCCTCGCCTTCCTGGTCGCCCGCGTGTCACCGCTTCAACGCCGCTCGCACAAGATGTGCTTCCTGGGATCCGCTAAGGATCCTACTCGCCATTCCTCCAAGGTGCTGTCAGTGCTGGAGGTGGCTCAGAAGGTGAACCGTATCGCCGACGCCAAGCTTCAAGCCTCGTGGACGTGGGGACTGGAGCCTCACGATCGGGACAACCCAGTTGCTGAGGTAAGCTCGTTGGACTTGGCTTCAGGCCTTTGCCTCCTTTGCGACTTTGGTCTGCTGACCTCTGTTCACTTGGCCCGGGCAGAACTTGTTTGCCCTGCAGGCGGCAGAGAATTCGACTCAGCGTCAAGCTGGCTTTGCCGCTGACAGAGCCGAATCGGATGATAAGGTCGTCTGGGACGAAGCCGAGGAGGTAGAGGACGCCGGTTCTCAGGCCGCCGTCGAGAGCTCCAGCACCACTCAAGGTGACGAAGGAAACGATGAGCTCGAAGACTCGGGCGAACTCCTCGACCACTCCAGTAAGTTCCCCAGTCCCTCTCTCCTAAGAGATTGGTCCGAAGATGACAATGGCGACGCAGGATCAGCTACCGCCCTCGGGGGCATAGCTCTCCATGTAGCCGCCGCTGCCGCTGCTGGAGCTCAGGCTCCCCCGATCGTGGATCTACCAGAGTCTCCCGGGCGACACTCTGCCGCTCCGGAGCCAGCAGACCCTGAAGAGGTTGGAGATGGTCTGGTCGGCATCAAGAGAAAGGCCCAGCCGGCCTTCTCCGAGCCGGCTGACAAGCGGAAGAAACCGGAGCCGGCGGCGCAGGACTTGCGCCGTCCCAAGGTGAAGAAGGTGGCCAAACGGCGGGCTATCGCCGTAGCCGGGTGAGTTTCCCGCTTCCTTGCTTCTCGTCCTCATTTTACCGTTGCGGCCCCGATTGACTCGGACGTGGGACGCCCTCTTTGCAGGTCGCATCTTTCTGTCGATCCGGCTGCCTAGCCTCCTCCCACCATCGCTTCCGAGGAACTCGTGACCCCGGCTCCCGAGCCCTCCTGCCACGAGAGGGCACGCGGGGAAGGCGTGGGCAGTGACTCGGGTCGCATTGAGGACGTTCGCCGCTCCCCACGGTTGAAGCTTGTGGCGGGCGACACTGGGGCAGAGGATCCTGCGCGTCCGGAGGTGCCCGCGGACGCTGTTCCCCACTCAGTCACCTCACCTGAGGCCGGCTCCACGCTCGTCGAGGAAACTGCGCCAGTCGGGGCTGACCTGCCCCCATCTCCTGCTACCGATGAAGCCCCGGCGGGGAACGACGCCGCCATCTGCGCCTCCCCTGACTCGCCCAGTCAAGAAGGCGTGCGCGAGACTGCGGCGGGGGAAACGGAAAAGGCCCCGGTGCCGGCTCTTTCCAATCTTGAGCTCGCGCCGAGTGTGCAAGCTACGGTGCTTGTGGCCGGGTTGAGGGCTGGCGCGATTGCTGATTCCCTGCTCCTTGGGCTGGTCTCCAGCTCCGACGAAGCTTCGCAAGGGCTCCTCGCCACTCGGGTGGCGAGGAGCGAACGTGGTGATGGCTCGCTAGCCCCTGAGGTAGTGACCGAAGGTGCTTCTAGTGGGAAGGCTCTTGTCGCCGCGGCTGAGTCCAACATTGGAAGTCTGAGCTCCGCCGGCCGCCTTCAGCAGGAATGGGCAGGCACCGCCTCGAGTAAGAAACCAAGGTTTATCGATCCGAAGGGGAAGAAGCCAAATGACTGAAGGTGATGCTTGCTAGCTTGCGACAGCTCCGGACAATTTATAAGGCACCTCGTCCAGTGCTTTTCTTAGCCAGCTGCAAGGCGGAACCTGCACACAACACAACCAAATACTTTGCTCCCAACTTACGATAAGGTTGTCAATCTCACCGGTTTGCTGTAAACAAAGGAATGAGCGTATCGAG